>CM066033.1:1346016211-1346526057 GCA_033557465.1 Ichthyophis bannanicus
GCTTGGGAAAGCAGCAGCCCTTTCCCTTGGATAATAAAATGACTCTGAGGGCTGTCAGTGCTTAGAGTTCAGAGAATTTACCATTTTCCCCAGATTTTGTATTGCTTCTGCACCAGGCCTACTTGAAGCAGGCCCAGTGAGTGATTCAGAGAACAGGCAGTCTGCTTCTACTGTGGTATCAGAAGGGCTAGTACTCCCGAGAGGGACTGTGGAGCCAACTTCTAAACATCGCAGGTTGGAGGAAGAAGCAGTCTGAGGCGTCTGAGGATCCTCTGGAAGGGTCTTCGGGTCTGTGCAGTGATTCCACAGCTTTGGAGCTGGAAGAGGGAGAGATTCATCCAGGTCAAGATCCAAATATTGTCAGAGCTTTTCACCAGGAGGAATTGCTCTCGCGATAACTCTGTCCTTGGTGGCTTTGAATATTCCATTCGGTTCCACAGAGGAGGAAATCGCATTGGAGGATCATCTACTTCAGGCTATTGGTACCCCTCAAAATTCTTTTCCTGTCCATAAAGCCATTATGCAGATGATAGAGGCTAAATGGGAGCTGCTGGAGGCAGGCTTGTGAGGAGGTCGGACAATGGCCCACCTGAACCCCATTCCACCAGGGTAGAAGAAGCTGTTTAGAATACCAAAGATAGATGCCCTGGTATCAGCGGTTACTAAAAAGATGACTATCCCGGTTGAGGGAAGAGCTGCACTGAAGGATACGCAGGATGGGAAACTTGAGACATTGTTAAAGCACGTGTTTGAGGTCAATGCCCTTATGTTACAAGCTTCCATCTGTGGGGCATATGTGGCAGGGCCCAGGCCTTGCCTGATCAGGAGCAGAGTCTGCATCATGAACCCATGGAGGCAGATAAGTTGGAATCGGGAGTTGCCTACTTATCGGATGCCTTCTATGATTTGGTGCAGACTTCGGCCAAGAGCATGGCCTCTATGGTTGCAGCTAGTCATTTCCTTTGGCTCCATAATTGATCAGTAGATGTTTCATCAAAAAACAGACTCAGTAAACTGCCATTCAAGGGCAAGTTGCTCTTTGAGGAGTCCTTAGAAAAGATTTAGGAGAAATCAAAGGGGTCAGACTTCTGGAGGATAAACCTCAGGGAGGGAAGTCAATGACTCTGGCCAGAGATCAATTTAGAGATTTCCGTCACTTTCGAGCAACTCACTTTGCCCCTTTTCAACAAGGTCGATATTCCTTTTGGGACCAGTTCTTTTATGGCAGAGGTTGGGTAGAAACTGTTATGTGAGCTCTGCAGCAGACTCTAAGAAGCCATAATGAAGCAAGGAGGGCCCAAGGGGACTGCGTGCCAGTTGGCAGTCATCTCCAACATTTTAACTCTGCTTGCTCCGAAATTACATCCGACTAGTGGGTGCTAGAAGCGGTGCAAGAGGGATACTTGCTGAAGTTCACTCATCCTATCTCTGATACCTTTATGTTGTCCCCACGCAACTCAAGACACGAATGGTAGAAGACACCCTGCGAAGGTGCCGGAAGACCATTGGAGGTTAAGTCAGTTCTCCATTTACTTTGTGGTGCCCAAAAAGGAGGTATCATTCTGTCTGGTGCTCAACCTCAAGCATGTCAACAGAGCCTTGAGAGTGCTGCACTTTCACATGGAGATGTTGTGATTGGTAATTGTGGCAGTGAGAAAAGGGGTGTTTTGACAGCACTAGACCTCACAGAAGTGTACTTGCATATCCCCATTCATCCAGAGCATCAGTGTTATCTTCGGTTCGCCATTCCAATGGGGCATTTTCAGTTTCAAGCCCTGACATTTGGATTGGCAATGGTGCCGAGGACCTTTACAAATGTTGTGGTAGTCACAGTAGCTACTCTGCATCGAGAGGGTGTGCTGGTGCATCCTTACTTTGATGACTGGCTAATCAGGGCAAAATCGCTGTCAGAAAGCCAAGTGGTCATGTAGAATGTAATTATGTTCCTTCAAAGTCTTAGATGAGTGATCAATGTCTCCATATTGGTTCCATCTCAGCAGCTAGTGTATCTCTGAACCAGTTCTTTGATATAGGAAAAAGGCTAGTGTCTTTACCTCTGGAGAGGATAACCAAGTTGCAGGAACAGCTCCAGAGGTTCTTACGGATGAAAGTTCCATCTGCATGGCATTATCTCCAACTGCTTGGGTTCATGGCAGCAGCACTGGATATGGTTCTGTGGGCCAGGGCGCATCTGCTGCAGCTTCAGAAGTCTCTCTTGTTGAGGTGGTCCCCCAGAATCACCCGCTTTCCAGGCATTTGCAATGTCCTGCAGAGGCTAGAGTGAGCTTGTGATGGTGGTTGGATCATGAGAAGTTAGCAAAAGGAATGCCATTGGAGACTCCAGACTGGGTGATGGTGACCACCGATGCCAGTCTCTCAGGATGGGGAGCTCACTGCACGGTGCAAGTGGCACAAGGGCAGTAGACACAGGAGGAGAGCACATGGTCCATCAGCCACTTGGGAGTAAGGGAGGTGTGCCTAGCCTTGCAACACTTTTCACTGATGCTTCAGAGATTGGCTGTCAGGGTGTTTTTGGACAATGCCACCATGGTGGCTTATATAAACTGGTAAGGTGGCACAGGAAGTGCCATCCTTGCACTAAAGGTAGCTCTAATCCATCAGTGGGCAGAGTCAAATCTCCTGGTGTTATCAGCCACATACATCGCAGGAAAAGAGAATGTGCAGGCTGACTTTCTCAGCAGACATCAGTTGGACCCCGGGGAATAATCCCTGGAGGACTCAGTGTTTCGCAGCATTGTCTGTCGATGAGAGCAACTGGTCATGGACTTAATGGCGTCAGCCTCCAATGCCAAAGTGAGCCGATATTTCAGTCACCATCGGGAATGGATGCCCGAGGGTCTAGACGCCTTAGTAACATAGTAATTTCTGAGAAAAAAAAAACAAAATATGACCTGAACAAGATTAATGACACCATAAGAACATAAGATATGCCATACTGGGTCAGACCAAGGTCCATCAAGCCCAGTATCCTGTTTCCAACAGTGGCCAATCTAGGTCATACGTACTGCCACCCACCCACTCCCTGGACCTTGAGGGCTAAGGGAGGGGCTGGCCTTGGTTGCCCTTGAGGGTAAGGTTGTAGTTGTGTTGCTGCTTAAGTAGTAAGGCAAGGCAAAGAAAATTTATTTTGTGAGGTTTATTTCCCGCTTTTGCAGTTCAAATGCAGCAGACGTAAAGGAAACAATGTAGCATAAAACAAGGCTGAGAAACTTAACTAAACAAGGCTTTTTACTGCTTGGCTAAATGTCCATTCTGGATCACATTCAATTGTCATGTGACCTCCTTTCAGTAACGTAACAGAAAACTGGTAACAGCAATGCTCCTGAATTGCACACAATATGCTTTCACTTATTCTCTTCACATAAGCTTCTTTAGCATGGCAATCAGTGAGGTAAGTTTCTTATATTCCTTCCATAAAACATTGGCAAGCATATCATTTAAATGTCCTTTTGAATCACACAAGTAGAGCAGTCCATCGGGACTTCCTGCTCTGTAGACGGCAGAGAAATTAAAGGCATTTCTTCTTCACAGCTTCTCATAGGCTTTGCTACGTTATTGGGAGAAACTGCTCTGCTCTTAAGGAACTCCCTGAATTCAGTGAGAAGTAATTCAGCCTGTGTATTTTCTGAACTAGACTGAGAATATCCTCCTTCAGGTAAATGCTTGTTTACAGTTATCTCTTGGCAATTATCAGTGCTTCTACTCGGACAAGAGTTCAGCGTGTAAGCATTTCCCTTCCCCCACCTATCTCCAAATGAAAGTGCAGGGTAAAACGCTTCAGCTGTGCTTGGAGAGTCTTTCAGAGTTTTAAAAGGAAAACAGTCAGGCTTCTCTTGGCTTAACCAATTACTATCAAACTTTCTGCCTTTGTCCTGTCTTTCACAATTAAAGTTCACTCTTTCTGGCTTCCCACTGTTAAGCTTGCTAGCCGTTCCAAACCCACCAGATACCTTGTGATGGGGCTTCTTCCAGGGTATTTCTTTCTCCCACTGCCTCCTGTTCCAAGGTTCTGCTTGGTCCTTTAAACTCCTGAGCTGTAGCCTTGGGTCTCTCAGTGCCTTTGAATTCTTCTGCTTACAGAAGTCTTTCTTTGCCCCTGAGTCTCCCAGGTCCTGTCTGCTCCTTCGTGGATCACAGCTGCTTAGTGGTTCTCTCTCCAACGGTTCCTGCTCCTGGTCATCTGACCTGTCCTCGTCCAGGTGCTTGTGTCCTGACTCCTCCTCTCCTTGCTCCTCTCCTTGCCGAAGTGCTAACTGTTTCTGTCTCTGGGTTCTTAACAAGCTGCTTGAGTACTGCACTGCCCGCCTCCTGCTTGGGCGTGCCCAATCAGAGACTTGGCTCCTCACCTGCCTTGAGGTGAGGTGTGGTTCCTGATTAGCTCTGTGTTTCTTTATCTCAGAAGAGAAAATCCTGCATTCCCCTGCAGTACCGATTCTCTCCACCGGATCACTATCAGTTCCCATTGCTTCAGAAGAGTCTGCTACATCACAGTACTTAGCAGTTTCCCCAAAAGACACAGGTTCCGCAATGCTTGTACTGGGTCAAGCATTGATATCCTGGGTCCCTTCTTAATAATGGTTTATGGACCTTTCCTCCAGAAACTTGTCCAAACCTTTTTTAAACCCAGCTACACTAACAGCCTTTACTATATCCTCCGGTAACAAATTCCAGAGTTTAATTACACGTTGAGTGAAGAAATATTTTCTTTTATTAGTTTTAAATAGTTTACCCTGTAGCTTCATTGCATGTCCCCTAGTCTTTCTATATTCTGATAACGTAAACAGTCTATCTACGTTTACCCGTTCCACTCCGTTCATTAACTTATAGACTTCTATCATATCTCCCCTTAGCCGTCTCTTTTCCAGGTTAAAGAGCCCTAACCTTTTTAGCCTTTCTTCTTAGGAGTATCCTTCCATCCCCTTTACCATTTTGGTGGCTCTTCTCTGAACCTTTTCTAATAACGCTATATCCTTTTTAAGATACAGCGACCAGAATTGCACACAATATTCAAGGTGCGATCTCACCATGGAACGATATAGAGGCATTATAATATCTTTTGTTTTATTTTCCATTCCTTTCCTTATGATACCTAGCATTCTATTTGCTCTCTTGGCTGCCGCTGCACACTGGGCCGGGGGTTTTAACATGCTATTCACAATGACACCTAAATCTTTTTCCTGGTTGGTGGTTCCTAATGTGGAACCTTGCATCATGTAACCATAGTTTGGGTTGTTCTTCCCACATTAAATTTCATCTGCCATTTTGATGCCCAGTCTTCCAATTTATCAAGATCCTCTTGCAATTTTCCACAATCCTCTTGGGTTTTAACAACTTTAAATAGTTTTGTGTCATCTGCAAATTTAATAACCTCACTCGTTATTCCACTTTCCAGGTCATTTATGAATATGTCAAAAAGCAGCGGACCCAGCACAGATCCCTGGGGTACACCACTATTCACTTTTCTCCATTGGGAAAATTGGCCATTTAGCCCAACCCTCTTAAATTGGCCATTTAGCCCACAGTAGTACACTGCCTCCTATCCCATGACTCTTTAGTTTTGCCAAAAGTCTCTGATGAGGGACCTTGTCAAAGGCTTTCTGAAAGTCCAGATACACTATATCAACTGACTCACCTTTGTCCACCTGTTTATTCACACTTTCAAAAAAACATAATAGATTAGTAAGACAAGATCTTCCTTGTCTAAAACCATGTTGGCTGTCTCCCATTAGGCCATGACTATCTACATGCTGAGTAATGTTATTCTTTATGATGGTTTCTACCATTTTTCCCGGTGCTGAAGTGAGGCTCACCGGTCTGTAGTTTCCCGGATCACCCCTGGAACCCTTTTTAAAAATTGGCGTTACATTGGCGATCCTCCAATCTTCAGGTATTACAGATGATTTTAATGAAAATTCACAGATTACTAATAGCAGGTCTGCAATCTCATATTTCAGTTCTTTCAACACCCTTGGATGTATACCATCCGGCCCAGTTGATTTGCTACTCTTAATTTTATCTAATAGTTGTAATACATCTTCCCGATGTATCGATATTTCCTTCAACTCTTCCGCACCTTTTAATACCACTTCAGTCATGGGTAACATCCCTACATCTTCCTCAGTAAAGACCGAAGCAAAGAATTCATTCAGTCTCTCCGCTATCGCCTTGTCGCCTCTTAGTGCCCCTTTAACTCCTCTATCATCTAATGGACAAACTGACTCTCTCACAGGTTTTTTGCTACGAATGTACTTGAAAAAATCTTTGGTTTGCGTTTTTGCTTATGCAGCAATCTTCTTCTCAAATTCTCCCTTTGCCTGCTTTATCAATGCCTTGCATTTGACTTGCAAGTGCTTGTGCTGTTTCCAGGTTTCGTCGTTTGGCTCTTTTTTCCATTTCCTGAAAGATGCTTTTTTGGCAACAACAGCCTCTCTGACCTCACCTTTAAATCATGCTGGCAGTTTTTTGGACTTCCTTCCACTTTTCTTAAAGCGTGGAATACAGCTGGTCTGGGCTTCCAAGATAGTATTTTTCAACAACAATCAAGCTTGATGTAAGTCTTTAATCTTTGCAACTGCTCCTTTTAGTTTTTTCTTAACTATTTTCCTCATTTTATCATAGTCTCCCTTTCGAAAGTTACAAGGTAGTACTGTGGATTTCCTTACTATCCCTCCTCCACTAATTAAATCAAAGGCGATCATGCTATGATCACTATTGCCAAGTGGCCCCAACACCCTTATCTCTTGCACTAGATTTGGTGTTCCACTAAGGACTAGGTCTAATATGGCTTCCCCTCTGGTCGGTTCATGAACCAGCTTCTCCAAGAAACAGTCATTTATGTCATCTAGGAACTTTATCTCCCTAGCATGTCCTGCTGTGACACTGACCCAGTCGATACCGGGGTAATTGAAATCACCCATTATTATTACTGCGCTATAACTTTTGTTAGCTTCCTTGATTTCTTTGAGCATTTCATCATCCATTTGTTCATTCTGGCCAGGCGGTCGATAGTACACCCCCACTGCCATCACCTTCTCCTTTTTACATGGAATTTCAATCCATAGAGATTCTACAGCAAATTTTGTTTCCTGCAAAACTTTAATGCTTTCTGACTCAATGCCCTCTCTAACATAGAGCGCAACCCCTCCATCAATTTGATCAGCTCTATCATTACGATATAGTTTGTATCCGGGTATCACAGTGTCCCACTGGTTGTCCTCCTTCCACCATGTCTCTGATATCCCAATTATATCTAACCTCCCATTTAGTGCTATATATTCTAACTCTCCCATCTTATTTTTTAGACTTCTAGCATTTGCATACAAGCATTTTAGAGACTGTATTTTATTCATATTAGTTTGGCTGTTGGTAGACATGGGTAATTTGGGATCTTTAAGCTCTGTCTGCTCCATACTCGAGGGCATTTGGGCTACTTTACTCTTTATTGGAACCTCTCTGCTTTTGGTAGTATCCTTCAAGGATACATTCTTCCGAACCATCCGCTCGTGGCGGCTTTCCCCTATTATCTAGTTTAAAAGCTGCTCTATCTCCTTTTTAAAGGTTAATGCCAGCAGCCTGGTTCCGTCCGGGTTAAGGTGAAGCCCATCCCTTCGGAAGAGCCTCTCCTTTCCCCAGAATGTTCCCCAGTTCCTAACAAATCCAAAACCCTCATCTCTGCACCATTGTCTCATCCACGAATTGAGACTCCGGAGCTCTGCCTGCCTTTTGGGTCCTGCACTTGGATCGGGATGCATTTCGGAGAACACTACCCTGGAAGTTCTGGATTTCAACTTTCTACCTAAAAGACTAAATTTAGCCTCCAGAACCTCCCTACCACATTTTCCTATGTCATTGGTACCGACATGTACCAAGACAGCAGACTCCTCCCCAGCACTATCTAAGACCTTATCTAGGTGGCGCGTGAGGTCCTCTACCTTCGCACCAGGCAGGCATGTTACCAGGCGATCCTCACGTCCACCAGCCACCCAGCTATCTACATGCCTAATGATAGAATCACCAACTATAACGGCTGTCCTAATCCTTCCCTCATGGGCACATGGCCCTGGAAAAACTTCCTCGGTGCGAGAGGGTTTTACATCACCTGGAGGACAGGTCCTAGTTACCGGATCACTTTCTGCCACACCAGGGTGATGCTCTCCTGTCACGTGGCCTCTCTCCTCCATGGCAACAGGGATGCTGCCAGACTGGAGGTGGGACATCAGGACTATATCCCTGTAGGTCTCATCTATGTACCTCTCTGTCTTTCTTATGTTTTCCAAGTCTGCTACTCTAGCCTCTAGAGAACAGACTCGTTCCCTGAGAGCAAAGAGCTCCTTGCACCTAGTGCACACGTAAGGCCTCTCACCAACTGGGAGAAAATCATACATGTGACACTCAATGCAAAAGACTGGAAAGCCCCTATCTCGCTGCTGGACTGCTGTCTGCATCTTTAGTTTTAAGTTTTTGTTTAGATCTTTAAGTTCTTTACTTGCAAAGGTTGCTATGGATATTTATACTAATAAAACTGTACCTAATATGTTTAATATACCTTGTTCATCTGAAGCTTAATTAGTCTCAGGTCCTTAGTGTATGACTGATTTGGGTAACGAGCTGCATCTGAGAGCTCCCCCTGTCTTTTAAGGTGTATAAGCACCTATAAAGCTATGATTATCCCAGGGGTGGGTGGGTGTGGGGAAGGAGGGAGGGAAATAACACTTATTAAAAGAGTGCTGCTACACAGTACCCTGTCCTGTGCTGCTGAGGTAAGCTATATTCTTATTTGATTTTAAATGTTAAATTATAGCTCTTTGCTGCTGCTAGGCTCTAACTTATTATGAAATTTAAACTACAAGCTCTCTGCTGGGTTCTAAATTTAACCAGAAAGCTCTCTTCTGTGTTTTAAATTTAAACTAAAAGTACTTTGCTGATGCTAGGCCCTGAGTGACTATTAAATTTAAACTACAAGCTCTCTGCTGGGTTCCAAATTAAACCAGAAAGCTCTCTTCTTTGTTTTAAATTTAAACTAAAAGTACTTTGCTGATGCTAGGCCCTGAGTGACTATTAAATTTAAATTACAAGCTCTCTGCTGGGTTCCAAATTAAACCTGGAAGCTCTCTTCTGTGTTTTAAATTTAAACTAAAAGTACTTTTCTGATACTAGGCCCTGAGTGACTATTAATTTAAACTACAAGCTCTCTGCTGGGTATGATATGTAACTAGAAAGTTATCTTCTGTGTTTTAAATTTAAACTTAAACTGCTGCTACTAGGCCCTGACTGATTTAACAAAAAATGGTGGGTTCACAGATTAATTAGCTTTAATACAAAGAATTCCTTACAGAAAATTCCCAGAAGTATATACTCACAATTTCAGATCTCTCTCCAGAAGTAACAGTCCCCTTTTGTAGTCCTGCAAGACTACAAAAGGGGACTGTTACCTTTCACTAATATTTGGCTGCACAACCCTTGACAGTGACGGCAGCATCCAAACATTTCTTGTAGCCATCTATAAGTTTCGCACATCTGTCTGCTGGTAGTTTCTCCCACTCTTCAAGTACAATTTGTTTCAGCTCCTGAATGTCTCCAGGATTCCTTTTACCAATGGCAGATATCAGCTCTTTCCAAAGGTTCTCAATTGAATTGAGATCAGGACTCATTGCCGGCCAGTTTAAAAATGTCCATTTTTTTCCTTTTTAACCATTATTTTGTACCTTTGGATGTATGTTTTGAGTCATTATCCTGCTGGTGGAGCTATGACCTTCGACCAGACCTAGCTTTCTGATACTAGGTAGCACATTTTGTTCCAAAATACTTTGGTAGTCCTCTGACTTCATGATTCCTTTAATACATTCCTTTAATAGTTCCTTAGGCAGCAAAACAGCCCCACAGCATTATGAAACCTTCACCATATTTAACTGTAAGAAGGGAGGGTTTTTTTCCTTATAAGCTTCATTTCTTCATCTGTAAATATATCGCTGGTCTGCATTGCCAAAGAGCTCAAGTTTGGTATCATCTATCCACAGAACATTTTCCCAGAAGGATTGTGGTTTCTCAAGGTGAGTTTGGGCAAAAATCTAGTATGCCGTTTTATGTCTGTTTTTGAGCAGTGGAGTTCTCCCTGGCCTTTGCCCATGAAGTCCTTCATTGTTTAGTGTGTGTCATATGGTGTGGGCTGAAACCACCACTCCAGATTGCTTCAGGTCAGCTTTAAGCTCTTTGGATATTGTATGTAGTGTTTTTCCAAAAGTTCAAACTATCCTTCAAAGACTTCTTGGATTAATTCTCTTCTTCCCACCATGTCTTGGGAGGTTCTTGACAGCTCCATGAGCAGAAAACATCTTAATAACATTATGAACTGTAGACACAGGAATCCCAAGGTCTTTGGAGATGGCCCTTCTACCCCTATGAAGTTTGATGTTTAGTGATAATGGCTTTTCTGATGGTTTCAGCACTTGTCTTATCGTCATCATTGTGAAAATGGAACGGGGAGTGAATAGAGCCTTCATTCATTGCTTAATTCAATGTGTGTACTGACAATTGATCACAAGTGCGTCTAATTTTATTGCGATGAGAATGCGGTTGTTCTGTTCAAACTGATTTGAATTGTTCGTAAGGGTGCTAATAATTATGTCCTACCAATCACAGAAGGTCTACCCTTTTCAAAAGCAGATGTGTAGAATTGTCCAACAATTTTTGGTAAGATGGGCTGTCCAGAGAGGGAAGTAATCCTCTCTCTCGCAACAGATCCTTTTAATCAATTGTATTTGAGACAAAGCATTTAAAATATAACCACTTAGCTGGTATAGTGCTGCCATAACAAAAACACAAAATATCCACACAAACAATCTGTGTCACGTTTCAAGTTTTCAACTTCAATCCAGTCTGTTCTACATCAGGTGCTTTGTGGCTTCTTGCTCCCAAACAAAAATAAGCATTTATAAAATGAAATGTAACCTGCTCAATCCATGGTCTCAAACTAGCCCTATCACCATGCAGAAGGTAACGGCCATATGCAAATGAACTAACTCACAAGAGGCTCAATCAGTCCTATTCGAGATTGAGTCCAAAAAGGGGTGACAACACGTAACTTAAAAATCCAACGTCGTTCCAGCCATTGGAGTTTAAAAGTCCAGTTACCCTTACGGGGATCAGTTGGGACATGATCGATAATGTGTCATTTAAAATCATAAAACATATGAGAAAATTCAAGGCTATGTGCCACTATTGGAGTGGAAATAGTAGAAGTATTAATTCACAAAGCATGTTCGTCCAAACATACTTTAATAGGTCAGGTGTTTCTACCTAGATATTTAAGTCCACAAGGACATATTAACAGGTAGGCCACAAAGTCAGAAAGGCATGTTGAATGACATCAAGTGTACAAAATCTCTCCAGACTGAAGATCACTCCAGGTTAAACCTGCCATGGTGGTGTCGCTGAATCTACTATTGCCACACGGGAAGTGGCCCAGATTGTCATGAGTGTTGGCGTGATATTTGGGACATGTAGAATGAACTACCATGTCCCAAATATTACACCCACGAGTATAAGCTATTGTTAAAGGTTTAGAGAAACACTCATGAAGGTGTAAAATGGACCAGTACTTCTGAAGCAAATGAGTCACCTCTGGTTCATTCTCCATAAAGGTAATACTCCCACTATGTTGTGGAAATCTCGTGGTTTTGCTCCAGTAGTTCTATACCAGCTAAGTGGTTAAATTTAAAATGCTTTGTCTCAAATAAACTTGATTAAAAGGATAGTCTGTTGCAGAAGAGTGGATTATTTCCCTCTCTGGATAGCCCATCCGACAAAAAATTGTTGGATAATTCTACACAGCTGCTTTTGAAAAGGGTAGACCTTCTATGATTGGCTATTTATTGTGGTTGACCCTTGTGGATTTTTTTCTGCTTGGATAATAATCATGTCCTGGCAATGTCCCAGTTTTGAAACTATTTCCTTGTTTAATTGGTCTTGTTTTATTTGATTCTTTTATGTGTCAAATATGTGTGCATATATATTTCAAAGTCATTTCGCTGGCCACCTTTTTTTTAGGAGATATTGGACATTAAGGGGTTGAACTGCAAAAGTGCCGATAATGTTGACCACAATTGTATGTGGGTCAGAAACGACGTACGTTAAAGTTCCGCCTTTGTGAACATTGGTCCAAGTTGAAAACTATGACAGTTTCAGTGCCAATGGTACAACATCACATTGATTGTAATCACAGTTTTCCCCAGTTGAAATGGTGTGTTATAGACGATGTACCCCTTTCTATTTGGGGTGGTGATTTGGAGCACCAGCTTGATTATAAGGAACAATCCTGCATTTTTCGTTTAAAGACTCTTCAACCAATAGATTTCAGTATGGAAATAGACTGTATGTCTCTCATTTAAGTGTGTTTGCATTTGGATGTAGTTTGGTCAGTAAGGGTTTCTGTAGAATGGGTCACCAGTTATATAAGGGTGTGGTGCTGTCGGTGTTTATTCATTTTCCCAGCGCTGTGCTCGAAGTGAGCTGGATATGAAGTTTGGTGATGAACTTGGCTGACATTCGTCTGGTTTACAGATAAGTTTACCTAAAGTCCGAGGCAGAACTGTTTAACTTTTCTTTAGTTCGAAACACAGGCTGTGTCGGCAATATTTTGGTAGCATTTTTGATTTATGGGGAAAGCAAGTATATTTTTACCTTTTCAAATTTACAATTAAAATGGACTATTTGGTGCAGGTCAGTCCTATATTGGGTGACCGTATGTTAATATAATCCGACAAAAATATAATTTTTCCACTTTTCTTAATGGACGATTTGGGTACAGTCTAGATCGTGCCAGGATGGTTCCAGGTGTTATCCAGTTTGCGTCGATTTTCAATGCACTAGTCGGATAAAGCAAGTTGAAAAGTGCACACAAGTAGTAGGACACAACGCTGCATTTCCCCCATTTCCAGAATCAGAAAAATGGGGGTTCATATTTGTGTGTGTGTGTGTGTGTGTGTGTGTAGTGTGTGTCTCATGGAGAGTATCAAGGGCTGTGTGTGTGTGTGTGCATGTCTGTGTGTGTATGTGTGTTGTGTGTTATGAGAAGTGTCAGAGGCTGCATATGTGTGTGTGCATGTGTGTGTCATGAGGAGTGTTGGGCTGCATGTTTGTGTGTGTGTCTCATGGGGAATGTCAGGTGCTACGTTTGTATGTCTGTGTGTGTGTGTGATGGGAAGTGTCAGAAGCTGTGTGTGTGTGTGTGTATGTGTGTGTGTCTCTCTCTCTCATAATCCCACAGCAGCTTTCCTCCGGTCTGTGTCATATGACTCCACCAGACTTCACCCAGTCTTTCTCTCTGTCTCTGTTTTAAGGCCCACCACTCCCTCTTCATCCAGTCTCTCTCTCTCTCTCTGTCTCGCATAACCCCATCCCAAGGTTTCTCTAACTCTCTCATACCTGCATTCCCCTTCATCAAGCCTTTCTTTTCATCACCTAGTCTGACTGCAGATCCTTACAATTTTCCACAGTTCAGACTTCCTGCACCACAATCAGTTCTCTGAATGGTGAAGCCGCATGGGGCAGGAAGTTTCAGCTAACCTCTGAAACTGTGAGATCAGTACAAACATCCTGCACTATGCGGTTCCACCAGTCAGAGCTGATCACAGTGCTGAACCAGAGCCTTTTTTACAGGCTGTTGCGCATGCATTTGCAAACAAACTATCTTGCGTACAATTTCCCTGCCGCTGAACCCTCTACAGTAGGTGCTATGCCTTAGTGAAATGCACCTAAAAATGCATAAGCAGGCCACAACAAAGGTAGGTCTAACTTTATGTGGTTGATTGTCTTGAAAGCAGCCAAATAACGCTGCTATTTGGATAAGCCGCTGGCGGTCACCGCTGAACCCAGATATCGAGCGGCAGCCAGTTGGACTCTGCCACTGAAAATCCTCACTGACTGCCGTGGGCTGAATATCAGCCTCTAAATTCCTCTGAGCCCTGCTTTTTGATAGTGTGAGATTCACAATGATACCCACATCAGTAGGTATTGTGAACAGGAGACCCTTAAGGCCAGTGAAGGGCTATCAAACCTGAGCATTGATCTCTTATCGATTCTGGTATTCCACATGAAAATAGAAGATATACACAAACGATTCTGTTGTATTTCTGCTCAACAGACCAGTTCCTTTAATTTCACACACAAATAACTGGGAGCAGGTCTAAGCATCTGTTCATTTATGTATCCAGATTTGCAATTAATTGAATTTACTGAATTCCTGGGGGAGGGAGTTATCCTTCAAAGTCTGAACCTGAGAGAAGAAGAGATATTCTTGATAGGAGTGTGCAAGCAAAAAAGTTTAATTCAGTTTCCTGTGTCATTTTCAGCTTTTTTTTTTAATACAACAAGCTGGCCTTGAAACAGTGATCTTTGGGTTAAAAGGTAAGTTGCAGGAGAAGCTACTACATCACCAGGAAATTTGTCTTTAGCCAGCCTGCTCTTAACTGTGTCTTGTATTGCTGGTGATCTGTGTTCCTGTTTCATAATTGGCCCAAAGTTGGTCTGGAGCTCTGTGGAAAATCCTTCCTGGATTTTTTACCTTGTGAATTTATTGACTCCTGCCCTATGGACTTACTCAAAAGACCTCTCTTTTGTTCTGTTCATGTACCAGAAATTCTGTGAAAGCTTGTTCAAGTATAATATCAGAGACGTTTACCAAGCCTAATCCAGATTGGTTGTCCAATTAGTGATCATCATAAAAACAAGGCAAAAGAAAAACATGTGGCTCAAGAGCAGAAGTCAATAGATTCATAAGGCAAAAAATCCATAAAGGGCTTTCCACAGAGCTCCAGACCCAACAAACTTTGGGCCAATCATGAAGCAGGAATAAGGCTCACCAGAAACAGAAGACACATTTAAGAGAAGGCTAGCTAGAACCAGCCCTCATAGAGAAGTAATAGCTTCTCCTGCAAGATACCTGTCTTCTGAGCCAAAAATCACCAGTATGAGCACAGCTGGAAGTTTATGACAATACTGGAAAAAAAAACAGATTTTTGTATTTTTTTTCATGTCTTATTGCATTAAAAAGGATATTTTTATTTATTTTATTTATTCTACAAGTTTTTTATACCACTTTATCATTTCAGTCAAAGCAGTTTACATTGTAACTTAAACTTGGTAATGTACGTTAAACAGGGACATTGATAACTTGGATTTTTCTGAGGCAATATGAAACAAAATGCATATCACTGATATTTCCCATGTCACATCCCTACTCCTTAAGTGCCTGCCTCTTCCTCCATATCATCTCTTCATGTACTAGGAATTTCAGTGAATCTCAGGTTTCCATTAGGGTCCGCTGCACATCTCTGCATTTATTCAGCGAGATCTTGGGTATGTTGTAAAAATAATTGGAACTCGTTTTTCCTTTTAATGAGAGAAATGTGTTTTATTCATGGATATGACAGCATAAGGCAGTACTGAACCATACATTTATCATAGCTTGCTTTTATTATACAAAAAAGAGCTATCTTATGAAACTATGCTGTAGACCTGAGAACATCTGTTTCAGACCTTTCAGTTGAACGATACAAATTCATTTCTTAGATCATCTCACACAGGTGTGGAGGAAGTATATACACATGGGGCAACAACTGAAGGATTGCTGGAAGAAAAAATACAATCATGGTATCATCAGTCAAGAAGCGAAGACAACAGCCTGGCCTGGCAATTCTGCCTCATTAGCCCCTTCTGATTTAACTCCACGAACCAAACTTTCACTGTCCAACTACAGTAATCTATGAAGATACTTCTACAAGAGGAAGCACCTTTCCTGCTACTGTAAAGGATATCGATAAACAGGCTGCCGCAAAAAATAGTAGCATATTCAATCAGATTCTGCTGAAAGGAGGCTGAAATGTCTTTGGAATGGACAAGAGTTTTAGAGGATTGTTAGTTAACTAAAGGCTGTGTTCCAGTTCCAGGGAACAGAAATCATCTTATCATAAAGCAAGAGCCGTGCTAGAATCCATCCCATCTACATGATAATTAAACCATACACTCAGGATGCATTTTACCTTAAAGTGTAGTAAAAAGTAAACTAATATGGATGCAAGTTTAGTGTAAAAGCTTAAGCTGTAATACCCCTGCCTGGATCATCTATCTCTGATCAAAGTTGTTAAAATATGCCCAAGAGACCAGAACTATCCTTCTTGTGGGAAGGGGTGTTAGTTTCCACCTCAACCCTCAGATTGATATCGGTGTGAGTGCTGTTTCCCGTACTATGGATGCCATCTATTCAGGAGATATTTCCTTTCCCTTGGCTCTTTTACCTCCTACTACTATCTTGTTGTGTGGAGGTAGGTTCCACTGAAAAGTTTTCTCTGGATGATAAGTTGGAAAGTGGTGACTAGGACAGAGACTATGGGGGTCATTCCAGAAAATGAATAAGGGGTTTGTATGTACAGCAGGGATGTTTATGTACCAAAAACATCCTCGACCGTATTCTGAAACACTGCAATCAAGCACATACATGATGCTAGCATGGGGATTTCAGAACATGCCCAGAAGGATCGGAATGGGGACGTATTCAGGAAAGGCCCATATATGTATTAAGTGTTTCCCAGAAACATCCACGTTATTCCTGCCGAAACATGGAATAAGGCTGCCAGGACTTAGAAATTATTCTGCTGTGCTCTGCAATTTGTCCCATATAGAAGAATGGTTGTGACAAGTATGTGCTGAACTGGTGTGACTGCAGTCTAGAAAAATACAAGATGCAGTTACAAAGAACAGAAAGCAGAGGTGAGGGAATGTTGTAAGGTAAAGAAATGTTAATAAACAGCCTTACAGAAATGCTAAGAAGAACAATAGTATTTATTCAGTCTATGCTGAAATGTGCTGTTTGTGCTAAAACAGCTGATCCAGGGGACCCTAACAAATCCTGTGTTCTGAAAACTAGGACTGCTGATGTAAGAATAGTATGTGAGTGAGTCTGGAAACAAATCATGTTGCAGTGAGGAAGGGAGATCATATGTGCAGTCCTGGGACAGCATGATATTTGGCATAGCAGCTGCTAGTCATAGGTTTAGTTTGGCAAATGATGTCTTTTGTGACTGCAAGTGAGAGTGTATGGTGTGGGGATAGCACGAGAGGATCTGGAGTGCTGATCTGCAATTCAGGAAGGCCATGAATAGCTGGCCAGTACCTGGACCATATGGATGACTGCAGTGTCACTAGGAACCAGTGTGATTGGGCTGCCATATATCATCTGTGCCATGCACTGGGAGACATGACTAATGTTGTGCCAACATCCCCCAGATTGTGCCATGAGGCCTTCATCCTTCCCTAGTCCAGGGCCTATGCAAGCTGCGAGAATGGTGATATATCTGGAGGCTGGCTACCTGGATATGATGGCACAGGGATCCCCCCTCCCATGCACACACAGGACTGACTAAGGGAACAGTGCCACAAAGCAGACTATGGGAAGGCAGAGAGAGTTGCCCCACAGATAGCAGACTGACATATGCCACGATGGGACAGGTATAGCTGCTGTGAGAAATGCCAGTACCCAGATGTGTGGGAATCAGATGCCATAGCCAGAAGGCCCTACTACTACCACTACTATTGCGACTGATAAGTTTGTATAGTGCTACAAGGTGTATGCAGCGCTGCACAGACAAATGTCCCTGCTCAGCAGAACTTACAATCTAGTCAAAATAGACAACACAGCAAACACAGCAGCTGTAGACAGGATACATTTAGGGGGAATGGTCAGGAAACACAAGGGAGCTTAGGCAGATCAGATCTAACGAAGTAAGCGCTCAGCCTGGATATGAGAAGGGCCAGAGATGAAGCCTGACGTACAGACTCAGGTAGTTTGTTCTAGGCATAGGGAGCAGCAGGCTGAAAGGAGCGAAGTCTGGATTTGGCAGTAGAAGAGAAAGGCACAGATAGAAGCAATCTGACAGAAGAGCGGAGTTCCCGAGGAGGGGTGCAGGGAGAGACAAGAGGGGAAAGGTAGTGTGGAGCCTCAGAATGAGTGCACTTATAGGCCATAGGCACGAAAACGGCATACGTTTGTTGTCCAGCAATATTATGCATCCTTTGTGGAACTGCAATGTTAATTTTGGGTGCAGTGCACTTGGTAAGGATCCATGCTTAGCAGTTTAAAGCGTGTTTCTAGAGATGACCAAGGTGATGCAAGGTATGTCCTGACACACATGTTCATATTTCCATTCTCTTATACTATATTAGGATGCACTGGGATTTCCTAGCACTTCTCAGGCCCTGTAGAGGACGGGTATGTGCTCTAGATTGCAGCTTAGAAGCTGCATGTTTTTCCCAAGGGGCTTGGCGTCCGCGGGTACATCACAGAGATGGGCAAGATCCAGAACGTGTAACTTTTCAGAATATAGTGGGCGCAGGGACCTCCAAAATGTTTAGCCATATCCAATAATATTGACAGGGGACGTGTTTCTCCATTATATCGCATGGCTTGTGCCTGCACCCGTGGGTGGGCCACACACCAGTTGCATGTATGAGCCTGCTGATGAAATTTAAGATAAGCAAATGACAGGAAGGAGTGGCCTAGTGGTTAGGACATGCTACCTCAGACTGGAGGTTCAAATCCCACCTGGGGACAACAATCTCAGACAGGAGGGACTGGGGTTTCTAGTACTATAGGCACTCCTTGTGGCCTTGGGCAAGTCACTTAACCCCTGTTCCCTCAGGTACACATAGATTGTGAGCCCTTTGAGGACAAGGGAATCTATCCAGTACCTGTTTGTAGTGATTGCATAATGTAAACCACTTTGATTGAAGGATAAGGAGGTATAGAAAACTGGTTATTTAAATAAAGTTAGGCACCTAGGAAAAAACAACCCCAAACTATGGTTACACAAGGAAGGTTCCACATTAGGAACCATCACCCAGGAAAAAGATTTAGGCATCATCATGGATTTTATTTATATTCTCTTATATACAGTGCTATTCTGCATCAGTGCAGTTTACATTGAACAAGGCATTATAACTTGGAGATGACTATTCTACAGGGAATATGGAGGGTTAAGTGGTTTGCCCAAGATCACAAGGAGCACCTGTGGTACTAGAAACCCTAGTCCCTCTGGCCTAAGGTTGCTGTCCTCCAGTGGGATTTGAACCCACAACCTTCTGGCCTGAAGTACCTTGCCCCAACTACTAGGCCACTCCTCTATTCCTTTGAAGTACTTTTGAAACCCTCTGCCCAAGGTGAAGCTGCAGCCAAGAAAGCAAATAGAATGCTAGGAATCATAAGGAAAGGAATGGAGAATAAAACAAAGGATATTATAATGCCTCTGTATCGTTCCATGGTGAGACTGCACCTTGAATATTGTGTGGAATTCTGGTTGCCGTATCTTAAAAAGGATATAGCAGAATTAGAAAAGTTACAGAGAAGAGCCACCAAAATGATAAAGGGGATGGAAGGATACCATTATGAGGAAAGGCTTAAAAGGTTAGGGATTTTCAACCTGGAAAAGAGATGACTGAGGGGAGATATGATAGAAGTCTATAAATTAATGAATGGAGTGGAACGGGTAAACATAGATCGATTGTTTACGTTATCAGAATATAGAAAGACTAGGGGACATGCAATGAAGCTACAGTGTAATCTATTTAAGACTAATAAGAGAAAATATTTTTTCACTCAACGTGTAATCAAACTCTGGAATTCGTTACCGGAGGATGTAGTAAAAGCTGTTAGTGTAGCTGGGTTTAAAAAAGATTTGGACAGTTTTCTGGAGGAAACCTTTATTTATTTATTTATTTATTTATTTATACATCTTTTCTATACCGCCACTTCCAGCGATCAGTAGCGGTTTACAGGTAACATAAACTTTAATAATAGAGTACTATTATTTTACATAGAACATATTTAGAACAATGAACATTCAACTATTAAATGTAACTCAAAAAATACAATGAGATAACAGGCTACACATCAAGGAAGACCCGGGTAATCCATTGCTTGCTCCAATATAAGCATTATGGAACCTGTGTGTCTTTTGGGGAAACTGCTAGGTACTTGTGACCTGGATTTGCCACTGTTGGAAACAGGATACTGGGCTTGATGGACCTTGGTCTAACCCAGTATGGCATATCTTATGTTCTTATGTAATTTATCCAAACCTTTTTGTAACCCAGATACACTAGCTGCGTTTATCACCTCCTCCTTATTTATTTAATGTATTTATTTAACAACTTTTTATACCATTTTTCTACTAGTCAAAATGATTTACAGGGAACATGGTGCAATACAGAGAACCTTAGGTGCAATAGTGGTCACATAAAACATTGTAAGGGTACAGAACTTGGACAGTAATTAACATTAGCTTGAACATGGCTATCAGGGTGTAGCTATGTATACTATGAGTGGAAGGGATTATATAGGCTTGTGTGGGCATTGTGTTTTGGTGGGTGCGGTGCATCTGGGTCAAGGTGAATTGCATTGGTGATGGGGGGGAGGTTTAGCAGGGGTAGATTGGAACATGCTCTTTAGTTGGAGGCTGCCCAGAGTTAGGGGCGGCCCAAGGTGGGTGCGGGGCCATGTGCGAAGACTCGGTGCGGGGCCTCATTTGCATAACGACCTCATTTGCATAAATATTTGCATAATGTTACACACACTAACTTTTAGTAAACATGCCTCTTAATGAGTATATGGATAAAGAAAGACTAAAGAGTTCTACATTACTATAATCCAGTGACAACCGCCAGGCACATTAGAAACTACTACAAACACTGCCCATTTAGAACCCATAGCAAACCCGCCGTATCCTAACAGCACTACCAGTACTCACAAAGCACCATACCCTACCTATCAAAAGGCAACACTGCAAATATTAAACCAATACATTTCAGAGAACAACAATACATGACCTACTGGGGAAAGAGAACAAGTGGCAATGTCAAATAGGAATTACGTAAACAGAATACCTCAGCTCAGTTTCACGTGCAGAACATAGACCATCACCAAACAAGAATCACAATTAAGAAAGAGGAAGACAATAATTAAACTGGGAACCCCAAAAGCCCAACAACACTGTAGAAATAAAACTATAAATTAATTTCCTCTTGTACTAAACAAAGCGCAAACGTTAATGATGCACATTTCCCAGAGCTGACATATTCCAGTTAATAAATTCAATAAAGAGATATTTTTCTACCTTTTGTGCATTTTTTTTTTTTTGCAATTGCTCCAGCCACTTTCTTCTGGTTTCTTTGTGTCTTCTGCTAGCTCTCCATCGTCTGCTGTCCATTTGTCCTTTCTTCACGTTTCTAGTTTTTTTCCATTCTCTCTCTACATCTGCTTTAACATACTATTCTCTCTCCTTTTGCTCTTTCCTCATTCCTATTTAATCCACTCAAATTTTACCCCGCCATCCTCAATCCCCCACTTACTCTCCCAATATCCAGCCAATTGTAGATTTGTCTTCCCCCCCCCCCACAAAATATTTTTCCCTCTCCATTTCACTCTCCCAACTCTATCCCATTCTAATCCTCCCCCAACATCAGCTCCCTTCTAGTTCCAGCCCCACCCAGCATCCGCTCCCTTCTAGTCCCTGCATCAGCCCATTTCCAGTCCTAGCTCCCCCATCCGAGTCCCTCCATCAGCTCATTTCCAATCCCAGCCCCCATAAGCCCATTTCTAGTCCTATCCTAGCCCCACCATCAGCCCATTTCCAGTCCTAGCTCCCCCATCTGAGTCCCTCCATCAGCTCATTTCCAATCCCAGTCCCCCCCAACAGCCCATTTCCAGTCCTATCCTAGCCTTCCATAAGCCCATTTCCTGTCCTAGCCCCCCCTCACTCAGCCCATTTCCAGTCCTAGCTCCCTCCCCTCACAGCCCATTTCCATTCCAAGCCCCCCTCCCCATCAGCTATTTGTAGTTCAAGCCTTCCTTCCACGCAGCCCATTTCCATTCCAAGCCCCTGTCCCCATCAGCTATTTGCAGTTCAAGCCCTCCTTCCACTCAGCCCATTTCCAGTCCTAAGCCCCCCATCACCCCATTTTCAGTTTTAGCCCCCCATGGCCCATTACCAGTCCTAACCCCCATCAGCCCATTTCAAGTCCTAGCTCCCTCCCCTTACAGCTATTTTTCAGTTCAAGCCCTCTTTCCACTCAGCCCATTTCCAGTCCTAGCCACCCCCCAGCCCATTACCAGTCCTAGCCCCCCCATAGCCCATTACCAGTCCTAAGCCCCCCATCAGCCCACTTCCAGTCCTAAGGCCCCCCATCACCCCATTTTCAGTCTTAGCCCCCCCATAGCCCATTTCCGTCCTAACCCCCATCAGCCCAGTTCCAGTCCTAGCCCCCCATAGCCCATTTCCAGTCCTAGACCCCCATAGCCCATTACTAGTCCTAACCCCCCATCAGCCCATTTCCACTCTTAGCACCCCCATAGCCCATTACCAGTCCTAAGCCCCCCATAGCCCATTACCAGTCCTAAGCCCCCCATCAGCCCACTTCCAGTCCTAAGGCCCTCCCATCACCCCATTTTCAGTCTTAGCCCCCCCATAGCCCATTACCAGTCCTAACCCCCATCAGCCCGGTTCCAGTCCTAACCCCCCTCAGCCCATTTCCAGTCCTAGCCCCCCCATAGCCCATTTCCAGTCCTAGCCCCGCCCATAGCCCATTACTAGTCCTAACCCCCCATCAGCCCATTTCCACTCTTAGCACCCCCATAGCCCATTACCAGTCCTAAGCCCCCCATCAGCCCACTTCCTGTCCTAAGGCCCCCCATCACCCCATTTTCAGTCTTAGCCCCCCCATAGCCCATTACCAGTCCTAACCCCCATCAGCCCATTTCCAGTCCTAGCGCCCCGTAGCCCATTTGAAGTCCTAGCCCCCCCATAGCCCATTAATATTCCTAACCCCCCATCAGCCCATTTCCACTCTTAGCACCCCCATAGCCCATTACCAGTCCTAACCCCCCCATCAGCCCATTTCCAGTCTTAGCCCCCCATAGCCCATTTCATCCTATCCCATCTGCCCATTTCCAGTCCTAACCCCCCATCAGTCCACTTCCAGTCTTAGCCCCCCCATAGCCCTTTACCAGTCCTAACCCCCCTCCCCCAATCAACCCACTTCCAGTATTAGCACCCCCATAGCCCATTTCCAGTCCTAACCCCCCCTCCCCCCATCAACCCACTTCCAGTCTTAGCCCCCCCATAGCCCATTACCAGTCCTAACCCCCCATAGCCCATTACCAGTCCTACCCCCCTCCCCCCAACAGCCCTGATAGATTTTTTTAAAAAAAACCTGCTGCTGCTGCCGCCGTGGCAGCGGCAGAATCAAATGTCCCGCCGCGGGGCCCCGCCTGCCCGGCAGAGCCTCTCTGAGCTCCTGAGTCCCTCCCAATGCGCGGGCTTTCAGAGCCACGAGAGCTTCTCTAACCTCTCGCGGCTCTGTTAATCCCGGCGAGATTAACAGAGCCGCGAGAAGAAAGGGAAACTCTCGCGGCTCTGAAAGCTCGCGCATTAGGAGGGACTCAGGAGCTCAGGGAGGCTCTGCCGGGCAGGCGGGGCCCCGCGGCGGGACATTTGATTCTGCCGCTGCCACGGCGGCAGCGGCAGCCGTTTTTTTTTTTAATGTGCTTGTGCTAATGTAGAATGTTTTTTGCGCGGGGCCCCCTGAAACGCGGGGCCCTGTGCAAAAAACATTCTTGCTCAATAGACGGGCCGGCCCTGCCTAGAGTTGATGTAAGAGGGTCTGTGTTGGGTTGAGAGAGTCCTTGTTGCATTGAGCTCTATGGGGGTTCTACGTCTAAATGTTCTTGAAAGAGGTATGTTTTTAATTTCTTTCAGAAGTCTTCAATTGACTCAATGTTCCTTAGAGTGGGAGGTATTTATAAAAGAGCTGTGCAGCCATGCATGCAGAGATAGAGATGCAGTAGTATCTGTAGCAACAAGAACAGGTGAGAGAAGAGACACGAAAACCTAAGTGGTTGTAACCTTTGTAGACCTTTTTTAAATTAAATAAATAAATACATTGGTTTTGTTTACTTCGCTTACATTAATCCTTTGACTATGGGACAGCTTGTTCATATGGATTTAAATATTTACTCCTCCATACTTATTTTTATTCCAGCTATGCATTTGCTACTTCACTGCAATTTTCTTGTTACAACATTTGATTTGAAGGAAAAATACTAGTATTAGAAGAACAGAGTTTACAAAGAAGTTTTGGGAAGGGGGGGTACAGCCTATCTTTAATAAAAATGAGGAAGGGGGTGCTGCTGTATAAGTTGCAGGGGGGTGCCAAAAACCCTAGCACAGAGGCCCTGAAGTGAGTTGCGCTTCTTGTGAGGGGCCTGATGGCCTCACAGTTCCCAGCTGTACCTTTATGCCCAAAGAGAGAATGCAACAATGGTTACATGCATGCCAAGTAATGTTCATTTTAGATAGTTATGCTCTCAAAATCAGTGGTTGAAAACAATCGATGGAATATAAGAAAAGATTGCAATTCAAATTAATTATTTAAATTACTCTGCAGCTCAGTCACTGGGAATTTGCTTTTGCACAAAATTGCCCTCATGCTGACAGAGTTTATTCCCCTAATCATCATGTAAAATATTTATTAAACTGATATTTTAAACAAAGCGTATTTTCTGTCTAGTGAAAACAAAGAATCACACTGCAATAATATGGCACATTTACTGTTCAACATGCATCCGGCTTAATTCAGAAAGAGCACATCCATTATTTATGTCAATTGAGAGAGAGTGCATTTGTAATGATTCTAACGGAGAAATTTGTATTTTCCCAACCAGTTATGTAGATCAGGCCCTAAATAGAATTTTAGAACTGAATGAAAAGGAACATTCTGGCACTTTACAATTTCAGTAAAATAAAGAATAGCATTTTACAGAAATAGATTAGTGATGTGGAATGCTGCAGATGAAACATTGATTAGCAGGGTTGACATCTTGCCTAGGGCAACTCAGATGGACCAGTCCCAAGTGTGACTCTTTTGGATATAGATTTGCAGTCCCGCCTTTTGCATGAGAAATTGGAATAAATCAAATCATCCAATCTGTAACTTACCTTTTGCTGCTAAGTTACTAAGGAAAGTAGTTGCCCTACAGTTACTGGAATAGATAAGACTAATGCCTTACACCTAAGGTATAAAGGATTTCATCCAATGCATATCAATGAGTTGACACTAACATTATTAACATTATATAGGGAAGGACATCCTCTGGATCACCCTAGATTTGAGAACAGCATTTGACATGATAGATTATTCAGTCTCACTCAGCAGACTGCAAAATTTAGGGGGCGTGGCTTTAGAGCTGAGCTGGATGGCTGTATGATCTGAGCTTTCCTATATGGTCCATAATTAAACTCTAAAGAAATGCCTCCTAATTGAGTTGGATGAGTTCCTCCTGCTTTGAGTCTTAACATGTCTGGACATAAAGCTTGGAAACCAGATGGTTTATATGCTATGGGGGTCATTCTGAGGCACAAATAGCAGGGATGTATGCCCTTTCTGGATGTACATCTCCGCTATTCATCCGCTTTCCTGTCCTCATGCAAGTCTCTCTGTATGAACAGCAGGGTTGTATGGGGAGCCTTAAATGGGGGCGAGAGGGGGTGGGTGGGAGGCAGAGTGAGGGCGGTGCATGGGCAGGCCATCACTCCGGATGTACAGGGCCAATTCTGAGGTCGGCCCTGTATGTCCTGGGCCAGAGGTGGAACAAGTCCCCCTGGACATCGGGGACAACAGAGGCCAGTGGCGGCAGGAAGGTAAGGAGGTGCAGTGGGTTCCCCGCAACCCGATCCTGGCCATGGTAGGCCGGATCAGAGGTTGGGTTATGGGGAAAGGGAGGCTCTGTCCTGCAGCCGGCAATCACGGCTCCATGCCATGGCATCACAGCTCTATTCAAGAGCATGACTGAGTTAGCCGGGGATCTGTAGGGCATGCGGTCCTTCAGAATCAGGGCTTGGCCTGCACATACAGACCAGTAGACCCAATTCTGAAGGGCCGTATAGGGGCTGGACATCCAAAAGAGAGCTGGTCTCTATGTCTGCAAGTTTGAAGTGGCAAAAAAAAACAGATCTAGCTTCTCCTGAAAAAATGGCAGCCAAAGATAAAGAAACAGACACCGATCTTATGATGACTGAATTGTGATCCTTAGAAGAATTGATGTAGATGCAATTAAACACAACAAATATAGGGAAGCTTGCAGTGGATACCCTATATGCGCAGTTTTCAGAATTTCAACTCCGTATGCAAATTTTGGAAGAGCGGGATCAGAATTATGAACAAGCATGTATGTGCCTGTATGTGCAGGCTGGAACCGCGATACAGCCAGCCTCAATGTACAGGCCTTGCCCAACTAGCTCAGTCTGGGCTTTACAATAGAGCCACGGCGCCATGGCGTTCGGTTGCCATGGCACCACGGCTCCATTGTAAAGCCACGATCCCCAGCCACCGGTTCCTGCAATGCTTTACCCACAGCCTGACCCCCGATCTGGCCTCCTAAGGCCAGGGTTGGGCTGCGGGGAATGTCCTCGGCCCCCCTGCCCCTTCTGCACCCCAGGCCCGCCATTCCCCAGCAACTAGGGAACTTATTCCACTTCCGAGGTAGAATAAGTTCCCCATTCAAGTCGCTGGTCCCGGACGTACAGGGCTGACATTAGAATCGGCCCTGTACATCCAAGGCTGATGACCAACCACTGCCTGCCCTAACACCACCCCCGATCCGCCCCTTTCCTGTCCCCATCTACCTTCCCCACACAACACTCGGGGAAGGAGGATGGGGCCGGGAAAGTGCACGAATAGTGGGGATTCGTTGCTCAGAATGATCCTCTGTGTGTTTATGTATTTAAGTTGTTTACTTATGTAGATTTGCTAGGGATACTTATACTAATAAAACTATACCTAATACATTTAATGGACTTTGTTCACCTCAAGATTAATTAATCTCAGGTCTTTAAGGTATGCTTGATGAGCTGCACCTGAATATGGGCACCTCCTTCCCTTTAAGAGGTTTAAGAGCCTTTAAAGCTACAGGGTGGGTGGGAGTGGTGAGGGAGGAAATGAAGACCTATTACAAGTTGGCTTTCTTCCAAGGTAAAGGCTTACCAATTTCCTGGGTGACTCATGCAGCACTTGGTTTGATAGAAGAGGTCTTTTAAATTGCCCCTTTGATCTGTCACTTGCCTTTAACACCTATTCAAGACAACTTCACAGATCTTTTGCCTCCTAACTGGAAGGCCTCTTTGTAAAGGTCACTAAAACAAGTTTATTTCTTCCTACTCAGGATTATTCTACCTGTATACTGTTATGCTCTGATTTAATTTAGATAAAAATCTCTCTAGAAACAACTTTATTTCAGTAACTATTTAGTCTATTTAATTTTCTAAGTTTTAAGCTATACTCTGATTTGATGGAAATTAAATGCTCTCTAGAAACAAATTTCAGAGTCTATTTACTCTTAATTTGCTTTCTCTGCTAAGCTATACTCTGCTTTGATTTAAATACAAAGCTTTCTGGTGGTACCAAGACCTGACTGACTTGCAAAAATTCTGAATTCTAAAATACATAGATCTATCTGTTTTAACACTTTCCTCCCCCCAAGATTTAGAATTTATTTCAGAAGATTAATACTAACAGGTGTAGATCTTGTAGCAGTCCCTTTTGGTAGTCCTTCAAGACTGAGCTTCACAGAGCTCTGGCTGACCTATTTATACTTGTGCTTCTAAGGGAAAGGCTTACCAATTTCCTGGGTGACTCACTCAGCCCTTGGTTTGATAGAAGGGGCCTCTTAAATTGCCCCTTTCATCTGTCACTTGCTTTTAACACCTATTCAAGACAACTTCACAGATCTTTTGCCTCCTAACTGGAAGGCCTCTTTGTTAAGGTCACTATTTATTTATTTATTTATTTATTTAACACTTCTTCTATACCACCTTTCAGTATTATCAAGACAGTTTACATTGAACACAACAATTTTACATAGAACAGATAACATTATAACTGTATACATTACAAGTTTGAACTACATAACATTCTAGCAACAACTATTTACATTTGTGATATAGCAACAACTGTTTACATTAGTGATATAGGATACTCAATTGAGGGAAGAAGAAGATAATATGGGAGGGGTGATTGGCATAAGTGTTTGAATGTTAAGGCTGCGTGGCCATTGGTGTACCAAAGTATTCATTGAACAGGTGAGTTTTTCGGGTTTTTTGGAAGTCAGAGGGGTCCTTAAGTTTATTTCTTCCTACTTAAAAATATAGAGTGGAGGAGTAGCTTAGTGGTTAAAGCAATTGCCTACTACTCAGAAGATCAACAGTTCAATTCCCATTGGCATCCCTTGTGACCTTGGGCAAGTCACTTTACCCTCCATTGCCTTGGAAGATAAAGGACTGGCAATCTTCTTCTGGTGATAGGTTGTCAAGAAAATCCAGAGGTAGCTGGGAGTCAACACTGACTTGATGGCTCTTACTGTGGGGGGGGGGGGGGACCATTCTGTGTAGAGAACTTGAATTCATAAATGGAAGGCACTCTCTACGCCTGATAAAGAATTCATACAATACTCTGGACTGCACAAAACACATAGATGCATTGACTATCTGCTCCTGTTGGAATGGATGTTTGCCAGATTGGCAGGGTCTGAGATCCATCCACAACTGGTCTCACACCATGCAGCAGTCCAGGTATACTTGACAAGCTTGGCATCAGAATCGGTTAGCTGAACCAGGTTTGGGCCCAAAGCTCTGTCCTTTGACAGTTTCTGAGGATAGCCTGACTTGAGTATGAGGAGGAAATTAGAATGGGGGATGTGGGTCTAGTAACATACTAGGAGGCAGCCAAGGCAGTACTCTAGGGTAGAATTATTGGGTACATTGTAAAATACCACCTCTTCACTATTGCTTTCCATTCCTGTCTTAACCTATCTTTATCTCTCTATCAACATTTGCTTACTTTGTCCTGTAAATTTTTGTTATTTGTATTATGTAACTTATTTTGTTTTCTGTCTTATTAGATTGTGAGCTCTGATGAGCAGGGACTGTCTCTCTTCTGTGTTTTTGTACAGCGCTTCGTATGTTGCGGCGCTTTATAAGTCTTTAATAATAATAATACATTAAAGCACTACAAACCCGGCAGAATAGAGATCTACAACAGGGGCTGCAAGAACCGTGCGCCAATCAGCTAGAATTTATGGCGACCGGAACAGACTGGCTGTGCTTGCAGCTGCAGGAGTGCAGGAATAAAGTCCGTGCACTCTTGCATCAGAGGACCCTGCGGAGCATCCGCATATATAAATACAAGCTGCATAAGTGGGGGGGCAAAACTGGAAAATTGCTGGCAAACCTGATCAGGCTAGCCAAGGTAAAATGTACCGTCACCCATCTCTGCCAGGAAGACGGTACGGTGGCAACCAGGAAAAGAGAAACTGATCAACGTTTTAACAAATGTTTTCAAACTTTGTACCAGGCAGAATTGGATGTGGTGGAACAGCATGAACAATTTTTTAAAGACCTTGCCATACCAGCAGTTAGTGAGGAGCTACGGGCCATGCTGAACAGACCACTGACTGAAGATGAAATCCTAGTCATTATTAAGAAGCTAAAGCTAGCCAAGGCCCCTGGGCTGGGTAGGCTGGGCCATGATTTTTATCAGATTCTGGGGGACCTTGTGGTGCGCCAGCTGAAAGAAATGGAAAAGGCAGTGGGCCGCCTGGAAGAATATGCAACCAGGGCATTGATAGTATTGCTGTCTAAAGCAGGGAGGGACCCGGAAAACGTTGAATCACACAGCCCATCTCCGGGTTCAATCAGGACATACAAATTCTGGCAGTAGTCCTGGCCCGAAGGCTGAGCATAGTTATCCCCATGATAATACATGCCGATCGGGCTGGCTTCATCAAGGGCAGAAGCGTGACTGGGCTGTTGAAAGCACTGACAATGTTTCAGCAAAGACAGCCCGGGAGCCTGCCACCACTGTTGTAAGCTTGAAAGCTGAAAAGGCGTTCGACTGAGTGTCCTGGGATTACCTATTTTGTGTATTGCAGACATTTGGGGTGGGGGCCTGCATGTTTCAGTGGATCCAAACTCTTTACAACAGGCTCACTGTTCAAATTCTGGTAATGGGCAACTTGCAGAGCCTTTTGAACTGAGTCGCAGGACCTGCAGGAATAACCTCTCTCCCCACTTTTGTTTATTATCTCTTTTGAGCCTCTGGTCCTGAAGTTGAGAGCCACCACTGAAATACAAGGAGTCAAGCTGGGTCCCCACACCTGTAAAATCAGCATGTTTTCTGATGACATGCTGATAAGCATGCTACATACTGAGGAGACTGGGAGGTCCTGAATCAACTTCTGTGGCACTTCAGAAGCTTCTCAGGGCTCAGAACAAATACAGAAAAATAGGTGACTCGCTTCAAGGGGATGGGGAGGTGTAGTGGGTTAGAGAGCTGCCTTTTGGTGGTCAGGGGACCCACTTAAATACTTAGGCATCTATCTTCACCAAGACCTAAAGAAAGTGTGCCATCTAAATATACAGGACAAGCTGCTATGGCCCATTATGCTCTAGAGGGGCTTTTGGAAGAGTGGAGTAGGCCATATGGATTGATGAATGTATTACACCATAACCAGGTGGATTTGGCACACACAGAATTTCAGACTTTACCGGAACTCCTCAAAAAGGCTTAGAAATGGTGGGCAGCAAAAAATGACCACAGTTGGGCCATCACCCCTTTCCTGCAAGTAATTGGCAACCCTGACTTCACGCCAGGATAGGATCATAGTCAGTTTTTAGGCTGGAATAAGGACCATAGAGCAAACCTGGGTCACCTGCTGTGCTATAGGGGGGAGACTTCCCATCCTTTGAATGCCTTCAGACCATCTTGGGACTCCCAGGAATACAGGCCTTCCATTACCTACAAATTAAGCATTTCTGATGGGCCTTTACTCTTACCCTTGGGAGATGGTTATCTGAGACAGTGATAGAGCCTTCCAAAATCCAACCCCCTTTTGGAATAAAATGTCTAATTGGTACAGAATGTGCCGAGATAAATTATTGGCAACATTCCTGCAGAAGTTAGCACAACAATGGGTGGAAAAACTTGGGAAGGAGGTGGCAAAGGAAAATCTGGAATGGTATTTAATGCAGATCCCTAGAATCCTTATCACTGCTCGCTATCAAGAAATGCAACACCAAATTATATACCAGGGATATCTCATGAGAGAGAGGGGAGGAAAATTGGGCTTCTGGGGTCTCAGCAGGGGTCTCAGCAAAATACATATAGAAACCCTGAGATGCGCCTTTTTGGAGTGCCCTGCCTTAACAGAGATATGGGGAAAACCCTGCAGAGCATGGAGGATATTCTCCATAAAACCTATAGTCTGCTGCTCTTAGGGGACAAAAGGCCACTGCAGGAACAGAAGTTAAGGAGGTCCAAGGGAAAATTTCCTATGATAGGGGTCTGGGGCATTAAGAAGATGATCCTGCAACATTGAGTGGGAGATAGAGCCCTGTCCTTCCAACAATGCATAAACCTCATGCATAACCTTGCACAGGCTGAGAGATATGCATTTGCTGACTTAACCAAACCCCAATGGGTGTATTATAAATGGCTATGGAACCAGTTCCAGTGCAAGTATCCTAAGGCATCAGAGGGGGGGGGGGAGTGGGGAGGAGGGGATGGTCTGGGGTTAGGGAGTGGTGGTCAGAACTGCAATGGAACATTGTTAATTACCCACATTGTTAATTGCATAATATTGTTATTTTGTCTCCCTGGTTATCAAATATTGTTGCATGTGTGAAATCTATATTTGGAGACCAATGTATCTTGCCTAGAGACTGGACTATCCTGGTTGAATAGTTAAAACCAATAAAGCTGTTTAAAACAAAAGCACATATATTACTATAGGATAGAGATGGTTCATGTGACATTACTCCAGGAAGTAACTTAATACCCAAACATGATCTTATATATATTTCTTGAGATTCACGTGACTGTGCAGAGCTTGGTTTCCAAGAAAAACCAAAGACCTATTTACTTCCCTTAAAGACCAAAGTTTTGTAAGCCCTACCACATCAGTGGAACTTGCTTGCACCAAGCGTTGAGGGGAAGACAAAGATCTCATTACTGTGGGTGAAAGCAGGTATTGAGGATATATGACAGAGACATTTAAATAATTCTGGGGCATTAAATTCATAGGAGGAGAGTCTCTTTGAATTGAAAGGAAGCTCTGCCATAATGGGCATAGGATGGAGGTGAGAGACTATAGACTCAATAGTAATCCAAAGAAACATTTCTTTATGGGAAGGATGGTGGATGTGTGGAATGGCCCCCTAGGAGAGGTGGTGCAGGCAAAAATGGTATATGCTTTCAAGAAAGCATGGGAAACGAACAGAGGATTTCTAAGAGAGAGGGAGAGATTGTAGAGCTTAGTATTTGGTATGGGTGGGCAGACTGGATAGACCATATGGTCTTTATTTGCCATCATTTTCTCTGTTTCTACGTAAGAGCTGGTGGGGGGTCATCCCATTCGAGTACTGAACTCCAATGATGGAGTGATGGGGTCCCTCGAAACTCTGGTTATGGAGCAGAGAGAAGAGTACTTTGAAGAGAAAGAATTAAGATTTTCCCACTCTAGATTTCCTCTTCTTCCTTTTGGGACAATTATGGAAGACGATTATCCTTAGGTATAAAAGATTTTTCATGAAAACATATGCAAAGAACATATTACCTGATACAAAGCTACCTGGTAACTCCAGGAATAAAGTGCCCCAGTACTTCTCTAGAAGTATGACAACAGAGGTTTTTGGTCTGATTTCTCCCCAAAAGCTAATGGTCCGAGTTCTAACAAGCTTCTTGCTTTCCGATAAAACAGCAGACCTGGCTCTTATGATCTGCTGTTTGAACTCCTCACTTCACATATGCAGTGTGGTACAGGATCTGCCATACCAATGGCAAAGAGAGAGGCAAGCTATAGCTGCTAGGGCTCTGTGGTGCTTGGTAAGGGGCAACCCATCCCACTCATCTGCAGCTGGTTTCATCTTTATGGTCCCAGAGATGAACTATTTGCAAGCATAGCTGATGCCTGGCCACCATCAATCTGTTACAGATTTGCCACATACTGACAGCGGCAAACCCTAAAGTTGAAAAGTAAACACTTAGGAGGTTATTCTGAGACATGAATAGTGGTTGTGTGGGGAAGTTAGTCAGGGGCGGGGAAGAGGCAGCCCAGGGGCGGACAGTGGGCGGTCGCCGGACCTGGACATGCAGGCCGATCCTAATGTCGCCCCTGTATGTCCAGGGCTGGCGAATTGGTTGGGGAAGTTATTCCACCTCCAAGGTGGAATACCTTCCCTGGTCATGTTTTTTTGGGGGGCCCGGGGTACAGAAGGGGCTGGGGGGACCAAGGTTTATTCCCTGCAGCCCAATCCTGCCTTTAAGAGGCCAGATTGGGGGTCGGGCTGCGGGGAATAAACTTTATTTTCTGGTGGCCGGCACCACGCCATTTAAATGGAGCCGTAGTGCCTTGGCAACAGGACGCCATGGTGCCACGGCTCCATTTAAATGCCTGACTGAACTATCCAGGCAGTGCCCGTATGTGCAGGCTGGAACTGAATTGCAGTACGACCTGCACATACAGGCCTGATTGCGATTCTGATCTCGCGGGGCTAGACATGCCCCACGGGATCAGAATAGTCCTCCCCTTTGTACATCTGGCTCAGACTAGACGTACAAAGGGCCTGTATGTGTGGGACAGAATCAGGCCCTTAATGTATGACCCAATGGCACATATTCCCATCTACTGTAAAACCTGAAAACCTTCCTGTTCTCCATGCACGTCAACCCCGCTATCTAACCAGGACTATACTGAATCCCTCTGTAAATGTACCTACCAAAACTGTAGAAAATATAGAGTTAATTCTTACCTGTATATAGTTCCACTGTTCCCTGTACATAGTTAAACATTACATGTAATTTGAATCTCTTTGTTCAGTATAAACGGCTTTGACCCGGTGAAAAGCAGTATATAAGCCCGGCTAAATAAATAAATAAATAGATCAATACCACCATTTGCATATTCACACATGCCTGTGGAGGGACTGAGTGTAAAGTGACCAGTTAAAGTGTCTCATTAAGGTAGCATAGGCTAGGGAGCTGTGTATATGTTTGCATCGACCATGAGAGTGTGTATGAGATAAATATTTGGAGTACTACACATGTAACATATGTAAATAAGATACTTAGCGGAGGTTTCTGCTTTTGAAGTTACTGATGCCTCACGATTTCATGAGGAGCAAATATGCTTTTCCGTGAGGAGGTGGCCTCTTATTACAGCAGTGAATACTACAACTTCACCTTCATCAAGTGTAATGGGATCGTCCCCTCCTCTCTTTCCCTCATCTTGGCTGTAAGATTATACACTATTATGCCCAGCAGTGTTTGATGGTGCTGGAGTAATCTTATGTTGATCTTCCAGTATTTGGTTCATCTCGTGAAGGTCCCACTACCCCTGATGAAGGCTCCCACCAGCTGAAACACATTCCGTGTGGGGAGGGACTTTTTGGTCGGTCAATAAAGTTTTTGATCCATTCCATGGTGTGTCTCTTCGCCCTGCTCATTTCTCCTATTTGGTGTCTGCAGGTGTGGACAATTGGGGGCAGACACTGCCACTGTGCTGTCTCCAATCCAGCCGGCTTCCATTTTTCAGAGCCCCAGAGCTCTCCAGAGCTACCATGATGCCTGGACCCTCACAGCAGAACAAAACCCCTCCGATTTAGCCGTGGTTCCCCTCTCCTTAAAAAACTCCTGCCACTGAGTCCCACGCCCTCCTCACAGCTTCCCAGAGCCACGAAACCCTGCTTTCATTTTTTTTTAATGCCGCCACTTTTGCCTTTTTCCCTCAGCTAGCCAGAACCACAAAGCACATTTATTTATTTTTTCATAGGCATCAATGCCTTTGCCTCCACTACTGGCTCCCCTCCCAGGTACTTTATTTATTTCATTTTTTTCCTTTTATATTCTTTCATCTAGTTATGTTAGCATGTTTCTTTCAGTTCCTTGTTTTATATAAAACTGTTACTGTTTCTTGTAGACTGCTTTGACCTGGAGAAAACCAGTATAGAAAAATAGTGGAATAAAAAAAATATCCAGCAGGCAGCATTGAATATGTGGGTCGGCCAGATACTGCCTTCAGTTTAAAGGCACCAAAGACAAGAAACTATCATTTTATGCTACTTTTTTCTCTTGCACAGTAATAATGTACATTAAAACCTTTCCAGGTTTATATCCCAGGTGCATCATCTGAAATCGCACTCTTTGGACTTTAATCTTACTCTCTGGAGCAGGCTTCTTGGGTGATGCAAGGTGCTTAGAGACAGGCAGGTGTGAGCAGGGAGGCAGGGCAACTAGACCTGGAGGCCTCACTGACTCCCCTGTTAAGCCAGCCCTGGCCTATCTTGCTGGCTTAACATGGGAGCCAGTGAGGTATTGGTCTTCCTCAGTTCTTCTGGGCTGTCAAGGTTAGTGCTGCAGCCCCACCCCCCACTGCTTTTCGGGTCTTGTGATAAGGAAGCTTATCATAGCTCAGGAAGGAGCTATAGAAAAGATGATGTGACTCTGAACAAGCAACCTGTCAGTTCTGGTAGAAATAAGAAAACAGAATTTTCTTACAAAAGACTACCAGTCCCAGAATGCACCAGGTTTCCAGCAGCCATTAGAGGAGCTGAAGTGGGGAAACGTGTGTTCAATCAGGAGGGCTATGAGGTAATCCCTAAGCACTCATCTCAAAGGGCAGGGCCTGATTCAGCACAGCTGCGCTGTGTTAGGGAGGATCACTCATCTAAGCAGAATAAGAGTAGAGTTTATTCTACAGATGACCAGCTTCATGATCACCTTGGATATTCAGAGAATTGTCCTCAGTATCCTGAGAATCAGCTTGAGTTTGATCATCAGTTTCATCTGAAGGATCAGCAGAAGCAGAAGCCAAACCGAACGGATAGAGAAGGAAAGAAACCCTCTGGAAGGAAGAGGAGAAAAGCCTTTGAGAGGTCTAGAAGAGTTCAAGGCAGTACGTATACTGGGAGGTATTCCAAGGGCCAGCATAGACCATTGGACTGGGGAAAGCCAGAGGAATGGTGCTGCAGAACAAGGAATCACCAGAGGCTACCTGTGAGGGAGAAGGCTGCACGTGGAAGGGACTCTAAGACCTATGCCAGAAGGTATGTGAAGAGAGATCCAGTGTCCAGGGATCAGGACTGGAAGGCTGGACATAAGAACTGGACTACATACTGGCCAGGCTATATAGAGAGGAACTATAGCAACAATGGAAGCTCAGGTATGAACACTGATCTATGCCCTAGCTATAACCTTGAAAGACAGCAGGGAAATAAGTGTTCTCCTGAAAGTGCTCCATTGAAAGATTCATCTGTGCCAATTCGTGATAGTGACCCTATGCTTGTTGATGAAGGGGAAATAATAGCAGATCAAGATATTGTTTATATGGACTGTTCTCTATCCAAACTCCGTTGGTAACTTTCTGTGATAAAGCACAGCAGCCATCACAAAGAAATATAAATTTGTTCTTTATTCCATTAAGAAAAGCTCCTGAAGCAGGATTTGACTCACACAGTAAAAAGCCAGCCTGCTAAAGGGTTTCAGCTGGATAACTGATAGCAATTGAGCTGCACCTAATTGCTTGTGAGCTAGGAGAGAATTACTTCTGGATCTGTGTGGAAAATAATCAGAAGTTAACCTTACAAGAACAGTTTATTTCTTTCTTTGTGGCTTTTCGTTTGTTAGAGATATGCTAAGAAAACATTAGCTAATTGCCTGACAAGTTTGAAGGTTGTTTTCCTGATTTTGATTTTTGACTTTGTTTTACCAAGTTAAACACTGCAAGCAAGTAACCTAATTTATGTGCTACCAAGCATATCTGTGCTGGGAGAAATAACCCCATAAATAAAGAAGTATCTTATTGGCTTTAACACTTGTGCACAACTAAATTATTGTCAGCAGCTGTGTCTGGTGTGAATGAACTACATTACCCACAATACCTTGCAAAAATCATATAAATATATGCATTGTCAAGACTGTGAAGATTCTCACCCAGGCAGCCGTCTGACAAATGGCGTAGTTTTTCGGATTGCTTTTGCACAAGAGGGGATTTACTTGCTGAGGATTACAACTACAGTTCAAGTTTAAAGCTGGAAAAAAAGATTTTCCTTCAACCACACTTTGGAGGAGAGGAAGCTGTCCCAGGAGGAAAAGACCCTTTGCAGAGCTGGATTCATCACTAAGACAAGGTAATAAGTACCTGGGCATGTCTAGTGGTGGATGGGAGTAAGCACAGGGTAATTGAAAAAAAAAAGTGTAGAAAAAAACACCTGTTTGGAAGGTGGTGCACTGTGGTTTTTTTTTCTTTGTATTTCTTACAGGGTTCAAGATGGATCCAAAGGAACTAGCTCAGTGGATGGCAGCCCAATTCAGCAGGCAGCAGGAGCTAGCACAGCAGGCTCAGGACACTGCTATGAGAGCCATAATTGACCAGCAGAGGCCAGTGCTTGATCTGGTGCAAGCCCTAGTTGAGCTGAAGAACCAAAGTGGAACAGATGCAAGACCAGCACTGAATACTGGTACACCACATGTGGACAGTGTGGGACTCAATCAAGGGATTGGGGCATTTAGTTTTGGGAAATTAACTCCAGATGATAATGTTGATGATTTTCTAGAGTCTTTTGAAAGAGTGGCACAAGCATTAGCATGGCCAGAGACCCAGTGGGCAGTAAGGCTGGCAGCCTCATTAACTGGAGAGGCGCTTGCAGCTTACAGAGCAATGCCAGCAGCCCAGGCTTTGAATTATAAGGATGTAAAGGCTGCTATTAGAGATCGCCTAGGGTTGTCTATTTCAGAGTATAGGCGAATGTTTAGAGCTACTACATTGAAAGTGGGTGAAACACCCAGGGCTCTGAGTCAGAGAATCAGAGGTTTAGCTGTAAAATGGTTGGAGCCTGAGCAAAAGACGGTAGAAATGTTATTAGACATTATAATGTTGGAACAATTTATGTCTGCGGTCCCTAAAGATTTGCATACTTTCCTTATACAGCAAAATTGCCAAAATCTTGGAGAGGCAACCATGCTAGCAGAGAGATACTTGGAAGCCACGCAGGCTTGCCATAGAATGGGTGGCCCTCTGAAGATTGGTGCTGAGGCTAGATGTGCTGTATCAGAAAAGAATATAATTAAAAATGTTTCTGAAAATGAATGTACTGTATCAAACCAGATGACACAGTGGAATAGAAAGAAATGTTTCATGTGTGGAAAATGGGGACATTTAAAAAAAGAATGTCAGACACACACTAGCTTAGTGGGTGTGGATTTAAAACAGCCCAAAGAAGGATTTCTTTTGATGATTGATGTGCAAGGAATTACCACAAATGCTTTGTTAGACTCTGGGGCAGACCAGAGTATGATGTCAAAAAGGCTTTGGAAGAGGATAGAGGCCCAAGAAGGATTTGTGCCTAGAACCCCTGAAAGCCAAGTTCACATCAGATGCATTCATGGTGCTGCAACATCATATCCCACCTATAGGCTAAAGGTTAAGTGCCTGGGGGGACAAGAGGAAGTCCTGTTAGCAGTGGTGCCTAGGCTACCCGTTGATTTGGTTCTAGGAAGAGACTGGCCAAGATTTAAGCAGGGTCTAGTGGAAGGACTAGGAAAGAAGGAGGGAGAAGGTTTAATGGTAATAGCTCCCGGGCCTTTATTTGGAAGTCCTCAGACCCCAGCTAAAAAGATGGTTAGGCGTCCAGAAGACCAAGCTACCCCAAAGCAGATATTTGTCCTAAAGTACCATAGGGTCACAGAGAAGGCCCAAGCTCCTAAGCGGGCAACCCCTCAAGCTGCTGGGTTTGACCTGTGCAGCATAGAAAATGTGACGGTACCTAGCCAAGGGAGAGCCCTGGTTGACACCGGTCTCCAAGTGGAAATACCTATTGGATGTTATGGGAGAGTAGCCCCAAGGTCCGGATTAGCCCTTAAATATTTCATCGATGTGGGTGCGGGAGTAATTGATCCCGATTACAGGGGCAATATTAAAGTTCTGTTATTTAACTTTGGACAGAATGATTATCACGTGAAGACAGGAGACAAAATTGCCCAATTGATCTGTGAGAGGCTGGGTTTTCCACCTGTGGAGGAGGTCACGTCCCTGGAGAATTCTGAACGTGGAACCAAAGGCTTTGGTTCTACTGACGTCAAAGGGGTTAAAAGCCTAGCTGCCACCTGTGCCCGAGAGAGGGAGGTGAATGAAGAGGAAGATTTGGGACCCCAGGTATCTGATTGTAAAGAAAAATCAGAGCCCCAAATAGGTGAGGACCTGACAGTGGTACAACAGGAAGAAATTAGGAAGCTGCTCAAAGAGTTTCCAGATGTGTTGACACCCATACCTGGGGAGACACATTTGGTTGCCCATGAAATAATAACTCCACCTGGGAAATTAGTTCGTCAAAGGCCATATCGCTTGCCTGAAGCCAAGAGACAGGAAGTAGTGGCACAAGTCCAGGAGATGTTGGACATGGGAGTAATAGAGGAGTCAAAGAGTCCCTGGAATAGCCCCATAGTCCTGGTGCCGAAGCCTGATGGATCTTTAAGATTTTGTATTGACTTCCGGCAGGTAAACGCCATATCAGTTTTTGATGCATATCCAATGCCAAGAATTGAAGAGCTGTTGGACCAGCTGGGACAGGCTCAATACTTAACCACCCTTGATATGACAAAAGGATATTGGCAAATCCCTCTAACCAGGGAGTCGAAGCCGAAGACTGCGTTCAGCACCCCCGTTGGCCTTTTCCAGTTCAAGAGGATGCCTTTCGGACTGCATGGAGCAGCGGCTACCTGCCAAAGGTTAGTGGATCAGGTACTTCGACCCCATCAAAATTACGCTTTTGCATATATGGATGATGTCATAATCCATAGTAACACCTGGGCGGAGCATCTAAAGAGGATCAGGGCAGTCTTGTGCTCCATGAAGCAAGCGGGAATCACTTTAAACCCGAAGAAGTGTGCCTTTGCATATAGGGAGGTAAAATACCTGGGCCACCTAGTGGGAAGAGGAAAAATTAAACCTCTAATAAGTAAAATAGATAGCATCAGGAATTTTCCTCCTCCAACAACAAAGAAACAACTAAGAAGTTTCTTAGGACTTATTGGATACTACCGCAGGTTTATACCGCAATTCGCAGAGAAAAGTGCAATTTTCACAGATATGCTGCGGAAGAATTGTCCAAACCAGCTAAAGTGGACACCTGAAGCTGAAAAAGCGTTTTCAGTCTTAAAAGGAAAATTGTGTACAGGACCGGTACTGAAAGGGGTGGTCTTCAAGAAACCCTTTCTGGTTCAAACGGATGCATCGGATGTAGGGCTTGGAGCGGTCCTATCCCAGTGCCATGATGGGGAGGAGCATCCTGTGATGTACCTGAGCAGGAAGTTGTCACCGGCTGAACAAAAGTATTCCACAATAGAAAAAGAATGTTTAGCTATCAAGTGGTCAGTGGAGGCGTTAAGGTTTTACCTTACAGGGAGAAAGTTCCAGTTGGTCACGGACCATGCCCCACTTAAGTGGTTGCAGCAAATGAAGAACCACAATGCCAGGTTGACACGCTGGTACATGGCCTTACAGGCATTTGATTTTCAAGTTGAACATCGTACTGGGAAGTTACACAAGAATGCGGATGCACTTTCCTGTATTACGGACTGTAGAGAAGAGGTTTCACCAGAAAAACCAGTCCGTAATAACTTAAGCAGGGGGGTATGTGATAAGGAAGCTTATCATAGCTCAGGAAGGAGCTATAGAAAAGATGATGTGACTCTGAACAAGCAACCTGTCAGTTCTGGTAGAAATAAGAAAACAGAATTTTCTTACAAAAGACTACCAGTCCCAGAATGCACCAGGTTTCCAGCAGCCATTAGAGGAGCTGAAGTGGGGGAACGTGTGTTCAATTAGGAGGGCTATGAGGTAATCCCTAAGCACTCATCTCAAAGGGCAGGGCCTGATTCAGCACAGCTGCGCTGTGTTAGGGAGGATCACTCATCTAAGCAGAATAAGAGTAGAGTTTATTCTACAGATGACCAGCTTCATGATCACCTTGGATATTCAGAGAATTGTCCTCAGTATCCTGAGATTCAGCTTGAGTTTGATCATCAGTTTCATCTGAAGGATCAGCAGAAGCAGAAGCCAAACCGGACGGATAGAGAAGGAAAGAAACCCTCTGGAAGGAAGAGGAGAAAAGCCTTTGAGAGGTCTAGAAGAGTCCAAGGCAGTACGTATACTGGGAGGTATTCCAAGGGCCAGCATAGACCATTGGACTGGGGAAAGCCAGAGGAATGGTGCTGCAGAACAAGGAATCACCAGAGGCTACCTGTGAGGGAGACGGCAGCACGTGGAAGGGACTCTAAGACCTATGCCAGAAGGTATGTGAAGAGAGATCCAGTGTCCAGGGATCAGGACTGGAAGGCTGGACATAAGAACTGGACTACATACTGGCCAGGCTATATAGAGAGGAACTATAGCAACAATGGAAGCTCAGGTATGAACACTGATCTATGCCCTAGCTATAACCTTGAAAGACAGCAGGGAAATAAGTGTTCTCCTGAAAGTGCTCCATTGAAAGATTCATCTGTGCCAATTCATGATAGTGACCCTATGCTTGTTGATGAAGGGGAAATAATAGCAGATCAAGATATTGTTTATATGGACTGTTCTCTATCCAAACTCCGTTGGTAACTTTCTGTGATAAAGCACAGCAGCCATCACAAAGAAATATAAATTTGTTCTTTATTCCACTAAGAAAAGCTCCTGAAGCAGGATTTGACTCACACAGTAAAAAGCCAGCCTGCTAAAGGGTTTCAGCTGGATAACTGATAGCAATTGAGCTGCACCTAATTGCTTGTGAGCTAGGAGAGAATTACTTCTGGATCTGTTTTCAAAACAAAACATTTAAAAGAATTCAACTAGCTCAAAATGCAACAGCTAGAATTATATTAAAAATAAACTCACTCCAACACATAACGCCAATACTAGCATCCCTTCACTGGTTACCAATACAAAGCAGGATAATATACAAAACAATAATAACATCATTCAAAGCCTTAAATGATTTGGCTCCGACTACTCTATGTAATCTAATATGCAAAGAACCATCTAAGCCTACTCATAGAAAAGGACAATTAAATAAACTAAAGATTCCAAAAGACTTCATAAAAGCACATAAATTAACAAATAATAGAGCCTTTTCTCACATAGCTCCAACCATTTGGAATTCTCTACCAGAGGATATACGATCACTAACAGAGATCGTGGAATTCCGTAAAAAATTAAAAACATATCTATTCACTAAACACTATAATACCATGGAAAACCTAGCACTCAACTTAGATAAAGGATAAACAGATGCCCGACCACATTCAAGTACATACCCACCTTCTAAATGGACAATACATATACAAATACAAAATTAATGATTCCATATATGCAGACGACATTATGTTATTCTCTGAGTTTAATGTAATTAACCCAAACCACAACAATATAATAAACTGTCTAACAGAAACTGAAAAATGGCTTCTTTCAAACAATCTAACTATTAACATAAAAAAAACTGAAGTCCTGATTGCAACAAAAAATACAAAATACACTCCCCCAGCTAACATTAAAATCCTTAACGCAACTCTTCCAATCAAAGAAGAAATAAAATATTTAGGAGTCATCATTGACAAAATGCTCAGTTTTACAACAACACACATCAAGAAACTAACAAAAACAATCTATTACAAATTACGTTCTATTCAACAACTAAGACCATTATTACAAGATGATGACTTTAGAACTGTTACTCAAGCCTTGATCATACCACATTTTGATTTTTGTAATAGCATACTACATGGTATAACCAAGAAGAACATCAAAATCTTACAAATGGCCCAAAATGTAACAGCCAGAATTATACATAAAGCTAAACTATCAGACCATATCACACCTATTTTATTCACCCTACATTGGTTACCCATATTCAGCAGAATTCAATATAAGATACTGTTAACCACTTTCAAATTAATTAATGATATTGCCCCATCATACTTAACCACCCTCCTTCACAGCCCACCCGAAAATAGGATAAGACGGAGAAAAAACCTCAACACCTTAGCAGTCCCAGATATAATAAGAAAATCTAAACACTCAACAAGTAACAGTGCCTTTTCGCTTGTTGCTCCGATACTGTGGAACAATCTACCAGATCAACTAAGAGAAACAAAAGATCTTCTAACATTCAGGAAAACACTAAAAACCCATCTATTCACACAATACTACACCAATGGCCAAACAGGTATACCTTCCCAACCTCCATAAACCAAATCAATTACTCTATCCAATGGTACACCTTAATTGGAATCACTACAACTTCAAATGACATAAGTACACTTCTCACATTAATATAACTATTAAAGTAAACTTATTTGTAATATAGTTCAATATTGTTATGTAAACTAGTTCATAATGTACTGAATCAATTGTATTGATATTTGATTTGTTATAATGTAAAATGTTCCTAGTTCTTAAAGTTCAATGTACCAGTTCTGTTTGTTATAATGTAAACCGCTGCTGATCCTTGGAAGCAGCGGTATATAAAAGCTGTCCAAATAAATAAATAAATAAATATAGCTTATACGAAACGATGATCCAAGCTCTTATACCCAAATACCTCCACATGTATATGTTGCATATGTTATGTACTGTCTTATGCTGTTTTAGACATTACATTTGTTAGTTAATTGTTACTCACAATGATCTAGCTTACATATACTGTTTAGTTTATTACTCGTTGCTCTGTTTAACTTATGATGTTCAATGTAAAAATTTTTAAGATGTTCTATGTAAAACAAACTGCGCTTTGTTAATTGTTGTTAATTGTACACCGCAACTGAACTTTGGAAGTTGCGGTATATAAATGAGTGTTAAATAAAAAAAATAAATCTGTGTGGAAAATAATCAGAAGTTAACCTTACAAGAACAGTTTATTTCTTTCTTTGTGGCTTTTCGTTTGTTAGAGATATGCTAAGAAAACATTAGCTAATTGCCTGACAAGTTTGAAGGTTGTTTTCCTGATTTTGATTTTTGACTTTGTTTTACCAAGTTAAACACTGCAAGCAAGTAACCTAATTTATGTGCTACCAAGCATATCTGTGCTGGGAGAAATAACCCCATAAATAAAGAAGTATCTTATTGGCTTTAACACTTGTGCACAACTAAATTATTGTCAGCAGCTGTGTCTGGTGTGAATGAACTACATTACCCACAATACCTTGCAAAAATCATATAAATATATGCATTGTCAAGACTGTGAAGATTCTCACCCAGGCAGCCGTCTGACAGTCTTCAACACCTTGCACCATCTTATTCATATTTAAATCCCTCAGCAGGTCATCTAAGCCATCAATGAATGCTTTTCATCCCAGGGAGATCTTCTTCTGTACTTAAGGTTCCTATGCTGGACCAAAGTTCTCAGTGCCAGGACTCTATTTTATGGGCACACAACTTAGCTGAACTTATCCCTAAGGTTACCACATGTCCCCGATTTTCAGAGACTGTCCCCAGTTTTAGAACTGTGTCCCCAAATCCCACCTCTTTGGGAGCCTCCTGTCTTCGATTCCAGCAATGGGGATATAAAAAAAAGTTACCTTCAATTTAATGATCGGAATATGTCCGTTTTTAGAATTCACATCAATTTTCTTTATATTTTGCACAGTATGGGAAAATGCATCACTGTTTCTATTTCTCTGTTGATTTGTCTTCTTTCTGTCATAGTATTGATGAGGAAGGCAAAGTTAAGGCTGGTGCAAGGATTGAAGGCACCCTAGGTGGGCTCTCCATCCCTCCGTCCCTCTCTGGGGCCTGCAGAAGCAGTAATGGCTAGGAAACCATGGCGCGGTGCTTACCTTAAGTCTCCAGCGCTGTGCTGTGATTTTAGTCTTTTACTATCTGCCATTTCCACCCGTCTCTGACACAGTCTTCCTGTCCTCCCCCTCCCCATGTTTCTGCAATTCGTCTCAGAGTCATACTCGTGCCCCTCACCTAATCACCTTGTCCCCACTGTCCTCCTAATCTCTGGTCAATTTCTTAGTCCCCACTATCCCTCTCAAGCAACTCCAAGTCCTTATTCCAAGTATCAGCTGATTTCCAATCTCAGCCTCCTTGTCCCCCCTACCTGCAACTATATAGCTGCAGGAGCAAAAGCAAATCCTCCCACTGCTGTAGAGGGCAGACTGGGAACAAGCCAGTGAGTCAAGTTCCTGAGCCTATATTGTGGTGCTCCCTGAACCAGTGCCTCACTGGTTCACCTTTTAAGCCAACCCTGGGTAGAGGAGACAAAGGCAAAATCGTAACTTAAAAAACATAGGATCTGAGGGAGTGAAAAGGATTGTCGAGCTGGGCAGGTGGTGGGAAAGAAGATTGGATAGGTCATATGGCCTTTATGTTTCATCATGTTTGATGTTTATGTGTTTCTGGAGTGAATTGCAGTAATCCAGATAAGAAATAATACAGGTCTGGATAACTGTGATAAAGGCAAGACTGTTAAAAGAAAGGAATGAAATGTCACAGTTGGCTGAGTTCAAAGAAAGCCGACTTAGCCACCACTAGGACTTGAGGCTCCTTTCCAATTCCAAGCTGAAACATTGAGTTGTCCCTTAAAGGATCACTTTCTAAATTAAACCCAAATAGGTACTGTGCAAAAGACCTCTTTGATTAGTTTAGTATGGCACAGCTAGCTAGAGACAGATCTTTCCTAGACACTCATTCAGGGTGGAAATTAATTTGTTCAGATCTAACCAAAGAGAGCCAGTAGAAGCAGTAGGTGACCTGATAAGCTTCCCTAGGGAGCGCCTTGTAGACACTGAATAGTGCTGACAGTAGGATAAATCCCTGTGGAATTCTGCAGGAATGTAATGATGCTATTCTGATAGTCTGAGAACAGTTTTGAAGGATACCAACCAGTAAGACTGGTAAGTGAGGGATTAGTATTTTCTTGCGTTTTCATGTTGACTAGTAGACCACTGAAGTCAGTTGGCTGCTATGACAACTTCTGGGAAATCTGCAACACTGTTGGAGTCATCCCTCATGGTACAGCGCAATATATGTGTTTTATTTACTTTTTTCCACTACTGTATATATGTATCAAAATCATAATTGAAGAATATTGCAATAAAAAATATTAAAAATATATCCATCTCTCATGGCGTAAAATACTTCAAAGGGCTTGCCTTATGAAAACCCATATGTCTAAATCTCCACCATTTTTCTTAAAGAATGGCTGCATGCCTTACAGAGGGGCACCAACTTATTTGCATACTTTCACATGTTCTCTTTTTGCAATATTCCTACTTTAATGCATTGTAGCATACTATACACCAGTGGCTCTCTGGTTTTCAGGATATCCATAACAAATATGCACAAGCTAGATTTCCATGTGCTGTCTCTAACACATGCAACTCTCATGCATAGTCATTGTGCATATCCTGAAAACCAGACTACCTAGGGGGTACACTAAGGGGTATGTTTACTAAACTGTGCTAATGTTACCGGCGCTAGGTGCAGCGTTAACGTGAGGAATGCCATATAAGGAAGTGGGTGTTCCGGCAGCAAGGTAGCAATGGTGTGTTATCACGACATAGAGGGCGCCTTGGCTCGTTATCACATGGTAACCTTAATTTCATGTGGTGACCTGCAGTCCCTCTGTAGCCAGCCAGTGCTGTGATGAAAGCAATAGAGGTGTAGCCCACTGGTTAATGCAATGACTGCTAAGACAGCAGTCATGAATTCAATTCCCTCAGTGGGATCATTTAATAAGGCTGTCTGAGGCAATTCCTTTTCATGCTTGTAACAGTCAGACACATCTCAACAATCTGTGCTGCCAGCCAAAAAAACCCTCACCTCAGTGCTGTAACCTAATGTGCCTTTTAGGGCGCCCCATAAGGCACATCATAAAGCGCCATGTCAGCCAAGGTGGGTAATAAGCTGATAAACTAAACACATGACAAGGCGCTGTACAAGGTGCCCTAGAGGGTGGCCCGAAAGCTGACAAACCAAGCATCACAAGGCTGACAAGGTGCTGTATAGGGCGCCTTATAGAGCGCCCACCCTAAGGTGCCCTAAAAGGTGCCCTATGTGGCGCCGCAGGTTGCCACCCTCCAAGGCACCATATAAGGCACCCCATAAGCTGCTGGAACCTAAGGTGCCGCTAAAGATGCCCCAAGGATATTAAGGCGACTCAAGAAATGGTGCCCAAGGGCAATAAGGTGCCCAAGTTGACAAGCATGAAATGTATGGCCCAAACACAGATGTAACCCTAACACTGCACAGAGCACCAAGGAAAGGCAACGAACAAGGGATGGAAGGAAGTAGATGTCAGAGCTGATGGACCTAACAAATCTGTGTGCAGCCCATGTGGCAGCTGGTAAAGTGGACAAACATATCGGAGGCAGCTGTACCAATGCACAGGGTGTTGGTAATATAAAGTGCAACAATGGCAATGTGTGGCAGAGGATGGGAATAAGTGTCCACCAGAGGAAGTAGAAGTGGCAGGATAAGTGCAATGACAGGAGGACAGAGGAGTAGCAGTGCCATGCAGAACAAATACAGGAGAGGCAAGCATGAAGAGCCACAATGCAGAAAAGGGTACCAGTGCAGGACATGGGGTAGTAGCTTGCACATTAGGACAGGATGCCACACAGCTGGCAGACACAGATAGATGGACAGAAGGATAGTTGGCAACTGTGATGAGGGTATAATGTGCCGGCAGCACAGATCTGCACAGATATGACTGTTACAGGAATAAAAAGTAGTTGTGTAGGACAGGCATAAAAAAAGGAGAACAGAGAGGAATCAAACCAATGACCACTAGCACAAAAGTCATTGCACAAACCAGTAGGCCACACCACAAAGGTGATTTCTGTAGCAAAGGCTGCATACAAGAACACTGCAGGGCACCACACAAAAAGGCTGCTGGCTGCCAGGATAGGGCAACCCCAACAGTAACCATGATGCAATGCACATGCAGAACAGCTGTGTACAGCTCATATAACAGTCTGTAATTGAGACTAGAGCCACATACAAACACATGCACACACACACAATGAAATGTTATGCAGTGGAGACAGCATGCAAAAGAGCAAAGAACCTAAACCCAAAGGGCGGCAGGGGATGCTCTGTGGAGCAGGACAAAATGGGGAACAGAACAGAAAAGTAGCATGTGAGAATTAAACCTGCAAACAGATGTGGCCTGGACCAGCTCAACAACAGTGATACCAATCCCCCAAGCTGACTGTACAAAGAAAGAGCCATATGTAACAGCTAGTATGCGACAGATAGGCTGCATAGAGGGCACACTGTGGTGCACAGTGAAGAGATGGAAGGGTGTGTGGAGAGGTGACGAAGCTGCAGCCAGTTCATGGTCAGGTTAGCACAACAGAAGAAAAAAAAAAAGGGAACATGTGGGAATCAAGCCTGCAACCTATGGTGCTCCAACATATGTCCATAACCACTATCCCAAATAACCACAGCAAGCACAATGCAAACATGTTCCTTCAAAGGGAATGTGTGTATGGAAACCTGTAGCACCCTGTGATGTGGCAGACGGCTGCCACATAGACAGCTGCCACCGTACAAGGATGTGAGCACAGGTGGGCCTTGTACATCACCAGTAAATCACTAAATACGTGTGTCAGTGTGGTCAAGCAGCAGCAGAGACAAATGTGCGTCCAACACATATTTTTATTTTCGTTAATTATTTATTTATTATTTATTTATTTATTTTTCTTATATGCCGTGCTATTCGATATCAGTGCGGTTTACATGGAACATCAAGGTATTTTACGGTGGGAGATTACACCGTAATTACAAATAACAGGGATCTCAACTTGGATAACCATATTAACTATTTACACATATATTTACAGGGAACATGTAAATTAGTAGACATATCGTATATACCACCTTTCATGATATCAAGGTGGTTGGTTTACAGTGAACAAACTGAAATCACATTGAGCAGGGTAGCAACCCACATGTCACACAAAAGTCACTGGCCCGTCTACAGATGATAAGCAGGACAGATAATGTGCATTAGCTGCATGGTGTGCACTATGCAGTAGCCCCCACCCCCACATGCTGCTGCATTCCCCAAATGCCTTAGTCACATATGTGTGCATGTAGACAGTAGGCGGTGCATGATGAGGGCCCAACACACATCAATCATGAATTGTCCCCAAAAACATATCTGTCTGCCAATACAGGAGTCACAAACCTGAGAAAGCATACGTAGCAAAATGTCAGCAAGTGTACACACAGATATATATATATGTTACAGCTGTCACATAATGCTTGATATAGCAATCAAAGCTGCACCAATGTAAAAACACTGCTGAAATGCAAAATGAGTGGAGGAGTGGCCTAGTGGTTGGGGCAAGGTACTTCAGGCCGGAAGGTCATGGGTTCAAATCCCACTAGAGGACAGCAACCTTGGGCCAGAAGGACTGGGGTTTCTAGTCCCACAGGTGCTCCTTGTGGTCTTGGGCAAGCCACTTAACCCTCCATAGCCCATGTTCCCTGTAAAATAGTTATCTCCAAGTTATAATGCCCTGTTCAATGTAATTTCAGTTTGTTCAATGTAAACCACACTGATGCAGAATAGTGCGGTACATAAGAGAATGTAAATAAAATAAAAATGAGGATATGGTAACAGGTACAAGAGGCACATGATCCCAGAGAATAAACAAAGTGGAACCTCACAGACATGCAGAGATAGCACTATGCAAAAGGTCCTCTGCAATGGGTGGTATGGATACAGTATCCACACGCATATATCATGGTACATGGAATGCACAAATGAAGGAAGAAAATGGATACCCACATTGCCGCACTGCAAAGTTACTGGTGCAATGTGAGTGGTGGAACGTCAGAGGATAAATAGGACTGTACAGACATGCAATGCTATGTTTGTAAATCAATGTAGAGCGGCACGCCTGTACAGTAACCAAACACAATAACCTGTACATAGAGGTTGAAAGAAAGGCCAAACATGGGGCAGTAACCCACACAGAAGCCACACTGCCACATGCTCTGGTGTACCAACATATTCAGTCACATGCACTGTGTATGTTGAACCATGACACAGTGATGCCCCAGATGCACTGTAACACCCTTGGTGAGGGCAAACATCAATCCAAGATGTTGGCGTGCATCAAAGTGGTGTGGTGGTAAATACTGTGTCATGTCCAAGTGCAGGGTAACCCTACAAATACAAGAGGACCTATACGATGTTCCCCCTGTTGCCACACGCATGGCTGTATGCTCCTGTTGAACTAAGCAGATGAGGATATCCTAGGATGCAGGTCACACACATGAGCAACACACACTAACACAATGTCAGATGGATGTACAACATACAGTGACTATGTCAGTCCCTGCTGCACACGTAGGGACCAGTACACAGTGTCCACAGTGCAAAGGGCGACTGCAACCCAACATGTCCCATTAAGACTGTCCATGAATCCATGGGCATGCATAGTCAAGTGTGACATCTCAATGTGCCACAGTACTTGAAAGGTCATGTGTGTCTCCTGTGATGAACACGACACGACACCCAGCCAGAGCATGGTAGCAATGGTGTGTTGGACAGCCATGTTATGCTCAAAGTAGCAGTCCAACAGTAATGTCCATAATAGGCATGTGTCCCACTCACAGAGGTCAAGCAGCCTATGGTACCATCTCCCAGGGATAGTTACATGGTGTTGCTGTGTCCTCCAACAGGTGGGTGATGGTGACTGCAGATGCAGTGTAGTAGATGTGCTGTGTGTATCCTCTGCCCTGTGTCAGACGAAGGAGAAACACTGTCATGGTATGCTGCCCACAACATCAGGGCACATTGCAGTGAGTCAAACATCAATATGTACTGTGGCAAGGTCAGCAATCCAGAGCATGGGGGGAGGTGAAAAGCATAAGGAATTCACCTTAATCAAGGGGCCTTTGCTAGGTGTGCAGGGTCAGAAGGCCAGAGCCACGTTTCAAAAGCAGAAAAACCCCAGCTGGAATAGGTTTCAGGAAATGCTTGATAGAGTAAGAGGGGGAGATTGCAAGCACGAGGACCAAAGCCCTTGCTCTAACAAGTGCACTGATTATTCTAAGTTCAGAAGGCAGGGAGATTACAAACACCTGGGAGAGAAAGAGGTGGGGTTGGATCCCAGTGAGTATAAGCCCTGGTTAGATTATGGAGAGCTAGAGGAGCAGCAGAGGAAGCAAGAGAAGCAGCAGATGGAGAGAGGAACAGAGTCCAGAGCAGCAAGGATGATGGAACGCTGGAGAAGCCAGAGCAGGTGCTAACTCTTGGAGAAGGGCTGAGCTACCCAGAGCTGAGAGAGCTGTTTTCCCTGAATCAGGTTGGCAACAGGGGTGGAAGCCAGGAAGTGGAGAAGCTTTCAGACCACCAGAGAGATTGTCAGCTGAGCAGTCTGATCAAGTGAGTGAGTCAGAGCCCATGCAATTGGGAGAACCAGAGCCAGAGGTGGGGGGAAGAAGACATGTGTATGGATTGTTCTTTATGTCAAGCTTTAGGATTGAAATGTTGAAGAAAAGCCAGCCTTGAAAGAATTGTTCCTTTTGCAAAGGTAATCTTAAGGCATTAGCAGTAAGGAGATAAATTCCTGTGTGTTTTGGAAAGGGAATTTACTGCCACATAAGCTTGTAAAGGAAGCTGTGTTTCATGCCTGATTATCAGCTGTGTTAGAACTCTGCAACAGCAAGACAGATAATTGGCTACTTCCAGAGTTTGTGCTTTGCTCCTATATTATATGAAAAGCTTGCTAAGCTTTAGAATTGAAGTGTTGAAGAAGAGCCAGCCTTGAAAGAATTGTTCCTCTTGAAAAGGTAACCTTAAAGCATAAGCAGTAAGGAGGTAAATTCCTATGTGTTTTGGACAGGGAATTTACTGCCACATAAGTTTGTAGAGGAAGCTGTGTTTCATGCCTGATTATCAGCTGTGTTAGAACTCTGCAACAGCAAGAAAACTAATTGGCTGCTTTAAGAGTTTGTGCTTTGCTCCTGTTTTATATGAAAAGCCTGCTAAGAGTTTTGAGGACATTTTGAATGCTTATTTCATATTCACCTGGAAGTGCAGCCCATAGAATTGAGGCTGAGTGAAGATAAACTGCCATAGGACAATCAACCTTGTTTTCTTTGTGCTATGATCAACAAAGGACTATAAGAAAAGTGGCACACTGTTATCTGTGAAAAGGCTAAGCTTCTACATTTAAGGACTTTGGAAAGCCATTGTTGAGTTCTGTTTGTTTTTGCCACCAGTTTGCTGAACCTTAAGCAAAAGCCTATAATTTATCCTGTTAATGGAATCTTGAACCTGACGTTCTCTTGTGTTTAAAATAAACTTTTTCTGTCATAAGCCTTACCCTCGGTTTGCCTCAACTACAATCCTTTTTACTTGAAGCATAAATATAGCTGATAGAGGAAGGATACATCAACCACCACGCCCTCAACAACTAGAGACTAGTGGTTTTGGCGTTGTGCTTGTGACAGTACGTAATGAAACGTCACACATGCAAACATTACATGATCAAAACACAGAACACAGTGCATGTTGGGGACATTTGGAAATGGAACCGCAGATGAGGGTGTCATATGGATATGGTCATGTCCATGCCCATGTTACACAGGCATTTCAGAGCTCCACCCCATGTCCAGCAGTGTTAGTGCACAGAGACCCCACAGGAAAGGTCCATGAAACAAACAGCAAAACACAAACATTTAAAGGCTGATGTCAGTCCCAAAAGATCCAAGGTGCAATCTACCGTGTGTCTGCAGCAAGTGTCTGCTAGGGATTGTCTGAGTCAGGCAAAGGCCACAACACATCATAGTGAAAGCAGAAGATATCATCGAAATGTGTAGGATCACCATGTCCCCATGTCCTGCCGCCGTTGCCGCATGTCAAAATTATGGCGACATCTGTGATACAGAAATGCTGATGCACAGTGGTCTATCAGCACACAAGAGATAGGTCATTTCACAACACACAACACATGCGCACAATGTTCACAAGGTCAACAGCAGTAAGGTAGAGATAGCACAGTCACCACCACTCCACAGGTATACAGACCCCTCCCACCACATGATAATGCAAACTTCCTTTACACTGTATCATTACACAGCCACGCCAAAAACACACACACACACACTATGATAAGGTGAGCATGCCACCAGTAGCATATGGCCTGTCTGTGCACAATTGGAGATTAGTTGGAGATAAAGCTTTGGCAAATGCAATGATACACTGCTGTTGGCTGATGCTACAATGTCAGGGAAGGGTGTACGTGCGGGCCACCACCAGAACACCTAGGACCTGTAGACACATGCAGCTCTGTTGGATGTGTCCGAGACAGTGCTGGAGAAGATGAACTGGGCAGGAACACATGTGCATATGTGTGCCAACATCAACATATGGGATATGGGGGTGCAGGCCAAAGAGGTGAACAACAACATATTTGCATTGGACAGATAACCTCAGACATGTGTTGTGCCTGATTATCCCCACAGACCATTTACCTGTATGTCCACCTACCCCAGTCTCCTGCACGTTGAATGAAGTACACACAGCTGCCACTGCACCACAGCACCAGGAAGGTCACCAAGCATATCCTGGGGATTGACAAACACAAGAGAAACATACATGTGTCATGTTGGAGCTGTGCAACACACACAGCACCTTCACTTCCTCACCTCTCATGCCCCCCTAGATCCTTTACAGTCTGGCTTTTGTCCTTTACACTGTACCAAATTGCCTCTTGCCAAAGTCTCCACTGATGTGTTCTTGGCAAAATACAAGGGCCTGTACTCTGTCTGCCCCCTTCTTGACCTCTCTGCTGCCTTCGTCACCATTGACTACAACCGTCTCCTCGATACCCTGTCCTTGCTTGGCCCTAAGGCCTCTGTACTATCCTGCTTCCCCTCATATCTCTCCCATTGCTCCTTCAGTGTGTGTTTTGGTGGCTCCACCTCCTCTGCTACCCCGCTCCCAGTTGCTGTACCACAGGGATATATCTTGGGGCTGCTTCTTTTCCCTCTCACCATGCCCTATTCCTTGGTGTGGCTATCTCTTCCCCTGGCTTTCAGTACCAGCTGTATGCTGATGAGTCCCAAATATATCTCTCCACGCCTGAACTATTTCTGGCAATCCACACCCCGATCTCTGCTTGCCAGCTGACATTGCTGGCTGCATGTCTCCCCGCTGCTTGAAATTGAACATGGCCAAGACCGAACATCTTATCTTTCCTCCTAAACCCTCCCCTCCTTTTTCAGTGTCTGTATATAGGTTGGTACACCTTCTTTTCTCCTCGGTCTGCAATGTAGGGGTTGTCTTTGACTCCACTCTCTCCTTCTCCACACATACCCATCTTGTAGCTAAGGCCTGCGGTGTCTTTCTAGATAACATTAGCAATATTCCCCCCGTCCTCCCTGAACACAACTAAAACGCTAATGCACCCCTTAATCACCTCCCATCCTGGCTACTGTAACCTACACCTTGCTGGTCTCCCTTTGAATCATCTCTGTCCGCCTTAATCTATGCAACACTCTATGCATGGCTAATCTCACACCAGCCTCATCGTGGCCATATGCATGGCTAATCTCTCACCAGCCTCATCATGGCCATATGACTCCTCTTGTCAGGTCACCTCATGGGCTCCCTATCCATTTCTGCATCCAGGTCAAGCTTCTCCTGCTGACTTATACATGCATTCACTCTGTGGCTCCTCAGTACCTTTCCTTTCTTATCTCAACTACTACTAATACTACTACTACTGACATGTAACAGACAGTCCCTGCTCATCAAAGCATACAATCTAATCAATCCCCTTATATCCCCCATTGAGAACCCCACAAGTCTAGGCAACTGGTCCTATCTATGGCCCGCTCTCCTACTGTTAATTCCAGGCTACACTCCTTTCACCTTGCTGCACCCTACGCCTGGAACAAACTACCTGTGTCTGTACCCCAGCCACCTTCTCTAATCATCTACAAATCCCGTGTGAAAGCTTACCTCCTTGCCTCTGCCTACTAATCCTGACTCACCTAATCCCCTTCCACCCTCTGTTTTCCTCAGCTCACACCTTCTGTGTTTGTTTTTGACTAGACTGTAAACTCTGATGGGCAGGGATTGTCTCTTATATGTCTGTGCAGCGCTGCATATGACTGGTAGCACTATACAAATTCTCAGTAATAGTAGTAGTACATATATACTCAAATGTATTTTACAACATATGCAGTACTTACATGAGAAGAGCTCCTCAATCAGCTGGTGCCTTGTTGCTGTGCCTGCACGTGTGTCACCATGGCCACGTACAGGACGGCATGTAGGATCATCTTCCAGATCCTCATTAATTTGGACTGGGATATCGTGCCTGAGAGCAATGTTGTGCAGGATGCAACAGGCCAGAATGATCTGTGCCACAGTCATGGGTTTGTATTGTAAGGCCCCGCCAGTCCTATCCAGACACCTGAGGCGACTCTTCAAAACGCCAAAGGTGCGCTCGATGACTGAGCATCTGTAGGCATGGGCCTCATTGTACCTCATCTCTGCATGTGTCCGTGGTAGACGTACAGGGGTCAGCAACCAGGGACGACACCCATATCCTGCATCACCTGCAGAAATAAATGTGGAACGTTAAAGCAGAAGCTGATATACACACACATGCACAAAAACATGTACGTGCAAACCAACAGCACATACAACATATGATATCACATGATGGCACACAACAGCTATGCGCCAGTGTTTGGAGGTGTGAAACACGGAACACGGGGGAGGTTTAAGGAGTGCAATCTACATCATCTGTAACCACAGCAAACACATGGCCAGACACCCAAAGCCAAAAGGTAGTAGCGCCAGTTCTGAACACATCAGCCACACACATGCAGTGCACCCTGGACAAGAGCAGAGATGCGCACCTGTGCAAGCATGTGAGGGTTATGATACTGTCCACACACAGCAGGTGGTACAGGAACAGGTATCTGAGTTGCCCAGACAGGATGGTTGATATACCTGAAGCATACATGTGTGTTGTACTGTGTCAACACAAATCACACAATGTATAAATGTCAGAGGGGAATGTGCCACCAACACACAGCACCGTAGCAAAGAAGACCTGGAAACAAACAATCCCCCCCCCCAATGTTAGATCACACACACAGATGACACACACACACAACTAGGGACACACCTCAAAGACAGACATGTGCACATATGGTTACTCAGAGGAACACCATGTGCATGTCAGAGATGAAAAATATCCACTCATCAGTATACAGTCCTCATATTGTCCGTCCTCAAATTGTCCGAATAGTGCCGAGTGATGCAGGATATAGGAGTCATGGATGGATCCTGCAAACCTAGGAACCACATTCAGAATCCTCATATTTGCATCACATACAACCTGAACATTCAGGGAATGGTAGTGTTTGCGGTTGCGGAACACTGCCTCCCTGTCTCTGGGCGGGACCAGGGCAACATGTGTGCAATCAATAGCTCCCATCACGTGTGGTATCCCCGCAAACTCTTCAAAGGCCTGGTTCAGGGTCCCCCACTGTTGCCTAGTGTTGGGAATTGCAATGTAATTCCCCACCCGGTTGTCCATGGCCCGCAGTACCTGGTGGAGACAGCGTGAGAAGGTGGGCCGGCTCATGACACCCACTGTGGCCACAGATGACTGGAAACAGCCAGAGGCAAAGAAATGTAGGGCACCAAGGAGCTTGACCAAACCCGATATGGCATGTGGCCGACCAGTCAGGGGCTCAAGGTCAGGTCTTTGAGCCTCAAAGAGCTCCTTAATAGCCCCTGTGCTCAGACAGTAGAGGGAGATGACCTGGTCCTCACGCATGTCCTGGAGCTGGGCCCTGGGATAGTAGAGGTGAGGCTGGCGAGGCCACAATTCGGCATGCCTTCAGCGCCATGTAGGCACAGCCCCAGCCTGCATAGCCCCCACAGCTGCAGGTCTGTGTTGCAGTGGGCCTGCACCCATGCCCTGTGCCTCCTGCCCCATGGACACCATCTCCCTCGTCAGGCAACCAAAGCTCCTGAACACCCCTGACACACTTGCAGCAATGACAAAGCCAGCCATCATGGACAACAGAAAAATCAGAGACAGAGGGTTACCTCTCGCCTGTTCCTCACCTCACCTGCTGCACTCCTCACCTACTGTACACCTCACCTAATCTTCACCTCGCCTGCTCTGAACCTCGCCTACACAAAATTCTCAGCATGCACCACGTGTGATTGCACTATTTATGCATTTTTGGCCGGGGGTGCGGCCTTGTGCACGTTGCGCATGCGCAGTGGCACGTATGTGGCATCTGCATGTGTTGCACAAGTACAGGCCAGGTGCGCAAGCTGTGTGCTTGGTACCCCGCATTGCGCATGCACTGTACGTGTATGAGCGAGAAACGTGCGCATGTGCTGCACGGGGTTCTGTGCATGCCACATACGGACATGGCATACATGGCATATGCGCACGTGAATTGTCTGTGTACCATGTGGTACGCATGCGTACCTTGTGCCGTGTGGCTCACGGAACCATGCAACCCAGGGTTTCGCGCAGGAAACTGGGCGCGTTGTACACATGCACCACATGGCGCACAGACACATCATGTGCACATGCGCCATGCCTACATGGCACGTACGCCGTGTCCATACGCAGCATGCGCAGAACCCCATGCACCACATGCGCACGTTTCTTGCTCATACACGTACAGCGCATGTGCAATGTGGGGTAGCACACACGCAGCTTATGCACCTGGCCTGCACTTGCACAACACACACAGACGCCACACATTCACCACTGCACATGCGCAACATGTGCAAGACCGTGCCCCCGGCCAAAAATGCTTAAATAGGCATGCACACGTGGTGCATGCCGAGAGTTTTGTGTAGGTGAGCTGCAAAGCAGGCGAGGTGAAGATTAGGTGAGGTGTACAGTAGGTGAGGAGTGCAGCAGGTGAGATGAAGAGCAGGCGAGAGGTAGGGTAAGTGAGTGGTAGACGAGGTGAGTGGCAGAGTAGGTGAGGGCCGGTGTAGGTGAGGGGCGGAGTAGTTGAGTTGCAGAGCAGGCGAGGGAGAGAGTAGGTGAGGGCCAGAGGAGGTGAGAGATGTGTGACAGGCAGGGAGACGACACCGAGAGCAGGGATATGCAGCATAAGGACACGACAGGAGGGGAGGCTGAGGGAACACCTGGGCAGCAGTCCCCAGAGGTGGCAGGGATGGGTGAGCCTGAGGTGGAGGTTGCAGGGCCATCGAGTGTGTCCCAGCCCACCCAGGAGCAGCCTGAGAGGCCACAAAGTGCAAAGCGTAGGCGGAAGCCAGTGCCGGCAGAGGAAAGGAAGAGGGCCCTCAGATTCAGGCAGCAGGAGAATCACAACCTGCTGGCTAGTGTACTAGAACATTATGAGGTGCTGTATGGGCGGCTGAGCTCACGAACAACAGTGAGCACATGGACCCAGGTGTGGGAGGAGGTCCAGGAGGCCATCACTCAAGCTGGGGGACCACCCAGGGACCTGGACAGCCTACGCAAGAGATTTAACGATATAAAGCGTGGGGTCTGTGCCCACATGACGGCTGAGAGACGACATGCTATGGGCACTGGTGGGGATGGTCCCTTTATCCTGACACCCCTGGAGCAGCAGCTGGCCGAACATCTTGGCACGGTCTACCTGCATGGACTCTCCCCAGTGCTGGATACGGCCCATCCACACGCAGGTAGGTCTGAGATATGCAGCACACATACAGCTAATGACCCAGCACATGCTGGGTCAGCCCCGGGGTGATGCGGGCCCATGTCCTGAGATCAAGTGTGGCCCAACAGAGGCAAAGGAGGCCACGGAAACAGCAACAGTTGCCAAAGTGTTTCCAGGGAGGATAGGACAGGTACCTGGGGGTGTGTCCCAGACATTCACAGTGATGGACATGGTATAGCACTGAACAGGTGTACGGAACCAGGGTGGGGGGGGGGCAGTCCATTGGCCAGGCGAATTGTCACCCCTCCTCCTCCGTGCAAGAGAGTAAACAAAAACCTGACATACAAGGATGGCCTACCACCTCCTCCCAAAACATCTCACTTCATGCAGCTTATATTCGTACCTGGCACATATGTCACACAGATTTGTCTTACAAATGACTCCATTATTTCTTTCTTATATCACAGAAGCAAACATACAGGAAGTGCAACCAAAACTAGCTAAATACAAAGTGACTTGGAGAATTCCCCCACCCTCCTCCTATAACAGCTATAACGTAATTATGATATTTCCTGTCCATAGACAGATCCTAACACAGTGAAAGAGAAAGAACTATGATAGTGAGATTCCGAGCTATACTAAAAGATAAGCTAAGGAACATTTCACACAGACATCAGACACATACTACTCTCTCATTAGCAGACATACAGTAGGAATCTGCAATCCACCCTCTTCAGAGAATGGGGTGTACATTCCCAATTCATTACTAGTTCTTTCCTGTTATATAGTGTTCTTTCCAAATAGTCTCTTTGTTTTTGATGCAATACATCTTGCTTTTCTCTCTCATTCCTTTCTTGGTCCTGTCATATCTGCACTCCCTGTTCCTGCTGACCTGTGATCCCTTATGGCCTTGTGTATACACATGTACTCAGGCCAGTTCAGATCTATTCCTTGTGATTTGGCCATTTTTCCCACCAGTAAACGTCCCACCTTGTCTGTGTTTCCATCCCCTATTTCTATGAAACATAGAAAATATATATATTAGTAGTTCTCTGATACACTGACAGTTTCCACACTAGGCCTCAGTAGGCCCCATGTCAGACTGACATAACTATGCTAACGATGTCTTCTCTCTCATGTGCCCTGTCCACAGGAGCACCGACAGCAGGTGTTTTGCCAATTAGCTTCTTCACGGAGCTCTACATGCAACACACAGATATTCAGTGTGTTGTATGTAGAGTTGCAATATGGCTACACGATCACCCCCTATGATCGTCCTTTACTACCACCTGTACAGATTCATGGGCATGGTTGTTGTGAGACATGCGAGTATTGCACTACAACGTTAAAAGGATGTGAGTGGTCACATCCTATTATGGGACAGACGTTTTACTGTAAGTGGAATACGGATTGTGGGTCATCTTATGTGGTGTATCTTTTACAATGCCCTTGCTCTTTACTGTATGTGGGCAGGACGATTCGGGTGATGAGGATCCGTTTGGGTAAACATGCATCTCGGGTACGTAATAAGGTATCATCAGCCCCGATAGTTGATCATTGTCTGTTACACAATCATGATTTTTCTGATTTTCTTTGGACTATAATTGATCATGTACCCCTGGATCCTAGAGGGGGTGATCGTGTAGCCATATTGCAGCGGCGTGAACAAGATTGGATCTTTAAATTGAATACGGTGACTCCCTTTGGTCTTAAAAGGAAATCGATTGGGTAAGCCTCATGTGACATCCTCCATGACGTGGTGGAGTTCCCCTGATACAGTGGGGCGCCCCTACCATCTGATTGGATTGTTCATGCGAATGATGGCTGTTAGTAGCCAATAAAATAATCCCTTCTAAAAACATACCGAGTATGTGAACTCGGCGACATTTGGCGGTTAGCACAGCCTGAAGGATATTGCACTTGATACAGGGAGCGGATCCCAAAACGTGCACGTCATGCTATGCTTGAAGTGGATTGAGTTGTGCTGCACTTTGAAGGCATTTCTATGAACATTAAGTTTTTTAGATGAAGCCTACATTTAATATTAAATAAAATGGATGTTGCCGCCTGGAGGGGTTAGAGTGCAGTTCTGACTTCCCCCGGCTTCATCCGACAAAAAGATAAGTGAACCACATTTTTGTTTGTTTGGAAGGGCTGGCTCGGTAATTTTATGTTATTGACACTCACTTCAACAGCATGTCTGTGAGGGAGACACATGACCATTGTGATGTGTAGCCAAAAATATGAACCATCTTTATTTACAGGGATCTTGCCTATTTATAGTTGCAAACATGTGTTGGTCCTGGGTCACAGGACAGCACAGGACACGTGTGCCATGTGGCACTGTGCTGCTCACACACTCGGGGGACCGCCATTGTCGGATGGCTGGGGAGATGCAATGCCCATACCAGGCACACGCTGCATGCGCATCTCCTCAGCCATCCGCTCTATGGCACCTGCCAGCCACCTGATGGTGCGGTCCTGCTCCTGCTGGAAATGCAGCACAGTACCCATTGCCACAGACAGGTAGCGCATGCAGCTGCCACCACACCCACACCATGTGCTTGCTGTCTGTGTGGTGGCATCTGCATGACCTCTGTCTGTGGCAATGAGTACTGTTGCCACACCCATCCAGCCACCATCGCAGCACACATGGGGCAGGTGGCAGGGACCCCCAGTGCCCTGTGCTGTACTGTGGCTCCTCCCACCCACAGGCCCACCCTCCCTGCTCCCCGTTCCCCTCCCCCTCCTCCTCCCCCCAACGCCTCCCCAACACCCTCACCCTCACCTCCCTCCCCACTTTCCTCACCCTCCTCCTCCTCCCTCCTTGCCGCCTCCAACTCACTCTCCCCCTCCCCTCCCTCTGACCCCACCCCATCCTCCACCCCCTCCACGTCCTCCTCAGGCCCTCCATCTTCCTCTTCCACCTCCATGATCTGCACCATTGCTGGGGGGCTACATGCATCTGGCCCTGGTGCTGATGGCCCCTTGCCAGCATCTGCATCCTCTGTGGAGGAAACCAGACATTAGCATGGCATCATGCGTTTGCCACATCACAGAAACGTAGTATGTGGCTCCACAGGCTGCTGGGTCACTGGGACATGCTGTTCTGCGATGCAGAGGCTGGAATACTCACCGTCACGTTGGGCCATCACCTTCTGTTGCAGCCAGTTCAGGTACCGTGGACAATGAAGGTGCATCTCATGGCCCTTCTTCTGTAGGTCCTCCACCTGGTGGGAAATGCAATGGTTGGGACCATTAGGGACCAGATATCCCTGGCCGGGTCCTAATGCATATCACACATGGCTGTGAGCAGCAGGGGGCTGCTACTGCTGTGGCCAGTGGGTCTGCTACTACCTGTTGCCGCCGCCGCCTGAATGTGTGGGTGTGAGCCTGGGCATGTGTGGTGTGCCACCTACGTATCCTGTGTGCTGCCCCCCAGGCACCCCAAACTGGGTTCCTGCCCTCTCCTTGCATGACATGGCAGCACCATGCCATGTGTGGGGTAGGCATGCAGATCTCCAGGGGATGTGATTTCATACTCTGTGTGGTCCAGGGCACACCTGGGTGTTAGCCAGACCTACACACATCAGCAGGAATAACTATCATAACACCAGGATACATAATAGACCTATGTAGTCAGGTCTAAGGCCTCCTGGGGATAGGGCAGATCTGTGAAACTGCAACAGGAGCAATTACTGTACCACAAGGAGGAATAATAGACTTCTGTAATCAGGTCTAAGGCCTCCTGGAGATAGGGTAGATCTGTGAAACTGCAACATGAGCAAATACCATAACACCAGGATGTACAATAGACCTCTGTAATCAGATCTAAGGCCTCCTGGGGATAGGGTAGATCTGTGAAACTGCAACAGGAGTAACTACCGTACCACAAGGGTGTATAATAGACCTCTGTAATCAGGTCTAAGGCCTCCTGGGGATAGGGCAGATCTGTGAAGCTGCAACAGGAGCAACTACTGTAACACCAGGATGAATAATAGACCTCTGTAATCAGATCTAAGGCCTCCTGGGGATAGGGTAGATCTGTGAAACTGCAACAGGAGCAACTACCGTAACACCAGGATGAATAATAGACCTCTGTAATCAAGTCTAAGGCCTCCTGGGATAGGGTGGACTTAAACACATCAACAGGAACAACTGCCATAACACCAGGATGAATAGTAGACCTACGTGATCAGGTCTAAGGCCTCCTGGGGATAGGGTAGATCTGTGAAACTGCAACAGGAGTAACTACCGTACCACAAGGGTGTATAATAGACCTCTGTAATCAGGTCTAAGGCCTCCTGGGGATAGGGCAGATCTGTGAAACTGCAACAGGAGCAACTACTGTAACACCAGGAAGAATAATAGACCTCTGTAATCAGATCTAAGGCCTCCTGGGGATAGGGTAGATCTGTGAAACTGCAACAGGAGCAACAACCGTAACACCAGGATGAATAATAGACCTCTGTAATCAAGTCTAAGGCTTCCTGGGATAGGGTGGACTTAAACACATCAACAGGAACAACTGCCATAACACCAGGATGAATAGTAGACCTACGTGATCAGGTCTAAGGCCTCCTGGGGATAGGGCAGATCTGTGAAACTGCAACAGGAGGAGCTACCATAACACCAGGAGGAATAATAGATCTCTGCAGTCAGGTCTAAGGCCTCCTGGGGATAGGGTGGACTTAAACACATCAACAGGAGCAACTACCATAATACCAGGATGAATAATAGACCTCTGTAATCAGGTCTAAGGCCTCCTGGGTGTAGGGTGGACTTAAGCACATCAACAGGAGCAACTACCATAACACCAGGATGAATAATAGACCTATGTGATCAGGTCTAAGGCCTTCTGGGGATAGGGTAGATCTGTGAAACTGCCCTACAACACAAAAGCAGCCGCCGTCAGGCGGGCCCGCGCCTGTCGGGCCCGCGTCTGAGGGCCCTTTGGCACGGCCCTTAGGCAAAGGCCCTCTCAGAAGACCCCGAGTAACAGCCAAGCCAAAAAGTCTGCAACCACACCCAACTCTCCAACGTGAACTCTCAGTCGTCTCCAGCAAATTGTCCGACCTCACAGCAAGTATACTCCAACTGTCTAACCAAGAAATTCACTCAGCAGTTCAAAGTGATCCCATATATTGCTACCTATAGCATGTCTTGACTGTCCCTTGAATATACACCCTTAAGATCCAACTAACTGCCTATACTCCTGCCCAGTCCCATACTGTTGTCAGTAACCACCCACGTCAATATAAACATCAAGATTCTGTTGTTGTATGTTATCATATACTGTCTTATACTGTCGTCAGTAATCACTCCCAACTGGTCACCCACATCACCCTCACCAATCAACACGACTCACAAACACCAACTGTCTTCATCAGCCTGACCCTTACAGTTGTCTGTATAGCTTTCACACACTCACACACCTGACTCTCTTCATCAGCCTGACTCTTACAGTTGTCGGTATAGCATTCACACACTCACACACCTAACTCTCTTCATCAGCCTGACTCTTACAGTTGTCTGTATAGCTTTCACACACTCACACACCTGACTCTCTTCATCAGCCTGACTCTTACAGTTGTCGGTATAGCATTCACACACTCACACACCTAACTCTCTTCATCAGCCTGACTCTTACAGTTGTCTGTATAGCATTCACACACTCACACACCTGACTCCTGTTATATTTACTGTAGTCATTGCTAGTTTTGTAACTTACACCTTAATCAGTGATATCTTTGTTACTACCTCATAGCCTGCATACTGTACTGTGAAATTACCTGTATACTGTATTGTGTATTCTCACCACCCAAAACTCAATTACCCTCTCACATTACATCCCAGAAACCAAAATGCCTCTCCACCTCATTACCTTCCTCAGTTTTTACCTTCTCACAGACTGGCTCGGAACCACCGTTGCCTACTCCCCCACCTCCAGTCATATCCCCATCCTCAAAAACCACGGAAAACATTGGGCAGGCAACCCTTATCTTTATCCGACTAGGGAAGCTCGTATCCGACACTCCCACTTGATCCACATTGCAATACCGCAATCCAGTAATTTGAAGCAACACAAACCCTCGCCCTCACAAAACTTAAAATGTGCCCTTATAAATGCTCGATCAATTCGAAAAAAATGGCCTGTAATCTTAGATATAGTTACCCTTCATGATCTTGATGCTCTCATGATCACTGAAACTTGGTTATCTAAAGAGGACAATGTCCTTATTAACCAACTCATTCCACCAAACTTCACTATACACACAACCCACAGAGAAAACAAGAAGGGAGGAGGAGCACTCATTCTCACCAAGTCTGAACTCCTCTTCAACATGACTAACTCCTATAGCACAAACAATCTGGACATAATCACCATAGCCAATAAACAATGCTCCATGAACCTGGTCTACAGAGCCCCCTCGAGCTCCCCAGATGACCTGCCCTCCATATTGGATCTGGCCGCCAATACCTGCAACCCCAACACTCCCAACTGGATAATGGGAGACCTGAACCTCCCATCACTACAACAAAACCACTCCTTTTCACTCCTCAACGCCATTGAAAATCTTGGTTACAAACAAATAATCACTGAGCCTACTCATACCAAAGGAAACATTCTTGACATGGTATTCGCCCCCCACCATGTCTCTGAGCAAAACAGCAACATTGTAAAATCAATCACCGAGGTCCCATGGTCTGACCATAAACTTATAAACCTACAAATTCCCCTGAACAACAATCATAGTCTGAACACCAGTAAACTCGCCAATCCATCTAGAGTAACACGGGGCTTTCGACCTTTCATCAGAGAACTTATTCTGTCAAGTACCCAACCAGTCCTCAACAACACAACTCTCAACCTTGACGAGTCAATCGCTGCCTGGAACAACAGCCTCAACACTGTTGCTCAACTACCACACAAAAAGTCCATATCAGGGAAAAGAACCTCTGCTCCATGGTTTTCCTCCGAGCTACGGTCCTCTCTTACGCACCTACGAAGGCTCGAAAAACGCTGGCGCCGCTCACTAGCTATCGATGACCACGAAGCCTACATTCTCCACCTATCAACTCACCGCGAGGCAATCACAACCAGAAAGAAGCAATACCACTCAGATATGCTCAAGAGATCATTGAACAAACCTCGTGACCTTTTCAACCTGGTTAAGTCACTATCAAAGGAACCATCCTCTGAACAAAATAATGATATCCACCCGCAAGAATTCGCTGATTACTTGCAATCAAAACTCCTACAGACAGATGAACTCTCAAAAAACAATATACAAGAAACAACTTGCCCAACATCCCTATCCGCACTTACCACGCCTTCTTCTAAACACATTGAAGACACAATCACCTCACTCAACACGACCACCGCGCAGACCGATCCCTGCCCAGCCTTTTGGATAAAGGATCTTCGGTGTGCATTTAGCCCTTTCATTGCAAGAATCATAAACCTCTCCTTCACTACTGGCTCCTTCCCATCTGCATTAAAGCTCACATCCATCAGGCCACTTCTAAAAAACGCTAAACTAGACCCAAAACGGCCAGACTCCTACAGGCCTATAGCCAGTATCCCCCTCTTAGCAAAGATCTTTGAGAAAGAGGCACAGCGCCAAATCCAAGACCACATTGACTCCGCAGCCCCTCTAGACCATTCTCAACATGGCTTCAGAGAATTCCATGGCGTTGAGACACTGCTTACCACGCTCTTCAATGATGTTCTCAATACCATAGACAACATCCGACAAGGCGTTGTGCTAATCTTCTTGGATATAGCAGCAGCGTTTGACTCGGTAAATCACGAGATCCTCCTCAGTCGACTGAAAGAAAAAGGCATATGCAACTCAGCACTTGAATGGTGTAAATCATACCTCGATACCAGAATGCAATACGTTAAATCTGCAAAGGAGAATCAAAACTCTTCCATCAAAGACAAGGCATTCCGCAAGGGTCCTCACTTTCATCCCTCATGTTCAACATCTATATGCAGCCTATCTGCGATATCATCAGGTCTTTCAATGTGAAATGTAAGATATACGCTGACGATATCCTACTCTACATGCCATTTTCCACAATGCAAATGGATTTATTGCCTATAACAAACTGCTTCGACGCAGTCTCACAATGGCTCCTGTCACAGAACCTCCGCATTCAGCATAAGAAAACTGAGGTTCTCTTTATCACAAGAGACCCCAACTTCACTCCACCACCACACATAAGTGTCAAGGGAGCTGACCTAGGCACCAAGGAAACAATAAAATACCTCGGAGTCACAATAGACCATAGGCTCGATATGAAATCACACATAAACAATATCGTAAAATCTGTGTATTTCAAAATACGCACGCTTAGACACCTACGTCCCCTACTAGACCATGAAGACTTCAGAACCATCTACCAAGCTCTGATACTACCGCATTTCGACTTCGCCAACTCCATTCTACAAGGACTCCCACAATCCACCGTAAGCTCCTTACAGCTTGCCATGAACACCGCTGCCAGGGTTCTCCTAGGAGCGCCCAAAAATGAACACATCACACCTATCCTCAAACAGCTCCATTGGCTCCCTATACACGGAAGACTTACATTCAAAACCCTCACTCTCACTTTTAAGGCCATAAATGGTTTATCGTCCACATCACTTTCTAAACTCATCCAAACCGTCCCATCAAACAGAAATAGGAGACAGGCAGCATTAAGCTCACTAACAACCCCAAAGGCTATAACAACGTGCAGCCTATCAACGTCAAACAGAGCTTTCATGTTTAGCGCACCAAAATGCTGGAATTCTCTCCCACCTGATCTCTGCGCCATAACCAACCTAACCCAGTTCAGAAAGGCCCTTAAACTGCACCTTTTCATCAAATACTACCCCACATGAAGCGTAACATAATAGCCCCACCCTAATACAACCCACAAATCCACAGCCTCTCTCCTTTTTCCAAGTATTCCTGCTAATTGTATGTAAATAGTTCGAGCATGTTATCTAGTTAATAGATTATATACTCCATGTAAATAGTTCTCCCATGTTATCCAAGTTGATACTCCTGTTATATGTAATACCAAACAGCCTGTTGTTCTGGTTTCTTCATGTTATCTGTAAACCGCGCTGATGTCAAAGAGTGCGGTATATAAGAAGTTGAAATAAATAAATAAATAAACAGCAGCAACTACCATAACACAAGGATGTATAAGACCTCTGTAATAAGGTCTAAGGCCTCCTGTGGATAGAGCAGACTTGCACACAACAGCATACACACCTACATTGATCACAGGTTGGCCCACAGACTGGTGTTTCTACCATGTTGTGCATGTATGTTGTGTGTTGATTGCTGGATATTGTGTTGTACACCTTCCATTGTGTGACCTGTCCCCATACATTTACTTCATGTGGGTAGTCTGCAACTCTATTGAAGCGCCTGGTGAGGCGCACCCATGCCCTCCTCACCCTGGCGAGGTCCTGGTGCTTGGATGAGCCAGGGAATAGGCATCTCTGCCTTGTGCAGATTAGTTCTACCAGCTGGTGCAGGTCCCTGTGGGTAAAACCAGGCTTTCTAGATCTCCTCTCCATTTTGTCTGATGTGCATGGCTTGATAACGCACTTATGTCGTGCATGCGCCATGCCATGCAGTAACGCATGCTAGGTCACGCTAGCACACGTGGCAGTGCCATGCCTGGTACACGGCGACCTATCCATAGCAGCACAGTGATACACTGCAGAAACGGTATGTTGTGGTGAATGGCCTTATGGCATGGCAGGCTTTCCGCTGTTTAGGCCTAGGCCGCATAATAGGGCACCTTATGACATGCCACACTCTGAGGCACCTTAAATACAGGATTAAGGTGAGGATGTTTTTCGCTTGAACCACAGATTGCAGAGATGTGTCTGACTGTTAAAAGCATGAAAAATACCTGTCTCAGGCACTCATTTTGATGTTGGAGCACTGGAGAATTGAACCCATGACCACTGGCTGGGAAGTCATTGCATTAACCAGTGTGATATGCTTCTATGTCTTCTATCATAGTAATGGCTGGCTACACAACAACTGCAGGTCACCACACAAACTTTCTGCTGTGCTTACCGGGATAGGGTAAACCCGCAGCTAAGGCACTTTACAGGGCACCTTAGGTTAGGCAACTGAGGTGAGGGTGTTTTTGGCTGGAAACACTGATTTCAGAAATATGTCTGACTGTTACAGGCATAAAAGGGAGTTGCCTCGGACAGTCTGACTAAAGGAAGCCCACTGTGGGACTGGACCCATGACCTCTGCCACTGAAGTCATTGCATTAACCACTGTACTACATCAATATGGGTTTTATCACACCAATGGCTGGCTACAGAAAGAGTGCAGGTCATCGAACAAATTGTCTGCTGTGGTTACCAGGATAGGATAGAACCAACAGTACCCATAATGCAATTCACATGCAGAACAGCAGTCTACATCTGCTCACCAGATGGGGCATGCACCTCTACAGCACATTAGCTTGGTAGGGGGGACTGACCGTGTGTGTTACTGGCACAGAGTACCTACACACCATGCCATTGTGGGTGTTCAGTGCTCACTCTGAGGGTGAGGTGGGGTGGCCAGCACCAGGTCCGCAGTACCCGGGTTGGTTGAGGTAGACTTTGTTGTAGTTCTCCATCAGTGCCAGCGTGTGACAGGGTTTCTTTGCAGACACACCTAGGAGCTTATTTGTATTTGTCAGTCATGTCTGGTCCTTGTAGACCATGATGCACCCAAAATAGTGCATATCCAGTATGCTTGCCATGGTCACTTGTTTTAGGAGCAGGGGTGTGTCTGGACTCACATGACAATGATGTACGTAGCAAACCACTCTCTCTGAGTCAGGGTGGGGGACATGATCTGCCCCCAACAGACCCACACTCTCAACGTTTGCAATGGGGGCAGTAGAGGTACATGATGACAGGCTGTAGGACCAGCAACCCCAGTCCTGCTGGCCAACGGACAGTTGATACAGATCGGTACTTGTGACAGGGCCACTGGCAGACAGGTAGTAGACCTGGTCAGCTCAGCTGCCCCACACCATGATGTGACATTCACCAGCAGAAGGCACAGTCAGTCTGCACAGCACTGCAGCCATACACATGCTAACTGCAGACAGTCTGCTAGCCAATACATAGTGCATGTTCTTAGAAGAACTATGTGCACCCAGAAGTGGGATACAAGCACAAACAACAAGCAGGTATGTCAGTGATTGAGCCCCAAAACCAGAAACTCACAAATATCACTTAAAAGAAACACTGTATAGCACTATGTGGGAACCTAGACATGCCAAGGACACTGCTCAGTGAGAGTGGCCTCCAAGCATGACATGCTGTGGCCACCCTGTCCGTGCAGGTGGTGGTCGGTCACTACAATATCCCAGTCATTGCCATATACCCTGTGCAGATGCATCCTGCCCAAACCACCCTGTCCAGGCCATACCCACAATACCTTGCTCCTCATTATGCACATTGGCAAGCTAACACTGGAAACAGTGCAAGCACTGTGGGCTCAGTAAGGTGCAGGCAGCCACAAAACACTGGATAGACATAAACACACACACACCTATTTCAGCATTGTGTAGAGATAGAGGTGGTTGGCAGCCCTGGCTGCCACACCAGTCCTGGGCACCGTGCAGGCATTGCTAAGGTACTCAATACTGTTAGGGTCACTCTCCGGGGTGGTAAACACTGTCAGAAAAAGAAAGGAAACACACTCCACATATATCAGAAAGGTTGCTATGATGAATCTCTGTTAACAAATTGTGTTTAATTTAGGATTTGTTATCTGACGTTAATCATAGCAACCTTTTCATATATATGGAACGTGTTTCCATGTTTTTGACGGCATTTCTAAGGTATGCAGGTGCTAGTAGTGGAATATGCAGGAGTACCATCAAGCAGAGAAGAGGCTATATGAGCTATGATGTGTTAGTGTGGTGGATGTACGAAACGGCTTCCCAGCAGAGGTGATGAAGACAAAAGACAGTGACATCATTCAAGAATGCACGGAACGCACACTGAGGATCATTAGTTGGGAAGTAAAGAAGGAAAAGTCAGAGATCAACTGGGGTCTGAGGTATTGCATCAGAAAGGAAATTGGACAGAATAAATAGGCGTCAGTGTCCTTATCTGCCAGCATAGTCTTTGTTTCTAGAGTTCTTAACCATCTTTTCCCAAAACAACTGTGAGCTACAGTATCCAATTAAATTGTAACGAATCATTGAGTTTTACCTATTATCACTGACAAAGCAAATTAATGATTTTTTTATTTTTATTTTTCAGTTGTTTAAATGTTTTGAAGTCACTCTACTAGCAAACTTGTGAGATTTGTAATGAGCAATATCAACACACAGTTTGTTGCCTAATCATCCATTTGCACTGTCTCTTATAAGGTTCTCACCATCATGAGATAATTCATAAACATGTTCATTTACTTTTGGGAAAGCCTGCGACTGCAGCAATTTTGAAAAAGAGAAGGTTAAAGTAGAAGATGAAACACATAGCAATGTCCAATAAAGAGTTACACCAAAAAAGCACAGCATCACGTAAACAGAAGACACCCAGTACAAAAACGTGGATTGCAAAGAAGGAAACCTTTATTACTGTTGATTAGAACACGCCTTAACGCCCGACATAGGCCGTGTTTCGAATTCTCTTCTTCAGGGGAATTCAGGCGTACTATACCCATGTACACATAAACAAACAACAAAACATGAAAAGTGGTTTGTTAAATTGAAAACAACGTTAAAAACAATAAAATAATATGTAAATTAGCTCTTACTTCAATAAATAAATAAAATGAATAAAACAAAAATGTCAATAAGAATGTAGGAATGCTAAAAAGTGCATTAACTTTTGCCATTACGGCAAGCTTCTTTTCTAAGTCTTTTAGGGGTATGTTTACTAAACCGTCTTAACGTGCGCCTGGCGATAGTGTGCAGGCTGCCATAAAAGGAGTGGGCATTTCAGTCTTAAAGTAGCAAAATGGGATTATTGCGCGATAACGCGCGCTGCTGCGCACATTATCAGGCGAAGCGCCGCTAAGCGCGTTAACGAGCGGTAATCTTAAGTAGGTGTCCAGATATACAAGCATAGAAACAGAGGTGTAGCACAATGGTTAATACACTGACTGATACTTACAGAGGTCATGAGTTCAATCCCCCAGTGTGCCTAATGCATAAGGCTGGCTGAGGCATCAGCTTTGACATGTAAGTATTGTTTCTTGAGGCATTTTATTTGTATTTTAATTATTGCTGCCAGCAAACACACCCTCACGTGCCGTAACATAAGGTGCCGCATAAGGCACATTATAAAGTGCACTGTCCGCCACGGCACCCTATAATGTCCTCTATAGGGCACCCTATAAGGCGCTCCATAGGACACCTTATATGGACTGTAACCATATGGTGCCTCAGAAGGCGCTTTATAGGGCGCCCTATAAAGCGCCTTCTGAGGCACCTCATGGTTGCAGTACTCTGAGGGTGTTTTTGCTGGCAGCACTAATGTACATTAAAAATAGACAATGCTTCAGACAGCCCTATCAATTAACCCCACTGTGGGTTTGAACCCATGACCTCTGACTCTACAGACAGTGAAGTAACCAGTGGGCTACAACTGCTAACAAACCCCTGGCTGGCTGCAGAAGGACTGCACGTCACCACACAAACAGTATGCTGTGATCACCAGGATAGGGTTAACCCACCCGTACCCATGATGCACTGCACATGCAAATCAGCAGTCTACAGATGATCACAAGATGGGGTATGCACCCCCACAGCACCTCGGCCTGGTAGGGGGAACTAACCGTGTGTGTTACTGGCACAGAGTAGCTACACACCGCCACATTGTGCGGGTATTGTGCTCATCCTGAGGTGGGGCGCCCAGCACCAGGTCCACAGCACCTTCCATGGCAGAAACAGGCCATGCTGCAGGCCCCCAGCAGTGCTAGTGTGTGAGCTTGGTAGTTCCTGCAGGCACACTTTGGATACATCTGTATTTCTCAGTCAGGTTTAGCCCTTATGGACCCATAGGCAGATTATGTACCACAACCCACCCCACCCTGCCCTACGGGACTGAGGGTGGGAAACAGGGCCTCCCACCAACAGATTCACATTCTACCTCCCTGCAATGGTGGCAGTAGAGGGGACCATCAACCCCAGTCCTGCTGGGGAACAGACTCCCTACAGGGCAGGCAATGCAGAGCTGTACACATCCATAAAGCAAAAGCAAACAGACATTAGGCCTGGAAATGCTCAGCTGTGCCCCACCACTATCTGATATTCTCCTGCAGCAAGCCTCCAGCCACTGCACTCTGCAAGGTGTTCCAGCAAGACACATACTAGCTGCAGATAATCTGCTAGTTAGTCCATAGTGCATGTTCCTGAAGGAGATGCATGCACCCGGAACTGGGATGTCAGCATACATACCAAGCAGATAAGTCAGTGATTGGGCCCCAAAAGGGAACCCATAAATATCACATGAGAGAAATACTAGCTAGCACTATGGGGGAACCTAGCCATGCCGTGGTCACTGCTCAGTCAGGGTGAGAGTGATCTCCCAGCAGGACATGCTGTGGCCACCCTGTCTGTGCAGGTAGTGGCCGGGCACTACAATGTCCGAGCCATTGCCCTATGCCCTGTGCAGATGCATCCTGGCCAGGCCACCCTGTCCGGGCTATACCCATGGTACCTTGCTCCTCATTATGCACATTGGCAGGCCAATACTGGCAACAGTGCTGACAGTGTGGGCTGTGGAGGGTGTTTGCAGCCACCACACACTGACAGACACACATTCCCACACCTATGCCAGCATTGTACAACTATAGAGGTGTTTGGCAGCCCTGGCCACTGCTCCAGTCCTGGGCACAGTGCAAGCATGGCTATGGTACGCAATACTGTTGGGGTCACTCTCCAGGGTGGTAAACACTGTCAGACACAAGACCTGTAGCACACTCCAAAGACATCAGAAAGGTTGCCATGATGCAGCTCAATCAGAAAATTGTACTTAACTTCGGAATTGCTATCTGCCAGTAATCATAGCAACCTTTTGATCAGGGGTCCCCAAACCTGTCCTGGAGGGCCGCAATCCTGGCAGTTTTTTGGGATAGCCCTAATGAATATGCATGAGATATATATGCATTAGAGCAGTGTTTCCCAACCCAGTCCTACGGGGCACACCGGCCAGTCAGGTTTTCGGGATATCCCTAATGACTATGCATGAGATATATATGCATTAGAGATATCCTGCCAACCTGACTGGTTTGTGGCCCTCCAGGGCTGGATTTGGAGACCCCTGCCTTACACCTCTGTCATTTAAGATTGTGAGTGGGCAAGGTGCAGATGTCCTAGACATCGAAAGAGTATATAGAATGTGACACATTCCTCCTCGATTCTCACCACCACCAAAAAGTTGTCTAATAGACAATATTTTGGTGGTGGTGAGAATCGAGGAGGAATGTGTCACATTCTATATACCCTTTCGATGTCTAGGACATCTGCACCTTGCCCACTCACAATCTTAAATGACAGAGGTGTAAGGCAGGGGTCTCCAAATCCAGCCCTGGAGGGCCACAAACCAGTCAGGTTGGCAGGATATCTCTAATGCATATATATCTCATGCATAGTCATTAGGGATATCCCGAAAACCTGACTGGCTGGTGTGCCCCGTAGGACTGGGTTGGGAAACACTGCATTAGAGATATCCTCCCAACCTGACTGGTTTGTGGCCCTCCAGTACTGGACTGGGAGACCCCTGCCTTACACCTCTGTCATTTAAGATTGTGAGTGCGCAAGGTACAGATGTCCTAGACTTCAAAAGGGTAGATAGACTTTGTCACATTCCTCCTCTCTTCTCACCTTCACCAAAATGTTGTCAGTTGGTGGTGAGTGGGCAGCTGAGCATTTCTAGGCCTACTGTCTTTCTGCCATTGCTTTATGGATGTGTACAGTTCTGTGTTGGCTGTTCTGTAGAGTGTCTGTTCCCCAGCAGAACTGGGGTTGATGGTTCCCTTCCCCTTCTACTATCACCATTGCAGGGAGGTAGAATGTGGATCTGTTGGTGGGAGATCCTGTCTCCCAATCTGAGCCACCAGGGGAGGGGAGGGGAGGGGAGGGGAGGGTGGTGCATAATCCCCCTATAGGTCCAAACAACACCCCCTCTTCTCCTACATCATATCACCATGGCACTAACACAGAATATGCACTATTCTGGGTGCATCATAGCCCATAAGTTCTAGACCTGATTGACAGCTACAGATAGACACTAATGTATCCTAGGTGTGGAGCTGCTTATCTCACATACACTGGTACTGATGGGTAACTGCAACATGGCCTGTTCCTGCCATGAAAGGTGCTGGCTGCCCCACCGCACCCTCAGGGTGAGCACAATACCCACACAATGCGACGGTCTGTAGCTACTCTGTGCCACTAACACACACCGTCAGCACCCTCTACTAGGCTGAGGTGCTGTGGGGGTGCACTCAGTCAGTTGCCCCTACCAGGATGAGGTGCTGCGGGGTGCATACCCCATCTTGTGATCATCTGTAGACTGCTGATTTGCTTGTGCTGTGCATCATGGGTACGGGTGGGTTGACCCTATCCTGGTAACCACAGCAGAATGTTTGTGTGGTGACATGCAGTCTTTCTGTAGCCAGCCAGGGGGCTGTTAGCTGCTATAGAGCTGTAGCCCACTGGTTACTTCCCTGCCTATGGAGCCAGAGGTCATGGGTTTGATCCCACAGTGGGGTAATTTGATAGGGCTGTCCAAGGCATTGTCTATTTTTAATGTAAATTAGTGCTGCCAGCAAAAACACACTCAGAGTACTGTAACCATAAGGTGCCTTATAGGGCGCCCTATAAAGCGCCTTTAAGGTGCCTTATAAGGTGTCCTATAGGGGACATTATAGGGTGCCTTTGCGGACAGTGCACTTTATAATGTGCCCTATGGATTCCCTATAGGGTGCCTTATGCGGCACCTTAGGTTATGCCACTGTGAGGGTGTGTTTTCTGGCAGCACTAATTAAAATAAAAATAAAATGCCTCACAAAGCACTGCTTAAAAGTAAAGGGTGATGCCTCAGCCAGCCTTATTCATTAGGCACACTGGGAGATCAAACCTATGACCTCTGTACCATCAGTCAGTGTATTAACCATTGTGCTACACCTCTGTTGCTCTATTTGTTTGTCAGCGTGCCTACTTAAGATTAATGCGCGTTAACGTGCATAGTTCAGCGCATCGCATGATAATGTGCGCAGCGCGCGTTATCGCACAATAATCCCGGTTTGCTACGTTTGGACTGGAACACCCACTCCTTTTATGGCATCCTGCACACTATCGCCGGGCGCACGTTAAGACGGTTTAGTAAACATGCCCCCATATCTTGCAAAGGATGTCAAAAGAATGGAAACTGTCCAGAGGAAGGCGACCAAAATGATTTGGAGCCTGCATCAGAAGCCTTGTGAGATGAGACTTGAAGACCTAAATATGTACACTTTGGAGGAGAGGAGGGATAGGGGAGATATGATTCAGACCTTTAAATACTTAAAGAGAAATAATGAACAAACAAACCTCTTCCAAAGACGGGGAAGCTGTAAAACTAGAGGGCATAACATGAAGCTGCAAGGTGGTAAATTGAAAGGCAATGTCAGGAAATACTTTTTCACTGAAAGGGTGGTGGATGCTTGGAATGCCCTCCCGATGGAAGTGGTGGGGGCAAACACAGTGACGGAATTCAAAATGTCATGGGACAGACACAGTGGATCCCTTTGCAGGAACAGGATAAAATCAAAATAAACTGAACCATCTAATTTCTCAGCAAATAGGGGTGTCCTGCATAGAGCAGTTGGTTCACCCCACGACGGGGACATGGGGAGGGGTGGTCTGCACGGGGTGGCAGGTACAACCCTGGACAGAGACATGGGGACTACTCCTGGTAGGTGCACCCCTAAACAAAGACATGGGGAGGGGTGCACCTACTCCTGCCATCTTACTCCTGCCATCTTACTGGGCAGACTAGATGGACCATGCTGGTCTTCATCTGCCGTCATTTACTATGTTACTATGTTACTATCATAAAGGCCAGAGAGGCTTCATACTGCAGCGTGTCTATGGCGTGATGGCTATGACATCTTCCAAAAGATATGAGGAAAAATATCTTCATCACTACATGGTCACAAGTATTAGTATAAAGAGAAAAAAAGATCTAAGCTACCAAGCCATCCATGATGAAAATTCATGTGTAGGGCACATTGTTCCCATCACAGATCCAGAAAAAAACTCCATATTTTTTTCAAATCAAAAATGCTTTATTTCATTACTATTTTTATTAATTTTGTATTCTTTTATAAAATATATATTGAGAAGCGCATATTAAAAATGTAGGAAATTTATACTAGAAATTCATATTGAAAGATCATGTTGGACATTCAGATTCAAAATACAAAATAATGCCCTCCTTCTGGGAAAATTACTATACTTACCTTGTAAGCCACGAACAAGGAGGTGTCCTGAATTCTTTTCAACACTGCCCAACAAAGGCCTTCGTTTCACAGAGAAACTGCGGCACCAGAGGCTTATCCGAGCACAATTCATTCCTTCTTGCAACTCCTACTCCAGCGCCTTAGCGCCATCAGTAATTCCAGTGTTTTTTCTGATATTTCCTGAATTACCGATAGCATGTCTATTGTGTGGACAATGGCGCAATTTCCACAAACATCTTATATGGGGAACTAACTCATAGTAACAGGTGGGAACATCTACCTACGACTGTAGTCACGGTAAACATGGCTACCACTTTCCACAAAGACCTTTAAACATATCATGCAAGACTGATATGGAACCAGAAAAACAAAACTGGGCATATTTGCGTCCAGTTTCTGTAATCATTGCGAGAGAGGCTGCATTTGGATGTGGGGTTGTAGAGCAACAGAAGGTTCTGGCTTTCTAAAGACTGAGTAGACTATAAAGGCCCGTAACCCTGGTCTCATGAGACTGAAGGTGCCAAAAAAAAGTGTGTATTTTATTTATTTATTTTATTTATTTAACAATTCTTATATACCGCACTATTTGTTATCAGTGCGGTTTACATTTAACAAAGTTTTCAGATCAGAGAAGACTGATTGTATGTGTTTATTTCTATATTTTAAATGGGTTGGGGACCAAATTCTTTAATACGGCCCTGACACTTCAAAACACTCAGCCCTACTAGAATCGTGGTGGTGATGCTAATGAAAATGTTGATTTTATCCCAAGAGACAACTCATCAACCTTCATAAATCATAAAGATAAGTACTTGAACGCACTATAATATCTGCTCATTAAGAGCAATAATTACTAAAGACTCTGCCCATTAAGGGATGATGTAACACATGAATGGAAATACAGTAAGTGCAATTCCCATTATGGGAACATTTACAAAAAAAATATACATATTATTTAATGATGTATAATTGTCTAATCTTGTAGGAAAAATAAGTGTAGTAACAAAGGGGCATGTTTGCTAAGCCCTGTCATGATAACACGTGTGGGCCGTGTTACTAGAGTGGGGCTGCGAGCTAACTGTGGCAGTTACTGTATGTCACCACGGTAAACTGGCCATGGGTGCAATTAACGCCACCCACTGAGGTCATGTTATTGCGCCTGCGTTACTTGTGCTGATCTCACGTAGCATGGGCTCCAAACACCCAGGCTAATTGTGCCACAGCAGGAACACCCCCGTCCCTCCCAGTCGCCACCCAGACACACGCCACAAGGGTAGCTTGGGGGTTGTAGCGCTACATTTTAGCGCAGCATCAATAATGCGTGCTAACCCCATGCTACGCTGGTAGTATGCACTAGTGAAATGTTCTTAATATTATAAAGGTATCTCACAGTTGTCAGTCTCCAATTTAGTTTGAGCCAACAGGCTACCAGTCGAAAAATAAAGAATTTGTCCTTAGAAATTTGCTTAGATGAAAATGAAATGAAAAGAAAGTAGTAAGAAGTGTTACCAGTTCAGGAAGGAATTTAGTATGATAAATACTCTAGTTATTCAGTCCTTTGTCAATGAGAACAGAGGAGCTGTCAGTTTACAGTTCATTAAAATCTTGATATACTGCCCATAAGAGCTGTTTACAGTGAAGTTAAAATCAGAAAAGAAAACAGAAGGTAGAAAGAGACAGAAGAGGGATAAATGATAGTCTGAAAGCAAAAAGTAGCTAGTACGACCACACATAGACTAAGGAGTATGTTTACTAAATGACGGTAAAGGAGCAAGTGTGCCGTTAGCATGTGCTAACTTCCATGTGCACACTTAGCATGTGCAAAAAGATACTTTAGCGCATGCTAACGGCACCAGCAGCGTAAAGCGTCCTGTGGGTGGAGAGAAGGCGTGCACGGGGCTGAGAGTGGGGGTCAATGGGTGGGGAGTGGGCAGGAACAGGGCTTGCTCCCTTAAAGCATGCACCTTAATGGCAGGAACCCTAACACAATTCAAAACCTGCCGGAAAGGGTGTTTTTTTGAAGAGAGAGCCTATTTTACATCTGCAATGTGATGCACAGACAGGGGAGCCCAAGAGAGTGATAGAAGTGCTCCATTAGCAGCAACAGTATAGTGCCCAAGTATGAAAGGGCACTATGTTGATGGTGCAAATGGGGGCCAAGGAGGTGGCACATGGGTCATGCAGTGAGGGCCACTGGTGCACAGGGGGGACCAGGCAGCTGCCTAGATGGCACATAGGATCATAAGACTACAAAATATGCCAAACTGTGTCAGACCAGGGTCTATCATGCCCAGTATCCTGTGTCCAACAGTGCACAATCTAGGTCACAAGTACCTAGCAGTTTCCCCAAAAGACACACAGGATACCCAATAACTGCAATGGGGAGAGCAGTGCATAGCTAGGGTCCTCTGTAGCAATGGCTTATGGACAGTTACCCAGGAACCCGTCCACACATTTTCAAACCCAACTTCACTGAGAGCTGTTACCACATCCTCCGGTAATGGATTGCAGGGTCTGATTACACATTGACTGACAAAATATTTTCACGTAGAAGACCCAAATGGGTTACACTGTAGCCGCATTGCAGGTCCCCTAGTCTGTCCACAGTCTGATGGCATAAAAAAGTCACCTACATTTACCTGTTCCACTCCAGTCAATAATCTATAGAGGCTAAAAAGGTTGGGGCTCATCAACCCTCAGCCGTCTCTTCCCCAGGTTGATGAGCCCCAACCTTTTTAGCCTCTCCACAAAGGGGCATTTTGCCATCTGCAAAACCATCTGTGATGTTCATCATGATCCCACAGTGACAGTAGCAGCACACAGTCCTGCTACTGTAGTGGAAAGGCAATGTGCCACATAGGATGGTCCAAGGGTCCTGCACCCCAGGAAGAGATCCAGCCTGCCTCCCCCCAATCCCGGGCCTCGCTGTCGTAGAACCCAGCTGTGGGGGAGGAGGCCAATAGTGCCAGATGCTGCAGCCCTCCAAGTAGCTTGAAAGTGCAGGTGTCTGGGGAAATATCACAGCAGTGGCCGCTATCCTCCTCCCCGAGACGTATCGGTGGCAGGTATCTTTATCTTTATTTGTGAGGTTTGATATACTGCCCTTGCTGAAGCATCAGGGCGGTGTACAATAATAAAAAATATTGGCTGCCGAAAGTAAAGCAAGAAAGGAACGCCCTTAACAAATAGGAAAGTAAAAGGAAAGAGAGAAACAAAATGAGAGATAGCACAAGGACAGAACTAGACAGGGAACTAATAGGGACAAAAGGGCAGAGGGGAGGGGAACTGCAAAAAGGTTAGATTGTTATATCAGTGAGTTGCAGCGGGTGGGGGACCCAGTGGGGGGGGGGGGGAGAGCAAAGCCATCGGCGGGAACAAGTAATGATGGGGCCCCTGCATGGGCATCTGGTGGGGGGTTGTGTGGCCATCCATATGTGCCCCTGATCCCCCGTCCGGCCCTTGTGCCCAAGGCACCTGCCAAACCTGCATGTTCAATGGGCTGGGACTGCAACCACCACCATTGACAATGCATGGGCATGTCTGCGTGGTGGGGTGCTGGTGATGGCGTGGGAAGTGGCACCAGCCTGTAGGAGACAGAAGCCTTGTCCTGGTCGTGTGCACCATGCGCATTGCAGCATGTGCCAAAGGCCAGCTGAAGGAAAGCATGTCAGCAACAGGAACTGTATTTCCCATAAGGCAGCACTGTGGTGCAACACACACAGCTGGTGTGTGTATATGCGGAGAGAGTCATAAGAACATAATATATACCATATTGGGTCAGACCAAGGTCCATCAAGCACAGTATCGTGTTTCCAATGGTGGCCAATCTAGGTCACGAGTACCTAGCAGTTTCCCCAAATGACACAGGTTCCACAAAGCTTGTATTGGGTCAAGCAGTAATATCCTGGGTCACTTGACCTTGTCCAAATTTTTTTAAACCCAGCTACACTAACAGATTTTACTACATCCTCTGGTAACAAGTTCCAGAGTTTGATTACGTACTGAGTGAAAAAATATTTCTTATTAGTCTTAAATAGTTTACTCTGTAGCTTCATTGCATGTCCCCTAGTCTTTCTATATTTTGATGGTGTAAACAGTTGATCTACGTTTACCCGTTCCACTCCATTCATTAATTTATAGACTTCTATCATTTCTCCCCTCAGCCGTCTCTTTTCCAGGTTAAAGAGCCCTAACCTTTGTAGCCTCTCTTCATAGGAGTATCCTTCCATCCCCTTTACCATTTTGGTGGCTCTTCTCTGAACCTTTTCTAATAATGCTATATCCTTTCTAAGATACAGTGACCAGAATTGCACACAATATTCAAGATGCGGTTGCACCATGGAACAATACAGAGGCATTATAAAATCCTTTATTTTATTTTCCACTCCTTTCCTTATGATACCTAGCATTTTACTTGCTTTCTTAGCAATTGCTGCACACTGAACAGAGGATTCTAACATGTTATCCATGACAACACCTACACTAGCAGTGATGCAGAGACCACTTTTAGCAGTGCAGGTTCAGTGGACCAGGTGCTGGGCACCCCTCCTACCCTCGGTGTGACATCTGAAACCGCTCTGCAGCACAGCTTGCTGTTGTTATGTGCATATAACACAATCAGCCAATCCATCTTACTGAGCTGATATGCTGTATCAGTGCATTCTCCCTTGGTTCTTCAGCTGCAGACCACTGTTTTGCATGTGCAGTGCCTCATGGGTAGTAGAGGGCCCAACCTATACTGGCACAGACAGCAAACTGTTTGACCAGAGATCATCAGGCTCTACCCACCTATGTAAAGCTATATGGAGGTGTAGCCTACTGGTTGGTGCAATATCTTCATGGTCAAAGGTCCAGGGTTTGATTCCCACTTGTTCATTTTGTGCCTGAGTGTGCTTGCACAGTCCTAGTTCTTCTGTGACTGCTGTCATTCTTCTACATTTCTATGCATTATGGCCACACGTTGGGTAGCCCAACATGGCATTCCCCATCATGGACGTCTATGAGCATGGCTTTAGTGGCTCTGCCGTGGCGCATTGCAGCAAATCAGTGATATATACGCGGCAGATGTCTGGGTCAACTAGTATGGATGCTTTTTCTGTTTTGCCATCATTGTGACCTCCCAGTTTTACGTAAGGATATCTCATACATTCAGGCAACTAACACTTGTTGCATAGCCATCCCCTGTACTGTTCTGCCATCATTACTTGCCCCACATGGGGCAAATGGACTCAACTTGTCCCTTTCTATCATACCACTCTGTCGGGTGTATAATATTGCAGTTACACAGGCTGAGGCACCAGTCCCACCCACACAAATGGTGTTTTATATAGTCCATGGCCCTGCTACCTTTGGTTCACACACACCAAATGCTTTTGGGCGGCTGTATGTTCCCATACATCCACCCACTACACACAATGCAAATTCTCTGCTTGGATGATCCATGGCACAGCCCTGCACTCACCATTTGACCATCAGGGAGATTCATGGTGGGACAGCTTACCATGGTCCTCAGGGTTCATTTGCAGCAGTTAGCCATATTCCCTGTAAAAAATAGTTATCTACAAGTTATAATGCCCTGTTCAATGTAATTTCAGTTTGTTCAATGTAAACCACACTGATGCAGAATAGCACAGTGTATAAGAGAATGTAAATATGCACACCTCTCTTTTGACTGCTCCACATGCACATTCATGGACAATTTATTTATTTAACCAGTTTTCTATACTACCTTATCCTTCAATCAAAGCACCCCTGCTGCTGAATCCCCTCCGCTGCCTCCACAAACAGGTACTGGATACTTTCCCTTGTCCCCAAAGGGGCTCACAATTTCTGTGTAGCTGAGGCAACAGAGGGTTAAGTGACTTGCTCAAGGTGTGCCTATAGAACTAGAAATCCCAGTCCCTCCAGACTGAGATTGCTGTCCCCAGGTGGGACTTGAACCTCCCCAGCCTTCTGGCCTGAGGTACTAAGTCCTAATCACTAGGACTCCCTTTGTTGCCCACATCAGGCACATGCTGCCTCCACCCAGACACTGTCCTGGCCTATGTCATGCCACACACTGACAGTACATCTGGATACATGTCCACACCTCACAGACACTATAATATAACTTATGGCATGGTGTATGCTTTCAGGAGTATCGAGGACTGCATGCCTATCACAGCGCCCCCCTGCTGCTGCATCCCCTCTGCTGACTCTGCTACCGCTACCACCCACCCATGACACAGTCAACACCCACACTGACCATCATCGCTAGGCAGCTGCCTATCTCACCTAGTCAATAGCATAGGCCTGCTTTACAGTTGGAGTGGAGGAGTAGCCTAGTAGTTAGAGCACTGGCTTGGTAACCAAGCAACTAGGGGCTTGATTTCCACTAGCACTCCTTGTAGCCTTTGCAGGTCATTCAACCCTCCATTGCCTTGGAAGAAAGGCCTGGCAATCTGCTTCCAGTCACACTGTCAAGAAAACCCAGAGGTTTCCTGGTTGCCAGGAGTCAACATTGATTTGAAGGCACACATCACATTGCTGTACAGTCAAACATGTTCATCACACATATTGCCAGGCATCAAGTGAGTCAGCTACCAATTGTGCTTGCATCCATACCTTCTCCAATGGCTTCCCTCCCTTTCAGCATTTCAATGGCTTTTCGGCATTAAGGTGCATGCCAGATATCTTCCCACAGCACGTGCCATTACCAGATGGTAAGTGTCCACTAGCACCTCTGACAAGCCCAGCACACTTGTCACATGGTAACTGCTTATTGCTGCTATTAATGCACAGAAAAGACTGCTCCTTTACCGTGGTTTAGTAAACATACTCCTAAGTGGCATGTTTTACTAAACCTTGCTAACCATTAGTGCGAGCTTTGCCAAGCACTAAGCGTGCTGCACTCAAAGTTAGTGTGGGATGTTGCAGAAAAAAAAAACTTTATAGCCCAATGCGGGATGATCAATGTAAGACAAAATGTTCTTGAAACAACTAGCTGTAATTTTGGAACTCTGTCTTTTCCATGGGTGCCTCCCTAAAAAGTAGCCTCTGCTACAAAGTAGACTCCTGGTCCCTGTGTCACTGACTGAGCAGTCTCCCAGACCTGTAGGGCTGGGTCAGTCTTCTGTTCAGCCAGAAATGAGGGGAAGGCCTTCATCACTCTTCGGGAATCCAGGACCTAGTCTTAATCTCCTTCAGCTGCCATGAGGCTTGGGAGCACTGGCACTTAAATTGTTTTATTCAGCCCTGCGTCTCCTAGTTTCATTCAGGTTTCCTATCACTTCACCCTGCTCAAAGGGAAAAATGTCCGCTGACTGATGTTCTAGATGGGCTGAGTCTCCTGTCTGCTATGAAGTTTGAGAACAGGAGGAGACTAAAACTATGGCACTGTAAGCCTCTCCAGTCACTGCCATCATCAGATCAAAGGGGGCACGGGTGTCATAACCGCGACCTTCAGATGACACTAAAAGACTTTGAAAAGAAGCTTGCCGTAGTGGCAAAAGTTAATGCTAAAAGTTTTTTCAAGTACATATGAAGCAAAGACTCTTGGAGGAGGTCACTTGGATGATTAGTTAAACAAGGGCTAAAATGGGTACTCCGAAAAGATAAGGAAATAGTAGAAAAAAACTAAATTAATTCTTTGCCTCGGTAAACTGACCAGTAAAGAGACTTTGGCATGGTTAGTGCCGCTGAACATCCCTGAGTAATGCACTATATGACCCGATGGGTATTCTGAGGACGGTACCCGGGGATAACTCTGCAGCGGAGATATTCAGACGCTGCCTGGTTATCCCTCAGCAGCGTCTGAATATCTGAATAACTGGGCAGGGGCTGAATATCGCCAATGCACGGTTACCTTCTGTGCCATGTGTGGCTGTGCAGTGACCCCACATAATCAATGCTGGCGGCCGGATATGGCCCTGAATGAACATCTGAGGGTTAAAGTTCGGCGGTGATTGCTGTGCACCTTAGAGGCATATAGCTGTCACAAATGAATATTGGGCCCGGCGTATCCAGGATGGCTTGAGAGGAAAGAAAGTTAAGAAAGCAATGTTGAATCACACATTCAAGTAGTCTGGATGCAAAAGAGAGGAGGGAGACGGGCCAATTGCTAGAAGGGCAGGTAAGGTCCAGGGAAGGTTTTTTGGGAGCAATGTAACCATAGCATGTTTGAAGGCCCTAGGAACAGCTGTAGTATAAAGCAATAGGTTGAGGATAGGCTAGATGGAGGGGACGACAGCAGGGGAGATAGAATTTAGCAGACAGGAGGGAATGGGATCAGAGGAGCAAGTAGTTGGTTTGGAAGAGGAGACAAGCTGTGTGGTTTCCCTCCATGTCACGCTCAGCGCTGCTGCTACCACTGTCCCCAAGCAGTTTCACTTTCAGCTGTCATTTCTAGTTTTATTAGGTTCTTATGCTGCTTGCCATCTCCTTTTAAACAAGGGCCCGGTCCTTTACATTTTTGCCAAGGCTCAAGGTGTCTCTTTCCTCAACCATCTCTCTCCTCTCCCCCTCTACCATCAGGGAAAGCCTGACAACCTTCTCTTCACAACTGTCAGGGGTTTTGCCATTGGAGATGTTGTTGCAGCCCCTTTAAAATTAAACATGATTCTGTGCCACTCACAACTTGGCTCCTTCAACACTGTAAATGCCCCGATCAGGGCCCCATCTCTGTGCTGACTCTTGATTTTCTTTTTTTTTTCTTTTATATTTTTTATTTATCCAATTTTCCAATCAGTATTACAAAGTAATAAAGAAACAAGCAAACTATAAATCATACAAGGTAATACATTATATAAAGAAAAAGTATAAGCCCACACTATGGGAAAGTGGAACCCAGATAAAGAAAAACACTGATTATAACAATCATAACAAGATACTACCCGATATTCAATCCCAATCTTACTAGCTAACCAAACTTAAATGGACCCCAATAACTAAGACAAGAAACCAGATTTCATAAATTACACAGGTACACTACCAAAAAACTGCCTCCAGTTTTGCAACTGATTCCTATAGATTTTGGGGTGCTGAATCCAGGAAAAATAGCCAAAATGTTCCATCACATCACGTTTTCTTGCAAAATTAGATTTCTTACCCATATAAGGAATGTTCACATAATTTCTTTTTAGCCGACTGCAGTTTATTTTCTTGGCCCAAAATAGAGGTTGTAATGGTTAACTAACTAGAAACACTCCCTCATGATATTTTAGAGTGTTTTGTATTCATTTTATACATTAACAGGACAATTGGGAGGCGGGGGACTAAATCCAGTACTCGCATTGGCGCATGTTCTTTCCTGTTCGCCTCGCCTCGTTTGCTCGCTCGCTCAAACACGGTGGTTGCGACATGAACGTTCCTGTCAAATTTCAGTTTCTTGCAAGTTCATTATTACCTTTTGTTTGCTCAGTCGTAATCCTGCTTTATTCCGAAGTGGTTCACTACAGTTGTAGTTTGCAGTGCTGTGTATTTGTGATGGCTCACAGAGCCAGAGGTTGCGTCAACTCTCCGGACAGTTTTTGTTTTATTTGTGGGGAATATACCGTGAAAAAGCGGCAGAGGAACATTTCTGCATTTATTAAAAAAGTATATTTCGCCTTTTTCGGTTTGAAGTTAGGCGATCAAGACAAACCGTGGGCTCCTCACAAAGTGTGCAAGACATGTGAGGAAGATCTACGCTTATGGATGAAAGGTAAAAAACAAGCATTTCGTTTCAGAATACCTATGATGTGGCGTGAACAAAGAGACCACAGCAGTGACTGCTATTTTTGCTCTTGCATTGTGAAGGGATACACCTTAAAAAATAAGAACGTAATAAGTTACCCCAACTTCCCTCAGCAATTAGGCCTATGCCTCATAGCAACGAAGTACCTGTGCCTGAACCACCAAAATCTTTGGATCATATTTGTGTGGACGGTTCTGATCATGATGAGTCTCATCAGATAGCTTTTCCCGATGAGTCCAGTACTTCTGAGTTTGAAACTGAACCAGATCCGAAACCTGAACTTTTCTCTCAAGCTGAATTGAATGATTTAGTCCGGGATTTAGGACTCCCAAAAGATGCTGCCCAACTGCTAGGTTCTCGGCTTAAACAGAAAAATCTATTGTCACCAGGAACTACTTTTTATTGGTACCGCAACCGCGAGACACAATTTTTGAAGTATTTCAGCAAAGAGGAAGATTTGGTATTTTGCAACGATATATACGGAGTGATGGAAAAGTTTAAACTCAAGTATGATCCTGCTGAATGGCGGCTGTTCATTGATTTGTCAAAAGACAGCATAAAAGGTGTTCTTCTTCATAATGGCAACACATTCGCTTCAGTTCCTATTGCTCACTCTGTTATTCTCCAAGAAAAATACGAGAATTTGGCCCTGATTCTTCAGAAGATTCGTTATGATGAGCATAAGTGGATGATTTGTGGAGACTTTAAAATTCTATCCATGCTATTAGGGCAGCAATCCGGTTTCACCAAATATCCCTGCTTCCTTTGCTTGTGGGATAGACGGGCCCGCGACCTACACTGGGGGAAAAAAGACTGGCCAATTCGGGAGTATTTGAGACCCGGTGAGAAAAATGTTCTTCATGAGAGCTTGGTACCTCGTGATAAAATTCTATTACCACCTCTCCACATTAAGTTGGGTCTCATTAAGCAATTCATCAAGTCCCTTCCAAAAGATGGTGAGTGCTTTCGGTACCTTTGCTCAAAGTTCCCCCGACTTTCTGAAGCAAAGCTAAAGGAAGGAGCGTTTGTTGGCCCTGATATAAGGAAACTCATTTCAGATGGAGCATTCGCTGAAACGATGTCTGAGAAGGAAAAAGAAGCCTGGGATGCCTTCAAGGATGTTGTTCTCAAATTCTTTGTTAAAAGGCGGGATGAGAACTATAAGGATATTGTTGCCAGGATGCTCAATGCCTTCAAAGAACAAGGCTGTAACATGAGCCTGAAAGTCCATTTCTTGCACTCCCATGTGAACTATTTTCCCGAAACCTTGGGGGCGTACAGTGAAGAACAAGGTGAAAGGTTTCACCAGGACATCAAGGACGCAGAGAGAAGGTACCAAGGAAGATGGAACACCACTATGATGGCTGATTTCTGCTGGTTGCTGCTGCGGGAAACCCCAGATGAAAAATACGCCAAGCAGCGCACCAAGAGAAGCATTCGGGGGAAGAAGAAACGGGCCCACCAGGAGATTGATTGACCCAAGAATGACTTTAAAATCTAAACTGTGTTGACAAATATCGTGTTTTTACTAAACTTTGAAATAAAAATTTGCTAGTTATTACCACAGTGTCGGATCTCATTTATTAGAATTTTATTTTCACACCATCGGGTGTTTGTCTTCATGTATTGCAATGGTGCGGTTTGCGTTTTCTATTCTTACATACATACCTGTACAACATTTTTTGCACATTTCTTTGCTTTGCTTTGTGTCTAACCTCGCTCTTATATGCTCAATGTTTGTGCACATGTATGTTGCTGTTTTAAGTGCAGACAATTTTGCTACCATCACAGTGTGTTTTGTTGACATTACTCTATTCTTATGTGCTGCCTTGTTACAATTTTCTTTATTCTTATTTGAATAACTACTAAACAATTAGTATAAAGAATTCATCCAAGAAACTTTTATCTCGATCGCACTCAATCTGAAACGTTCACCTCAAACTGCTAACCCAATGTAGCAAAAAATCTATATGTGATGGAGCAAATTGGTTACCAGATTTGGATTCAGCGCACCAAAAAACGTAAAAATCAATTGAAACATTAGAGGCAGTTTAAAAAAAATTTTTTTTAGTGTACCTGTGTTATTCCAATTGAAGGGGCTCATAAAAGACATATGAAGCCTTCCCTGCAGTAACCAAACATTTGCAGGGGAATTTAAAAAAAAAGTTGCACCAATTGCAAGAACCTGAGGCTTCACGGCCAAAAAACCTTTACACCTTAACTGCATTTGTTTGGATACATCGGGAAAGATATTTATTTTTTGCCCACAAAACCATTCTTTTTAGAAAAGAACAATTTCAATATTAAATTCGTATCAATCTCAGAATGAAAAGAGACTAATAAGGTGTTTAAGGTATCCAGTGACACTAGGGCGTCCACCTCCCCTCCCCACTAATAACTTTCTTAGAGCTAGGAAGATAGTATATATTATTAAAGAAAAGAGTAGCAGAATCTTGATACCCCAATATCTCCTTTAAATATTTACGAAAAAGAATATCAGGAGATAAATAATGTGTTTTAGGAAAATTGAGGCACCTAAGATTCTTAGTTCTAAGACTATTTTCCAATTGTTCGTCCTGACGATGCAACACCAAACTATCTTTTATAGAGGAAGCGAGTGCTCCCTGTACAGTGGAGACCTGAGTCTTGATTTTCAAACAACAAGAATCAACAGAAGTCAAACAAGTATCATGATGAGCAAGCTTATCAACAGTCTCTTGAGTAAAAGCAGTAAATCGGGGCATGATCAAAGACAAAGAAGCGTCAATACGTGTTAACAGGCTCCATATATCTGTTAAATTTTTTGGAACCTCTCTGACTTGAACCACTCGGGGAAGAGGAACATCTCCTGCCCAAGGGCTCACTTCAGGAGAGGAAACCTGCTCTAGTGGAAAAACAGGGGAAGATCTCCCAACCAATTTAGTTGAGGAGGTTGACACACCCGTAATCTCCTCAATGTGCAGAAGTCCCTAATTTAAAGGACTTACGCAAGTGAATGGGCATGAACACACATGCTTAAGGTCATTGCTATTCTGTAAGTATGAGTCCCATTTTGCATGCTTTCATTTGGGGTGTGCATGGGGCGGAGCTTGCGTGAAGCATAGGCGGCCTAAAATCCCCACTCGTATCTTACAATGCACGTCGCTGCACTAATCTAGGTGTGAGCAGTTAAGCCTGCTCTAGAACACTGTAACTATAGCGCCTAGGTTAGGGGGAAGTTTGAAGTAGAGAAATGGGAAAATACTGCTTTCCATGGAGAAAAAAAGATGGAAGTGGTAATACAGAGGAAATATTTGAGGAGTGGTTTAACTCAATAGAAAAGACTTTAGAGATGGTGGCCCCTGTTAGGCAATGGGTAGTGTGTTCGGGGGGAAAAGAGTTGGTATACAGAGGAGCTGAAATTATAGGAATATAAAGTAAGAGCAGGGCTCGGCCAAGGGTTTCTGCCACCCTAGACAGGTCTCCCTGCAAGCCCTCCACCTCCACCACACTGCCCCCAACCCACAGCACCCACTCCCTCCACAGCAATCATCATCTCATTTTGGGGGGATGGGTGGAACTGCGACCACTTCCTCAATTTTTCAAAACAGTGGCTTTGTGCCCATGACAGACCTTAAAGCATTTGCGCACATGCGCAGATTCATGACCTGCCGCTAACAGATAGCTGCATGTGTGAGTGCTTTAAGCCTTACCGTGGGCAGCGAAGCAGAGGCACAAAGATACCCCTTTGAAAAATCATGGAAAGATTGCAGTGCTGAGTCATCCACCAGGTTCTGCCACCCTAGTCTGCCTAGTGGACGGTCTGGTCCTGAGTAAGAAGATTGGAAAGAATCTGGCTTAAATTGCAATCAGATCATGATAGGAGAAGTTGAAAAAGAGAGGCAAACCCGTATTTAGCTAATATTAAAATGAGTGAAAAATCTAGTTATGCTCTAGCCAGTGGCATAAATACCACCCAAGCAGACCCCGCAATGCAGGGTGGCCACAGGCTAGATGTGGGGCCCCACAGCCCAGCGGTCCCTAGCCTATAATGGCTTCAGAAGAGTGCAGCAAACATCTAACCTGCAATAAAGATGTTTACTATGCCATCTCCCACTACCTCTCTGTTAGAATAGTACATGGCAGCCCAAGCCTGGAACAACATCACCTCACTGTACGTCTGAAGTCTCACCATACACGAGACCTCGGCCATACAGTGAGGTGATCTTGTTCCAGGCTCGGGCTGCTATGTAAAGTACTTTGTTCAAAAAGTTGGGAATTTTCAAAAGTCTATTTTAGAAAACTCAGGTATGAAACATAATCATATGATAAAACAGCATTAATTTATAATATGGAGATAAGATTAGATTCTTTCTATCTAATAGCTATAGAGAGGGTAGGAGTGTTACTTAAAACTTTAAGAACAACAAATTCCCCCCCCACCCCCACTCCCACCCCCACCCCCTTGATCCAGCTCCTATTTCTATTTTCAAACAAATTTCAGAAGACATCTGGGATTGGTTGAAAGATTTAGTGAATTCCTCCTTATGAAAGGAAACAGTGCTTTCATGTTTAATTAAACTAAGATGTGGTTTCCTCTATATTAAAGAAAGAAAAGGCTGATAAAAAGAACTGCAAACATTTTCAGCCAATTTCCAATTTGCCTATAATGTCTAAATTGGTAGAGAAAGAAGTTTATTACCAACTTAGTAGAAAGATTGCTTCTCACAATCAAAGAACATAGTCTCAAAATGGGTCTGCACCTTAATGTAAAGAAGACAAAGATCATGACAACTGGCATAATCAACAGGTTCATCCCTGAAGGAGAAGAAATTGAAATTGTGAACAACTTTAACATACTTGGATCAACTATCAATAAAGAAGCAACAAGCGGTCGAGAATTCAGACGACACATTGCTCTTGGCAGAATGGCTATGAAAGACATAGATAAGATTCTCAAGAGCAGAGATGTCTCTCTCCATACAAAGATTCGACTTGTTCAAGCCATGGTATTTTCGGTAACATCATGTGGATGTGAAAGCTGGACAGTGAAAAAGACAGATAGGAAGAAAATTGATGCCTTTGAATTATGGTGCTGGCGGCGAATACTGTGTATACCATGGACTGCCCGAAGAACAAACCAGTCGGTACTAGAGGAGATCAAACCTAAGCTTTCTTTAGAAGCTCAGATGACAAGACTTCGACTTTCATACTTTGGACACATCATGCGAAGAGAGAGATCATTAGAGAAAGACATTATGCTTGGCAAGATAGAAGGTCAACGCAAAAGAGGAAGGCCAGCAATGAGATGGATCGATACAATAACAGCAGCTAAGGGTACCAGTCTGTCAACAATGAGCCACCTGACTGAAGACCGAACACAATTTAGGATAGCTATCCATAGGGTCGCCATGAGTCGACTCCGACTCGACGGCACTTAATAATAATAGTGGAAAGATACTCTTATGAGGAAAGCCTTAAAATATTAAGACTCCTCAGCTTGGAAAAGAGACGGCTGAGGGGACATATCATAGAGGTCTATGAAATAATGAATGGAGTGGAATGGGTCCATGTAGATCATTTGCTAGCTCCTTTAAAAAGTAGGAAAAGCTAGGGGACACAATGAAGCTACAATGTAGCACATTTAAGACTAATCAGAGAAAATATTTTTCCCTCAATGCATCATCAAACTCTGGAATTTGTTGCTGGAGGATATAGTAAAAACACAACTGGGTTTAAAAGAGGTTTAGATGAGTTCCTGGAGGACTAGGGAAATCCACTGCTTACCTATGGGACAAGCAGCATGGAATCTGTATACCTTTTGGGAAGTGGACTGGCCACTGTTGGAAACAGGATACTGGGTTTGATGGACACTTGGGGGTATGTTTACTAAACGGCAGTAAGGGAGCAGTCTTTTCTGTGCGTTAATGCAGTGATAAGGGGTTATCATGCGGTATGTGTTCTAGGCATGTTAGAGGTGTTCCGGCATTAAGGGGTGCTAGTGGACACTTAGGGGCATGTTTACTAAATTGTCTTAACGTGCGCTCTGCGACATTATCACGCTATAAGGTACCTTAGCGCGTGTTAACGCGCGTAGCGGCGCAAATGAGCGCTGAGGGTGGAGAAAGGCTCCCAGAGGGCGGAGGAAGGCTCCCCAGGGGCGGAGAGAGGGGGTCAATGGGTGGGGAGTGGGAGAGGAGAGGCTCCCTGCACACTAACGCTGTGAATTCCGAGGCTGAAAACTAACGCCAGTGAAACCCTGGCGTTAGAGCTGATTTAAAGGGAAGAGAAACCATTTCAGTCAGAATGTACAGCAAAGCCAGGGAAACCTACAAAAAGTGATAAGTGTGATACATGTGCACGGAACAAAAGGGCAAATAAACTTTGAAAATGACCCCAACAAAATATAAAAAAAACATAAACAAGCTGGGCAATAGTGATATTAATGGGAAACATCAAAAAATACTCCTGAGAAAGCTCCAAAAAAAAGATATGAATATTGGAAGGGTCTATGCTCTGTCCCCATACAAGGTGAATGATCCCACAGTGAAATAGCGCTGATCATGTTCCGCAACTGCAGGGCGGGCATGTCGGAATGGGAAACTGGACAGATGCTGGGAAAGGGGACACAGAGGGCTGCAGACGGCACATGCTGTGCTGCAGCTGGGCCACAGTGCGGACTAGGGTGATGCCTAGGTGGCCCATAGGAATGCTGGAATAGTAGAGCAGCCAGACAGCAACTGATGAGGGCCCAACATGGGCACGAGGGTGTTTCCCACAGTGTCACAGGGGATAGTACCCAGCAGGTACCCCCAAGGGCACAGAACATTGGCAGGCGGTTCTGGGGGGAAGCGTGGACAGCTATGCAGGCACCCCTACCCCAGAACCCGCACCATAGGCAGTCGCCTACCTGCACACTGGATGGCCCAAGACTGCACACCACCAGCACCACCAGCAGAAGGGTATGTCAGCAGGGTGGCAGAGGGGTACTGGTGGTGGAGGGGGCAGTGGCAGCTGCCCACAGCAGACCATGGCCTAGCCCTGTGTAGGTGGGTGCCGTGCACTGCAACAGACAGGACCTGTCTGATGAACAGTCATGGAATCCCCAGGGAATGTACCATTTCTGTGGCAACATGGTGGCACAGTGCACATAGCCAGTGTGCTCAGGAGCAGAGAGTCACAGGTTCAAGTCCCAGCTGTGGTACCTGCCAACCCAGTCCCCTTATTTTACCCATTATTAAAATGTAGTAATATAGAAAGAACTGTTAGTGCAGATAAGGTAAACATGCCCAAAACACCTACATTTTACCCTACAGAGCACAAACACCATAAACATGCGCATTACCTAGATCAGAGTCTCCCAAAAGAGGTCCTGGAGAGCCAAACACCATTCAGGTTCCATGCTGCCTCTAATAAATATGGCTGTGCTGCATTTCTAAGCACCGCCCCCATGGTATGCAGATGTACCTCATGCATATTCATTAGGGACAGCATGAAAACCCAAACAGTGTTTGGCCCACCAGGACCAGAGTTGGGAACCTCTGCCCTAGAGCAGCGGCCAACAGGGGCAGGCACACTCACACCCACAGGCTCCATTATCCAAAGCCACCTGGAGGGGCAGGATATTGGGCCCTGCGTGCATCACCCAATACTAGCACTTGCATACCTTAGCAATGTTTATGTTTATGTTTATTTAAAATTTGATATACCACCCATACCAAAAAAGGTGTCTGGGTGGTTTACAATTAAAATTACATGGCTGCGGAAAACAGGAAAGGAACGCCATTATTAAAATAGTAAAGAGGAAAGAAGGCAGAAACAAGAATAAAACAAGGACATGACTACAAGGGTGGGACAGGAGGAGAGCAAGAGAGACAGACAAACGAAGGGCAGACTATGGGGGAAGGTTGAATGCCGTGGTGAATAGATGGGTTTTTAACTTTGCTTTGAAATGGTGGAAGGAAGTTTCAGTACGGAGGGAAAGAGGGAGTGAATTCCAAAGTCCCACCCTAAACCTGGGAACATGATACACATCTATCAAAAGATTGCTATGATTAATGCAGATAGCAATTCCTAAGTTAAGCACAATTTTTCTGATTGAACTGCATCATAGCAACCTTTCTGATGTCTGTGGAGTGTGCTACAGTTCTTGTGTCTGACAGTGTTTACCACCCTGGGGAGTGACTCCAACAATATTGCGTACCATAGCCATGCCTGCACTGTTCCCAGGACTGGTGCGGTGGCCAGGGCTGCCAAACACCTCTATAGTTGTACAATGCTGGCATAGGTGTGGGGAGTGTGTGTTTGTCTATCCAGTGTGTGGTGGCTGCCAACACCCTCCTCAGCCCACACTGCTAGCACTGTTGCCAGTATTGGCCTGCCAATGTGCATAATGAGGAGCAAGGTACCATGGGAATAGCCTGGACAGGGTGGCCTGGCCTGGATGCATCAGCACAGGGCATAAGGCAATGGCTTGGACATTGTAGTGCCCGGCCACAACCTGCACCAACAGGGTGGCCACAGCATGTCCTGCTGGGAAGTCACTCTCACCCTGACTGAGCAGTGACCACGGCATGGCTAGGCTCTCCCATAGTGCTATTATTGTATTTTTCTAAAGTGAGATATTTAGGTTCTTTTCTCTGGGGCCTAATTGCTGATTTATTTTCTTGGTGGGTGTGCTCACATCTCCTACAGTACCATGCACTGTGGACTAACTAGAAGACTGTCTGCTGTTATATGTGTATGGCTGGGACACCTTGCAGGGTGCAGCGGCTGGTGACTCACTGTGCTTGCTGCTGGAGAATGTCAGATGGTGGTGAGGGGTAGCTGAGCATTTCCAGGCCTACTGTCTGTCTGCCATTGCCTTAGGGATGTGTACAGCTCTGTACTGGTTCCCTGTAGAGTGTCTGTTCCCCAGCAAGACTGGTGTTAATGGTTCCCCTCTCCAGCCACCATTGCAGGGTGGTAGACTGTGGATCTGTTGGTGGGGGAATCCTGTCTCCCACCCTGAACCACAGAGGGTGGGTTGAGTGGTGATGATGGTACATAATCTGCCTATGGGTCCAAACACCCCTCTTCCCTTACATCACATTACCATAGTACCAATACAGAATATGCACTATTCTGGGTCAAACATAGCCCATAAGGGCTAGACCTGATTGACAACCACAGATGGACACAGATGTATCCTAGGTGGGTCTGCAAGGACTACCTATCACACACACACTGGCACTAATGGGTAGCTACAATATAGCCTCTTTCAGCCATGGAAAGTGCTGCAGACCTGGTGGTGCTGGCCGCCCCACCTCACCATCAGTGTGAACACAATACCCACACAATGTGATGGTCTGTGGCTACTCTGTTGCCACTAACACACACCGTCGGCACCCCCTACCAGGCTGAGGTGCTGTGGGGGTGCACTCGGTCAGTTCCCCCTACCAGGATGAGGTGCTGTGGGATGCATACCCCATCTTGTGATCATCTGTAGACTGCTGGATTGCATGTGCTGTGCATCATGGGTACTGGTGGGTTGACCACAGCAGACTGGTTGTGTGGTGACTTGCAGTCCTTCTGTAGACAGCCAGGGGTGTGTTAGCAGCTGTAGAGCTGTAGCCCACTGGTTACTTCACTGCCTGTGGAGCCAGAGATCATGGGTTCAAAACCCCAGTGGGGTTATTTGATAGGGCTGTCTGGGCATTGTCTATTTTTTAATGTACATTAGTGCTGCCAGCAAAAACACCCTCAGAGTACTGTAACCTTAGGGTGCCTCATAGGGTGCCTTATAAGGTGTCCTATAGGGGACATTATAGGGTGTCTTGGCAGACAGTGCACTTTATAGTATGCCCTATGGAGTGCCTTATAGGGTGCCTTATGCGGCACCTTAGGTTACGCCACTGTGAGGGTCTGTTTGCTGGCAGCACTAATTAAAATAAAAATAAAATTCCTCAAAAAGCAATATGTAACCGTAAAAGGTAATGCCTCAGCCATTAGGCACACTGGGGGATTGAACTCATGACCCCTGTACCATCAGGCAGCATAGTAACCATTATGCTACAGCTCTGTTTCTATGCACATATGTCTGCGTGCCTACTTAAGATTACCGCGCGTTAACATAGCAAAAATGGGATTATCGCGCGATAACATGCGCAGTGCACGTTATCGTGCGATAATCCTGTTTTGCTACATTAAGACTGAAATGCCCACTCCTTATATGGCAGCCTGCACACTAGCGCCGGGCGCACGTTAAGATGGTTTAGTAAACATGCCCCTTAGCGGGCAGTAATAGCACATGCTGCATTAAGGGGCGGTAGTAGACACTTAGCGGGCGGTAATAGGACATTAAGGTTTGGTAGAGGATATTTACCGTGTGGTAATAGCACATGCTGTGGGAAGGTGTCTGGCATGACCTTAATGCAGAAAAGCCACTGAAACGCTGAAAGGGGGGCAGGGAAGCCATTGGAGAAGGTATGGATGCAAGCACAATTGGTAGCTGATGTAGTTGACTCACCTGATGCCGGGCAACATGGCAGTATGTGTGATGAGCATGTTTGACTGTACAGCCTATGCTGTTGTCTAGATGAGATAGGCGACTGCCTAGTGATGAAGATCAGTGTGGGTGTTGGCTGTGTCATGGGTGGTTGGGTGGTGGTGGCAGCGGAGTCAGCAGAGGGGATGCATCATCAGGGGGTGCTGTGACAAGTGTGCAGTCCTAGATGCACCTGAAAGCATACATCGTGCCGTAAGCTACATTATAGTGCCTGTGAGGTGTAGACATGTATCCAGATGTACTGACAGTGTGTGGCATGCCATAGGCCAGGACAGTGTCTGGGTGGAGGCAGCATGTGCCTGATGTGGACAACAAAGGGACGATTGTCGATGAGTGCTCATGTGCAGCAGTCACAAGAGAGGTGTGCATGATATGGCTAACTGCTGCAAATGACCCCTGAGGGCCAAGGTGTGGCAGCTTACTGCCAGCAAGCTGTATCACCATGAATCTCCTTCATGGTTAAATGGTGGGTGCAGGACTGTGCCATTGGTCATCCAAGCAGAGAATTTGCATTGTGTGTGGTGGATGGATGTATAGGATCATAGAGGCCAAGGGCATTTGGTGTGTGTGAGCCAAAAATAGAAGTGCCATGGGGTACATGAAACACCATTTGTGTGGGTGGGACTGGTACATCAGTCTGTGCAACTGCAAGACAATACTCCCGACAGAGTGGCATAATAGAAAGGGACAAGTGGAACCAATTTGCCCCATGTGGGGCAAGCAATGATGGCAGAACAGTGCAGGGAATGGCTATGCAACTATGGGGCATGTTTACTAAACTGCATTAACGTAGCGGCGGCTACGTTAAGGCACCTTAACAGCCCTTAACGCGCCTTAACGTACGAGGCCGCGTTAAGTGCATAAAAGGGTGGAGAGAGGGCGGGGAGAAGGGGTCAGTGGGCAGGGAGTGGGCGGGGAGAGGCCCCTTTCACACTAATGTGGAGGAATTAAGGGCTGAATCCTAACGCATCTGAAAACCAAGCGTTAGCACACAATTGCAGGGGAGAGAAACCATTTCAGTCAGCAATGTACAGCAAAGCCAGGGAAACCTAAAACAAGTGATAAGTGTGATTTTATTATTATTTATTTATTTATTACAATTTCTTATATACCGCGCTATTTGGCATCAGCGCGGTTTACATTATAACACAACGACCATAACAACAAGCTGTTTGGTTTTACATCAAACAGGGGTCCAAACTTGGATAACAGGGGTCACTATATACATGAGATATTTACATGGTAAAGAGTAACTTGGATTACATGTGCACTGAACAAAAGGGCAAATTAACATTGATAATGACCCCAACAAAAGGTAAAAAAAACACAACCAAGCTGGCCAATAGTGATATCAATGGGAAACATCAAAAAAACACTACTGAGAAAGCTCCAAAAAAAAGCTTTTACGTTTGGAAGGGTCTATGCTCTTTCCCCGTACAAGGTGAATGATCCCACAGTGCAATAGCACTGATCAGGGTCTTCCCTTTTTATTGGACAGGTTCCCTATGGCATGCACATGTTCCGCAACAGCAGGGTGGGCATGTCGGAATGGGCAACTGGACAGATGCTGGTAAATGGGGTACAGAGGGCTGCAGGCGGCACATGCTGTGGTGCAGCTGGACCACAGTGCAGACTAGGGTGATGCCTAGGTGGCCCATAGGAATGCTGAAACAGTAGAGCAGCCAGGCAGCAACTGATGAGGGCCCAACATGGGCATGAGTATGTTTCCCACAGTGTCACAGGGGATAGTACCCAGCAGGTAGCCCCAAGGGCACAGAACATTGGCAGGCGGTGCTGGGGGGGAGCATGGACATCTATGCAGGCATCCCTACCCCAGAACCCGCACCATAGGCAGCCGCCTACCCACACACTGGATGGCCCGAGACGGCGCACCACCCGCAAAAGGGCATGTCAGCATGGTGGCGGAGGGGTACTGGTGGTGGAAGGGGTAGTGGCAGCTGCCCACAGCAGACCATGGCCTAGCCCTGTTTAGGTGGGTGCCATGCACCGCAACAGACAGGCCCTGTCTGACAAACAGTCATGGTATCCCCAGGAATGCACTGTCCCTGTGGCAACACAGTGGTGCAGTACACACAGCCAGTGTGTTCAGGAGCAGAAAGTCATAGGTTTAAGTCCCAGCTGTGGTCCCTGCCAACCCAGTCCCCATGTTTTACCCACTACTAAAACGTAGTAATAAAGACAGATTCTTTAGTGCAGATAACTTAAACATGGCCAAAACGCCTACATTTTACCCTACAGAGCACAGACACCATAAACATGCGCATTACCTATAGCAGAGTTTCCCAGCTGCAGTCCTGGAGGGTCAAACACCATTCAGGTTCCATGCTTTCTCTAATAAAGATGCCTGTGCTGCATTTGTATGCACCGCCCCCATGGTATGCAGATGTATCTCATGCATATTCATTAGGGACAGCATGAAAACCCGTACAGTGTTTGGCCCACCAGGACTGGAGTTGGGAACCTCTGACCTAGAGCAGCGGCCAACAGGGGCAGAAACACCCGCACCCACAGGCTCCATTTCCAGGCTTACTGTCTGTCTGCCATTGCCATATGGATGCATACAGATCTGCATTGCCTGCCCTGTAGGGTATCTGTTCCCCAGCAGGACTGGGGTCGATGGTTCCCTCTACTGCCACTGTTGCAGGAATGTAGAATGTGGATCTGTTGGTGGGGGATCCTATTCCCCACCCTGACCCACAGGGGCAGGTTGGGTGGTGCTCATATACTCCGCTTTGGGGGTCTGCATACCACCCTTCACTTATTCTGTGACCATGACACCCACACAGGATATGCACTGCTCTGGGTGCATCATAGTCCACAAGGCCTAGACATGACTGGGAAATACAGATGGACAGGTGTAGCCTAGGGGTGTCTGCAGGGACTACCCATCACACACTGACACTAATGAATACTTGCAGCACAGCCTATTTCAGCCATGCCATGTGCTGCAGACCTGGTGCTAGGCCCCCCACTTCACCCTCAGGGTGAGCACAGGCACCGCATGCTGTCACGGTCTGTAGCTACTCTGTGCCAGTGACACACACGGTCAGTTCCCCCTACCAGGCCGGGGTGCTCTAGTGGCGTATACCCCATCTTGTGATCAGACGTAGGCTGCTGATCTGCATCTGCAGTGCATCATGGGTATGGGTGGGTCTACTCTATCCTGATAAGCACATCAGACAGCTTGTGTGGTCACCTGCAGTCTTTCTGTAGCCAGCCAGCGGTGTCTTAGACACTAGTGAGCTGTAGCCCACTGGTTAAGTTGATGACTGTGGAGGCAGAGGTTTTGGGTTCAATTCCTTGTTGTTCCCTCCTGTCCAAGGCAGATATTTTGCTTGCCTGTGACAGTCATATCTTTGCAGATCTGTGCTGCCAGCCACACAGTACCCTCACCACAGCTATCAAAACTCCTTAAAAGACGTTACAGGGCTCCTAATTTGACAGAGGACAAAGCGCCTTATAACGCAACTTATAAGGCGCGTTATAAGGCACTTTATAAGGCACGTACGGCACGTCAGGCACGTAAAAGGCATGTAGGCACGTGCCTTCTATGCTGCCTTGTAACACGCCTTATAACGCGCCTTATCTGACACACGGCTTTACTGCTGTCCCACCCACTCCTTTATATGGGCATCTCTACCTTTAACGCGGAATGCCATTACCGCAGTTTAGTAAACATGCCCCTATGAGATATATCCTCTTTACGTAAAACTGGGAGGTCACAATGATGGCAAAACATAAAACTAATCCATAACAGTTAACCCAGACATCTGCTGCGTAGGCATCACTGATCCACTGCAATGCGCCACGGCAGAGCCACTAAAGCCATGCTCACAGATGTCCATGATGGGGATTGCCATGTTGGGGCTACTCAATGTGTGGCCATAATGCATAGAAATGTAGAAGAATGATTGTGCAAGGTGAACATGCACACCCAGGCACAAAATGGACAAATGGGAATCAAACCCTGGACCTTGGACCATGGAGTCATTGCACCAACTAGTAGGTTACACCTCTATACAGATGGGGTGGAGCCTGCAGATTTCTGATCAAACTGTTTGCTGTCTCTGCCAGTATAAGTTGGGCCCTCTACTATGCAAGAGGCACTGTACATGCAAAACAATGGTCTGCAGCTGAAGAACCAATGGAGAATGCACTGATACAGCATATCAGCTCAGTAAGATGCACTGGCTGCATGTGCTACAGGCACATAACAACAGCAAGCCGTGCTGCAGAGTGATTTCAGATGTCACCCCAAGGGTGAGGAGGGGTGCCCAGCACCTGGTCCACTGAACCTGCACTGTTAGAGATGGTATCTGCTGCATGTCTGCATCACTGTTAGTGTGTTATGCTTTTTCTCCTTGTTTTCTGCATGCTGCAGGACAGTCAGCTCAGCTCTGTGTTCTGCCCATGTTAGACACAAACTCTCTGATAACAGTGCAGGTTAGTGGCCAGTGTCAATATGCTGCTGCCATGGACAGCCACTGCAGTGGCAGTGTATAGGCTGGCAGAGGACTACTATCCTGCCAGGACCCCTGTGAGTAGACCATGAACCACTGCTGTCCCAACAATTGAAAACTAGCAGTTGACCACAACACAGGCAACAACACTGCCCTTCACTGGGCTGTGTCAGACAAGCATACACCAACTGCAATCTGTCTGCTGATCAGCAGGCACAGCATGTAAACAGTGTGACCATGATCATTCTGCCTTGGGATATCTAGCTACTTCCTCAGTGATTGGTACCTTCAGACAGAAAATGCATCCACAACAATAAAGCCAGACATTACAATGGCTCTATTTGGGTACATAGCCATGCCAGAGTCACTTTTTGGTCAGAGTGAGCGTGCCATCTCAGCAGGACATACAGTGGCCACCCAGGCAATGCACATGGCAGATGGGCACAATGGCACAATGGCATCTCAGCCAATGACTCTACCATTGTGGCAGACACATCCAGGCCAATCTACGCTGTTTCAGGTGATACCCACAATGCTCTGCATTGCCTTATTCACATTTACCAAGCAGGCTGGGAAAAACTCAGACAATGTGAGCCAAAGAGCAGTGCAGAAAGCCACAGGACAAAGGGGAGCCATACACATGCATACACACACACATAAGCATACAGATGGTTGGCATTTCTGCTTGACACTCCTGTCTCAATGTCAGCTCAAGGATTGATAAAATGTGCTCTGTTTGCAGGCGCTATTACTGTGCCTTGGCCTCACCACATGCTGTTACCGTGTGCTATTAGCTTCCTACCAGCTGTGGATAGTGGAACCGATCAACGCTGCTGGTGGATGTTTCCACCCTTGCTGGCTATCTCTTTGGGGGTTGCACATGTTGGAGCTGTATTGACATTGTCAGCTAAACCTTGTCCACAGGAAGATGCAATACAGAAACTCCAGCAGGGAACTGAACCTGTGACCCTCCACACATATATACACCAACTGTGTGTGTTACACCACATTATTGCTTTAGGGAAATAGCAGCTCCTGTTGCTGAGATGCTTCCCTTCAGCTGGCCTTTGGCACATGCTGCAATGCGCATTGAGCATACGACCAGGACAAGGCTTCTCTCTGCTACAGGCTGGTGCCAATTCTCACGCTACCACCAACACCCCACCATGCAGACATGTCCATGCATCGTCAGTGGTGGTGTTCGCAGTCCCACACGTTAAACATGTGCGTTTGGCAGGCGCCTTGGGCACAAGGACTGGATGGGGGGGCAGGTGCACACATGGACAGCCATGCAGCTCCCCCACCAACTGCCCCATCACCAACTGCTATCAATGAGGATGGCAGCCACTGCTGTGGTATTTTCCCGGGCACCTGCATTTTTCAGCTACCTGGAGGACTACAGCATCTGGCACTATTGGCTTCTTCCCCCACAGTTGGATACTGCAGCAGTGGGGGGGGGGGGGCAGCTTGGATCTCTGCCTGGGGTGCCAGGATGCTTGGACTGCCACATATGGCACATTGCCTTTCCGCAGCAGTAGCAGGACTGTGTGCTGTCACTGTCACTGTGGGATCATGACAAACTTCACAGATGGTTCTATGGATGGCAGAAAACTCCTTTGTGGAGAGGCTAAAAAGGTGGGGCTCATCAACATGGGGAGGAGACGGCTGAGGGGGGATATTATAGAGGTATATAGATTATTGACTGGAGTATGTTGCTTTTTTATGCCATCAGACTGTGGACAGACTAGAGGATATGCAATGTGGCTATGGTGTAAGCCATTTGGGTCTTCTAGGTGAAAATATTTTTTCAGTCAATGCATAATCAGATCCTGCAATCCATTACCGGAGGATGTGGTAAAAGCTGTCAGTGTAGCTGGGTTTAAAAACATTTGGACGGGTTCCTGGGAAACAGTCCATAAACTATTGCTACAGAGGACTCGAGCTATGCACTGCTTGCCCCATTACAGTTATTGGGGATCCAGTGTGGCTTTTGGGGAAACTGCTAGGCACTTGTGACCTAGATTGTGCATTGTTAGACACAGGATACTGGGCATGATAAACCTTGATCTGACACAGTTTGGCATATTTTGTAGTCTTATCTTCCTATGTGTCATCTAGGCAGCTGCCTGGTTCCCCCTGTGAACCAGCGGCCCCCACTGCATGACCCATGTGCCACCTCCTTTGCCCCCATTTGCACCATCGACATAGTGCCCTTTCATACTTAGGCACTATGCTGTTTCTGCTAATGGAGCACTACTATCATTCACTTGGGCTCCCCTGTCTGTGCATCATATTGCAGACGTAAAATAGGCTCTCTCTCCTCAAAATACACCCTTTCCACCAGGTTTTAAATTGTGCTGGAGTTCCTGCCATTAAGGTGCCTGCGTTAAGGGAGCAAGCATTGTTCCCGCCCACTCCTTGTCCATTGACCCCCACTCTCCGCCCCATGCACGCCTTCTCTCCGCCCACAGGGCGCTGTATACTGCTGATGCTGTTAGCTCATGCTAAAGTGGCTTTTTTGCATGCGCTAATTGTGCATATGTACAGTTAGCGCACGCTAACAGCACACTTGCTCCTTTACTACCATTTAGTAAACATACCGCTAGGTCTGACCCAGCATGGCATATCTTCTGTTCTTCTGTTCTTATATTTGCAATTTATTAGATATAAGTCAAGGGGGGGGGGGGGGTTGTGTAGACAATGACAATGAAAGATTATTAGCATTGCTGTTAGACCAGATGTACTATTATTTAGATAAAGGCATGTCAGCTTTGCTATCATAGACATGTTGCAGATATTTGATTTAGTATGGACAGAGATTTTAATCAAGCAATCTACTCTAATTCATATTAGAGGGACAGTTTTAAAATGGATACAATTATTAATGTCAAATGGGAGTTTTAAACTTAGATATATGGTAAATTTGGTCCAAAAACATTATTGGTCATGGTGGGTGCTGTGCAATTACTAGAAGGGGTCAGCAGCGTTATTTCATACCAAGCAGCAGCAAGTGGGCTTTTCACCTGCTACCGCAGTACGCCAATGACCCTGGTAAACCGGTGATTGGGGAGTGGTGAAGGTGGGGATCATTGGGGGGTGCCGGTGCCTTTGAGAAAGGGAGGGGGCGTTTTGCAGCATTGTGGGGGGAATGGAAGGAGGGGGGATCGGACACTTGCTTCAGGCAGGGAGAGTGGGAGGGGGCTGCCAGGGGATGTGACCAGGATTAGAGATGTAGGATGGGGAGGGAAGCCCAGACCTGTACTGCTATACTACTTTGCCTCTGTGCCAGTGCAGCAGGTTTAGGAGGCTGCTCCTTCGTCTAAGTTGGGGGGGGGGGGTCCATGTGCAGCCTCCTAAAATAGCTGCTCCTGCCAAATGTGCAGGGGCTTACACGTACAGTCCTGCATCTATTCCACACAGGGCTCTACGTTTAGCAGAACCTCTTGTAAAATACTGGTCTTATTCACCACATCCTAAGAAGAAACAGAAACAGACACATGACAGCAGAAAAGGAGCACATGGCTCATCTAGTCTGCCTTCCATGACAACTACTTTAGTTCCTTTTTTCCTTTAGAGATCTTCTGTGTTTGTCCCATGCTTTCTTGAATTCCGATACTGTCCTCGTCTCTATCACTTCCACTGGGAGATTATTCCACACATCTACCACTCTTTCCATAAATAAATATTTCTACATATTACTCCTGAATCTGTCTCCTTTCACCTTCATCTTATGCCCCCTCATTGCAGAGCTTACATTCAAAGAGGCTCTCCTCCTGTGCATTTATGCCATAGAGATATTTAAATGTCTCTATCATATCTCCACTATCCCACCTTTCACCTAAAGTATATATACTGAGATTTTTAATTCTGCGCCCATATGGTTTATAATGAAGACCACTGACCATTTTGGTACCTAACCTCTGCACTGACTTCATCCTGTTTATATCCTTTTGAAGATGCGGCCTCCAGAATTGTACACGATACTCCAAATGAGGTCTCACCAAAGACTTATACAGAGGCACTATCACCTCCTTTTTTCTGCTAGCCATTCCTCTCCCTTCCCAAGCATCTTTCTAGTCTTTGCCTTTTCTACCTATTTAGCCACCTTAAGATAATCAGATATAATCACACCCGGGTCCCGCTCTTCTTTTGTGGACAGAAGTACTTCACCCCTTATACTGTACCACTCCCTTGGATTTTTACTCAACTGCATGACCATTCAATTTTTGGCGTTAAATCTCAGCTATCAAATTCTCTACCATTCTTTAAGCTTAGTTAGATCCTTCCTTATGTTATCTACTCCTTCCTGGGAGTCTACTCTATTGCAGATTTCGGTAAACCTTACCCGACAGCCCTTCTGCAATATCACTAACGGTCAGACAGTGGAACCGCTAGAACTTCCACAAGTTCCATCAATACTCTTGAATGTATCCCATCTGTCCCCATTACTTTGTCTAGTTTTAGTTTAGCTAGTTCCTTACAGTCTTCTAAAAATTGTTCAAGATCCTCTTCATTATTTTCCTATTTGTGGGTGTTTTCTGAGGTCCTGCTCTGGGCTTTTCATCTGTGAACACAGAATAAAAATATTTGTTAAGCAGAGATGAAAAGCCTAGACATAGGAATGCCCTTCTATATATCCTTTCTAAAATTCCCCTTGACATGCACAAAATGATCTTATCCTCAGTCACATTTAAATATGAGAGATAAACGACATTGATAATTTCAAAGCATCTATATTTCTAATCTAAGGTAAGTACATTCATAAGCCCATAAATCATGGAACAATCCATTTTCAATATGGCAGGACTGTTTTCTTTCCTCTGAGGAGATTTTGTTATGGAGAAATTTAGAGAAAGCATTGACTCTCTCTCTAAGTGCTTTTCAGGAATGTTAGATTTTATTTTAATTGTACAGGACCAATGGATCCCACATTCTTAAATTGGTATTCACAGCAGTTCATTTGATCCAGTAAGAAGGGGATAGTTCAGTCACTAGGAGGATGCTTCAGACTTACCAAGAGATAATGATAGCATTGCCATCAGTTCCCTGGTCGTAACAAACTTTCCGGAGATTGCACGATCAAAACTGGATGAGAAATTTAGCCTTAAGCACTAAGAGCCAGCTTGTACTGACAAGGCCTTGGTGAATGATCTACAGTAATAAGATTCATTTTTAATGCAAACCTTGGTTTGTACACCTTAACAGGTCTTGATTAATGAAGGTCTTTTGCCTTGAGCTAAGAGCATAGAATACATTGTGCGTTCCAAAGGCCCATAAATCAATGAACTCAGGATTTAGAAGCAAAACTCCAGTATGGTAGGAGTCATCCTCACTTTGAGACAAAGCATAGGTATTTGGACTGATGGCAAAATAAAGTGCAATTATATATAATGAGAGCAATTTTCAAACTAACTTCACAGGGTCAGAGACCACATATTTAATTTCATTTAATTTAATTAGGGTACTTATATTCCACTTCGCCAGAATTTGGTTCAAGGCGGATTACAATTCAATTAAAGCAAATCTTAAAATTATATCAGTCTATAAAATACAGCACTTACAATCACTGATAATTTACTAATTAGTCCTTGATAGTTATCCCTAAAACATTCTCACTGCTCAAATATTTTTTTTTAAAAAACCATAGTTTCAATTACTCTCTGAAAAGTAAATATTTACACTATCTCTTATTTATTTTATTTATTCATTATTTGATATATTGCATCTCACAATAAAAATGATACTGAAGTGGTTTACAAAAATGAAAATAACAGTAGAATTGGTAACAGACAGCAACTTCCATTGGGAAGGGAGTGTAATTACGCAGCAATCAAGAAACACAAGACCAAATTAAACAAAACACAGGAGGAATGTTTTATCACTCTAAAAGGCAGGGATAGATCATCAAAAAATCTGGGAAAGCCTGTTCAAAAAGTCAGGGTTTTACACCCGATTTGAACCTTTCATAAGAAAGTTCTACCTGCAAATAAGGTGTAAGTAAGTTCCATGATGTAGGGGGCAGTCCGGCTAACGCAAATGTCATATGACATTTTGATCTGTAAAACAATTGGTAATGGAACTGGTGAAAGATTTCCCTGAGATGATCTCAAGTTAACTTGAAGGTGCTTAGGAAATTAAAACTGAATTTAAATATGCTGGCATCCCTGTAAAATGTGCATGATAAGCTAATATCAATATTTTAAAATTTGTACGATACACACTTGGGAGCCAGTGGTGCTCTGCCAATAAACAGACATGATCTGATGGTTTTGCCTTGTATAGTCATTTAATTTTGAAGGAATTGAAGCTTTTTTTAATGAACCAGATAAACTCCTATCAAGAGTGAATTACAATATCAACTCTGTTTAGAACGAGTGCATGAAGCAAAGACTTAAGGGCTTTTGAATCTAAAAAACAGCATAATAACTTGATTTGTCTTAATTTGAAGAAAGTTTTCCACACCACAGTGTATATTTGGGGACTAAAGATCAAGTCACAGTTGAGCAAGATACCCAGTGATAAAATGGAATCTTTAAGAGGAATTGTTAAATGCATTTCATGGATATATGATGGCAGAAAAGATCACATGACCTATCCAGTCTGCCTTTCCAAACCAACTACAATAGTCCCTTTTTTTTTCTTTAGAGACCATCTATGTTGGTCCCATGCTTACTTGAATTTAGATATTGTCCCAGTCTCTATTACCTCCACTGAGAGACAGTTCCATTCATCTACCACTCTTGCTGTAAAGAAATATTACTCTTGAGTCAATCCCCTTTCACCTTCATCCTATGTCCCCTTGTTACAGAGCTTTCTTTCAATTGAAAGAGGCTCTCCTCCTGTGCATTAATGCCACAGAGATATATAAATGTCTCTATCATATCTCCTCTCTCCCGCCTTTCCTTCAAAGTATACATATTGAGATATTTGTCTGTCCCCATTTGCCTTATGATGAAGTCACTGACCATTTTGGTAGCTACCTTCTGCACAGACTACATCCTGTTTATATCCTTTTGAAGGTGTGGTCTCCAGAATTGCACACAATACTCCAAATGAGGTCTCACTAAAGACTTATACAGAGGCGCTATCGTGTCCTTTCTTCTGCTGGCCATTCCTCTCGCTATGCACCCAAGCATAGTTATGGTTTTTGCAGTCAGTTTTCTATCTGTTTAGCCACCTTAAGATCATCAGATATAATCAAACCTAGGTCCTGCTCTTCTTTTGTGGACATAAGTACTTCACCCTTATACTGTACCACTCCCTTGGATTTTTGCAGCTCAAATGCATGATCATTCATTTTTTAGCATTAAATCTCAGCTGCCAAATTCTCAGCCATTCTTCAAGCTTAGCTAGATCCCTCCTCATGTTATCTACTCCTTCCTGGGTGTCTACTCTATTGCAGATTTTGATATCATCTGTAAAGAGGCAAATCTTAACCATCAGCCCATCAGCAATATCACTAACAATAATGTTAAAAAGAATCAGACCAAGAACCGATTCCTGCGGCATACCACTGGTAAGCTCCTTCTCCTCAGAGTGAGCTCCATTTACCAATACCCTTTGTCTCCTCTCACTCAATCAATTTCTAATCTACTAAGTCACTTTAGGTTCTATTCCTAATATCATTTTATTTATAAGTTGCCTGTGTAGAACGGTATCAAAGGCTTTACTGAAATCGAAGTATACCACATCTAGAGTTCTCCCCCAGTACAACTCTCTGGTCACCCAGTCAAAGAAATTAATTAGATTTGTCTGACAAGACCTGCCACTAGAAAAACAATGCTGTCTCAGATCCTGTAATCCATTGGACTCCAGAAACCTCACTATCCTCTGTTTTAGCAGTGTTTCCATTAATTTACTCACCACAGAGATCAGACAGACCGGCCTGTAGTCCTCAACCTCATCCTTACTTCTGCTTTTGTGTAAAGGGACCACATGTGCCTTTTCCAGTTCTCTAGAACCACTCCCAACTCTAAAGAAGCATTGAAAAGATCAGATAGTGATGCCAGTAGAACTTCCCCAAGTTCATTTAATACTCTGGGATATATCCTGTCTATTTTTAGTTTAGCTAGTTTCTCACTAACAAAGTCTTCTGAAAATCTTTCAAGGTCCCCTTCACTACTGTTCCTGTTTGTGGGTGTTTTTTGTGGTCCTGCTCCCGGCCCTTCATCTGTGAACACAGAACAAAAACTATTTGTTAAGCCAGTCTGCTTTACCTTCATCGTCTTCTGCATATTCTTCCTCTACACTCTTCTGTCTGACAATACCACTTTTTCACTTCATCCTCTTACTAAAATATCTGAAAAATGTCTTGATCCCCCATTTTACTGCAGTGGCTATTTTTAATTCTATTTGCATCTTTGCTTTCCTGAATATTTTCCTAGCTTCTTTAAGTTTTTCCAAATATGTATACTTGGGTTCCTCTTTCTGTGATGTCTTGTATTTCATGAAGGCCTCCTTCTTTTTCTTCACTTTTTCAACTACTTCTTTTGAGAACCATAGTGGCCTCCTTTGCCTTTTACATTTATTTACTTTACTAACAAAAAGGTTTGTTGCCCTTAAAATATCCCCTTTCAGTTTTGCCCATTGCTTTTCTGCATCCTCCAGCTGTTCCCATCCTGCTAACCACTCCTTGAGGTATTGTCCCATCTTGGCAAAGTTAGTTTTCCTAAAGTCTAAGACCCTCACTTTTGAATGGACTTCAACAGCCCTAGTCCTAATACTGAACCTCACCATCTGGTGATCACTGGATGCGAGATGATCTCCCTTTATAACATCAGAAACACTTCCCCCATTGGTAAGCACCAAATCAAGTATGGCCCCTTCGCGTGCGGGTTCTGTTACCAGTTGCTGGAATAATTCTCCCTGTAGAAAATCCAGGATCTCCTTACTTCTAGTTGATACTGCAGCAGGGATGCGCCAATCAACATCGGCCTATTGAAATCACCTATGAGTAGCACTTCCCCTTTCATAGCAATACTGCAAATGTCTTCAATTAAATCTCTGTCTGTGAAATAAATCTGTATATCACACCAATGCAATTGGAGTTCCCATTCCCTCTTTCTAGAATAACCCACAATGCATCCTCCTTTTTTGTAAGCCCTGTAATTCTGTAACTTTAATATGATTTTTTACATATAATGCTACTCCTCCTCCCCTTCTTCCTCCCTTGTCCTTCCTGAATAAAGTATAGCCTGGTATGATTACATCCCAGTCATGGTTGTCTGTGAAGCATGTCTCTAAATCTAAGTCAGCCTCTTCCATTAAAGCCTCAACATCTGGGATCTTACTGTTTCCCATACTACGAGCATCAATGCTCACTGCTTTCTAGACATTGCCCCTTTTACCCATTTCTACAGAAGGTCCCTTCTTCTATGTTTGGTGATGGTCTATGTTTTGCATGTGTAACCGAGCTGTGGTATTTTGTTCATGTAGCTTCTATGTGACAGTCCCACTTGTTCTCTTTCCCCTGTAGATGTATTGGTATTCTCTGAGATATATTGGTTTAATATTTGCAGTGTTGCCTTTTGATAGGTAGGGTTCGGTGCTTTGTGAGTCTTAGTAGTGCTGTTATGATACAACGGATTTGCTATGGGTTCTAAATGAGCAGGGTTTACAGCACTTTTTAATGTACCTGGCATTGGAGTATAGTAATGTAGAAATCCGGTAGCTTTTCTTTGTCTTCACTGCCCATGCAAGTGGTATTCAGACACTATTTAAGAGGCATGTTTACTAAACATTAATGTGCATTCACAAATCTTAGGGGTATGTTTACTAAACTGCGGTAATCGTGAATAACGCGCGTAACGTACACTTAACGATCGTTCGCACGGCATAATGCGCGTTCTGACATGCGAACGATCGTTAAGTGTACGTTACGCGCGTTAACTGCAGTTAACGATCGTAAACCCCCGTGGCGCGTTAAAACACCGCAGAAGGTGGAGAGTGGGCGGAGAGAAGGGGTCAATGGGCGGAGAGTGGGCGGGGAGAGGCTCCCCTCACACTAACGCGCTGAATTTCAGAGCTCAATTCCAATGCGAATGAAAACCTGTCGTTAAAGGCATATTAAAGGGAAGAGAAACCATTTCCGTCAGCAATGTACAGCAAAACCGGGGAAACCTACAAAACGTGAGCAGTGTGATACATGTGCACAGAACAAAATGTCAAATAAAACTTTAAAATGACCACAAGAAACAGTGTAAAAATTATAATTCAACTGGTAAACAGTGATAGCAATGGGAAACAATAAAAAACACTCCCAGGAAAGCTCCAAAAAAAAGAAATGATGTTTGGAAGGGTCTACGCTCCGTAGACCCTTTCAAAAATCATTTCATTTTATTGGAGCTTTCCTGGGAGTGTTTTTTAATGTTGCCCAATGATATCATTGTTGCCCAGCTTGGTTATGGGTGTTTGCCCCTTTTTTCGAGGTCTTTTTTGAGGTTTATGTGCACTTTTGTCTCCATACAAGGTAAATGAGCCCACAGTACAATTGTGCAGAGCAGGGTTTCTGACTCGTCAGGCCAGTTTTCCTATCTCCAGGGACTGCACTGTCTCTGTGGCCACAGTGTGGTGCAACAGATACAGCCAGTTCCTGTAAGACCCGAGGGTCACAGGTTCAAATCCCAGCTGGGGCTCCTGCCAACCCAGTCCCCATAGTTTTACCCACCACTAAACAGTGATAGTAAAGATACTCCTTTATTGCAGAGAACATACACATGGTTAATACGCCTATATTTTACCACACCAAATAGAGACACCATAAACAGGCGAATTACCTAGAGCAGAGTCCCGCAAATGCAGTCCTGGAGGGCCCCACACCATTCAGGTTCCATGCTGCCTCTAATAAAGAAGCCTGTGCTGCATATCTATGCACCACCCCCATGGTATGCAGATGTAGCTCATGCATATTTATGAGGGACAGCATGAAAACACGAACAGTGTTTGGAACACCAGGACTGGGAAACTCTGCCGTAAACTGGGACTGGGAAACTCTGCCGTAAAGCAGCAGCCAACAGGGGCAGACACACCCACACACACACACACACAGGCCACATTGGCCAATGCCTCCTGGAGAGGCAGGACATTGGGCCCTGCCTGTATCTCCCAATACTAGCAGTTGCATACCTTAGCAATGCCACCCTACACCTGGGTATATGGTACACAGCTATCAAACGTTTCCTATGATAACTGGCAGATATCAATTCCTACGTTAAGCACATTTTGCTCATTGAGCCCAAACATAACAATCATTCTGATGTCTGCGGTGTGTGCTGCAGGTCTGGTCTCTGATAGTGTTTACCACCCTGGGGAGTGACCCCCAACAGTATTGTGTACCATATCCATGCCTGTACTGTGCCCAGGACTGGTGTGGTGGGTATGGCTGCTGAACACCTCTATAGTAGCACAATGCTGGCATAGGTGTGGGGGTGGCTGTCTGTCTATCCAGTGTGTGGTGGCTGCAAACACCTTCCACAGCCCACACTGCCAGCAATGTTGCCAGTATTGGGCTGCCAATGTGCATAATGAGGAGCAAGGTACCATGGGTATAGGCCAGACAGGGTGGCCTGGCCAGGGTGCAGCTGCACAGGGCATAGGGCACTGACTGGGACATTTTAGTGCCCGGCCACCACCTACACAGACAGGGTGACCTCAGTATGTTCTGCTGAGAGATCACTCTCACCCTGACTGTGCAGTGACCACAGCATGGCTAGGCACCCCCATAGTACTATATAGTATTTCTCTCATGTGATAGATATGGGTTTCTTTTTGGGGCCCAGTCACTGATTTATCTGCTTGCTGTGTATGCCGGCATCACAGTTCTGGGTGCATGCAGCTCCACTGGGTACATGCACTATTGACTAACTAGCAGACTGCTTGCAGCTGGTATGTGTCTTGATGGAGTGGCTTGCAGGGTGCAGTGGCTGATGGCTTGCTGCAGGAGCATATCAGATGGTGGTGGGGTGCAGCTTACCATATCCAGGCCTAATGTCTGTCTGCTATTGTGTTATGGCTGTGTACAGAGCTGCATTGACTGCCCTGTGGGGTGTCTGTTCCTCAGCAGGACTGGGGTTGATGTTCACCTCTACTGCCACCTTTGCAGGGAGGTAGAATGTGGATCTATTGTTGGGGGACCGTGTTTGCCGCCCTGGGGGGGGGGGGGGGGGGTGGTGGTGGTGGTGGTGGTGGATGGGCCACCTGACTGAAACAGACAGAGATATCCAAGGTGTTTCTGCAGAAACTACCTATCTCACACATTAACACTGCTTTGGACCTGCGCCATGGCCTTTTTCGGCCATGGACGGTGCTGTGGACCTGGTGCTGGGCGCCTCACTGCACCCTCAGCGTGAGCACAGTACCCGCACAATGTGACGGTGTGTAGCTACTCTGTGCCAGTACAACACACGGTCAGTACCCCCTACAAGGCCGAGGTGCTATGGGGGTGCATATGGTCACTTCCCCCTACCAGGCCGAGGTGCTGTGGGAGTGCATTCCCCATGGTGTTTATCTGTGGACAGCTGATTTGCATGTGCAGTGCATCATGGGTGTGACTGGCACAATCCAACCCTGGGAAAATCCAGCACCTGCTCACAGGCTCTGATAAACCATAGGCCTTCACACGTACATCTGTTAGCATAATGCATAGGTGCAAGACACGCTAAAGAGTCTGTAATATAAGGTGCCCATGCTGGTAAAAACACACGTACCCACGCACGATTGTACGTATGCACCAACGCACGCAGCTACGCCCGTACCAACGCACGCAGCCACGCACGCAGCCTCGCAAGCGGCTAGGCACACTCCGAGGGTGTGTTTCTGACACCACTACTCCACATAAAGAAAAACATGCCTCCTCATTCCCTATGTAATGTACAGGGTGATGCCTGGGCCAGCCTTCTGTGTTAGGCACACTGGGGACTCGAACCCATGCTGCCTGTAACAGCGTTCAGTACAGTAACCATTGTGCTACAGCTCTGTTTCCGTGCTTTGTGTCTGTACGCCTTCTTACGATTAACGCGCAGTAATGCGCCACGGCGCCCTGTAACGCTTGTTAGTTTTTGGAACGCGCGTTAGTGGTAACGATGTACCGCCCATGTCCTTAAGAACATAAGAACATAAGAACATAAGACATGCCATACTGGGTCAGACCGAGGTCCATCAAGCCCAGTATCCTGTTTCCAACAGTGGCCAATCTAGGTCCTACGCACCTAGCAATATCCCCAAAAGACCACAGGTTCCACAATGCTTGTACTGGGTCAAGCATTGATATCCTGGGTCCCTTTTTAATAGTGGTTTATGGACCTTTCCTCCAGGAACTTGTCCAAACCTTTTTTAAACCCAGCTACACTAACAGCCCTTACTACATCCTCCGGTAACAGATTCCAGAGTTTGATTACACGTTGAGTGAAAAAATATTTTCTCTTATTTGTCTTAAATAGTTTACCCTGTAGCTTCATTACATGTCCCCTAGTCTTTCTATATTCTGATAGCGTAAACAATTGATCCACGTTTATCCGTTCCACTCCATTCATTAATTTATAGACCTCTATCATATCTCCCCTCAGCCATCTCTTTTCCAGGTTAAAGAGCCCTAACCTTTTTAGCCTCTCTTCATAGGAGTAGCCTTCCATCCCCTTCACCAATTTGGTGGCTCTTCTCTGTACTTTTTCTAATAACGCTATGTCCTTTTTAAGATACGGTGACCAGAATTGCACACAATATTCAAGGTGCGGTCGTACCATGGAGCGATACAGAGGCATTATAATATCCTTTGTTTTATTCTCCATCCCTTTCTTTATGATACCTAGCATTCTATTTGCTTTCTTGGCCGCCGCTGCACACTGGGCGGAGGGTTTTAACATGTTATCCACGATGACTCCTAAGTCCTTTTCCTGGGTGGTGGTTTCTAATGTGGAGCCTTGCATCGTGTAACTATAGTGTGGGTTGTTCTTTCCTAGGTGCATAACTTTGCATTTGTCCACATTAAATTTCATCTGCCATTTGGATGCCCAGTCTTCCAAGTTATCCAGATCCTCCTGCAGTTTTCCACAATCCTCTTGGGTTTTAACAACTTTAAACAGTTTTGTGTCATCTGCAAATTTGATAACCTGACTAGTTATTCCTTTTTCCAGGTCATTTATGAATATGTCAAAAAGTAGCGGACCCAGTACAGATCCCTGGGGTACTCCACTATTCACTTTTTTCCATTGGGAATATTGGCCATTTGGGGTTTCTGTCACTACCGCGGCTCCTAACGCAAATTGCACTAACGCAGTTTAGTAAACATACCCCTTAATGTGTGCTAAGTGCAGCAACACCCATTTATTCCTATTGGCGCAGTGGCATTTAACGCACATCTTTAGTAAACATGCCCTTAAGTCATTACTAGTACAAAAAAGAGGCTTGTGAAGGGCTCCTTTGAAAGCAGCCTAAAGGTTTAGATGGGCAACATATACATTTTAAAATAAAATAAGTTAAACTTATGCAAATGAGGCCCAGTGTATATGCAAATGAGGCCCCACAATGAGTCTCCGCACATGGTCCCACATCAACCTTGGGCTGCCTCTGTCTTCACCCATCCCCAACTAATCTAGTTTAAAACCCTCTTCAATAGGGTTTTAAATAAAGTTGTCACTAGGGTTTCAGTGCTAAGATAGAAGACCTGTTCAATGTAATTTCAGTTTGTTCAATGTAAACCGCACTGATGCAGAATAGCGCGGTATATAAGAGAATGTAAATAAATAAATAAATAAGACTTAAAGAACGGGGGGTCTTTATTTCTTGTGAACCAAATAGCCTCAGATTTAAGCAGACTAAGCTTAGTTTGTACACTAATATCAAACTAGCATTTTTTCAAGCTAAGAATTTACATTACTCTGAAATGCAGGTGTCCCATCCTTCACTCGCTATTACGATATGATTGTCATCAACATACATAGACACTCAGCCACAAACTCTGGATAAATGTAGCCAAGGGGGCTAAAGAATGTTAAATAATATAGGGCAAAGAATAGAGCCCTGTGGGTTGCCTCATGGTGACGTGAACCTAGCAAAGAACTGCCCATTCATCTGTACCTTAAAAGAACGGTTAGAAAAATATGAGTGAAATCAATCAAAAGCAGAATCAGTAATTCCAATTTCCTTTAGCCTTGATAACATCAGAAAGTGGTCAACCAAGTCGAAATGCGCTCACAGCTAATTGTATGTATTGAGATGTACAGTATAAGGATTACATTATACATGGACATCAGTGTGGATTCAGTACTGAAGCCTGACTGTCTAGGCGAAAAACATTAGGAGAATCACAACACTTCAGTAAAAATACAGTTTTTTCCCATGACCTTAACAATAATTGGTAAATTGGAGATAGACTGAAAATTAGCCAAGATAATATAATCCAAATTTACTTTTTTAATGATGAGATGAATGACTGATTCCTTCTAGGATCTAAAAGTAATGGCCTTATGGGATAGGCCGGAATTTGTATACTGTCATGTAGTTGTGGGCCTCTGTATGTGATCACCTTCTCAAAGATACTTCTATAGTGAAAACATTTCAAAGATGGAAACAGAACCTTCCTAGAAGACACAGATCTGGTAGATCATACAGTGGAATCCAACAGAGCTAGCACGTACAGTAAGTGGCGGCTAAGCCATGAATACATTTAAAAATGAAACAGAGCAATTTAAAAATTATATGTACCAAAACAAATATCTTAAAATACGATATCACATGTTCCCACTTCTTTCCACCGAAGATCATCTTTGTGGCAGTATTCCAAAGTACTTGTAATCATGTCTTTTGTAATTTTGACAGACCCAAGTAAACAACATTAAAGTAGTCCAATTTTGTCACTGTTAGCTTGAACAAAGCATCTAAAGTTGGCTTTTGAGAAGTATCCTTTCACTTGTCATAACATACAGAGCTGAGGTGGCAAGACTCCCACCCAGGGCTGGTCCAACCACTAGAAAAACTAGGCAGTAGCCTAGGATAGCAGATTCTTGGGTAGCATCAAAGAGCAACTATATCAAAGCAAACAATGGGAAACATGACTGCAGAGAAAGACCACATGACCTAGTATCTAGTCTGCCCTTCCATATCAACTACAATAGTCCCCTTTTTCTTTTCTTTTTACCTTTATAAGTGGCGTTTTGAAATCTCCCTCAGTTTTTATATATTTACAAAACAAAGTTTAATATTCCAAAGTGTGATTCCCAAATATACATTTCTAGAGAATCGTTGCGGGAGGAATGGTGTCAAGATGTTTCAAGTGACTTTAATAATGAAAATCTCAAGGGGACACAAGAGGCCTAAAAGCTAATTGAGAGGGGGCACAAGGCTGATGTTTCACCTAATACCCTTGCGCTAGCCCTGCGTCCACCGCTGCTAATAAGATGGTTTATTAGAACCATGGCAGAGTCAGCCCTTTCAACAATAAATGCTCTGCCAAAAAAAGAGATCTTCAGTGTCAAAACATATATTAATAGCATAAAAAGTCCAAGATATAGTTACACAATGCAAGGTTCCACATTAGGACTCGCCACCCAGGAAAAGGATCTAGGCGTCATCATGTATGCAAATGTAAATAAATAAATCATGGATAATATGTTGAAAGCCTCCACCCAGTGTTCAGTGGTGGCCAAGAAAGCAAATAGAATAACAGGAATCATAAGGAAAGGAATGGAGAATAAAACAAAGGATATTATTATGCTTCTGTGGTGCGACCACACCTCGAATATTGTGTGTAATTCTGGTCACCATATCTTAAAAAGGATATAGCAAAATTAAAAAGGTACAGAGAAAAGCATCAAAAATGGTAAAGGGGATGGAAGGAATCCCTATGAGGAAAAGCTTAAGAAGTTAAGGCTCCTCAACTAGGAAGAGAGACGGTTGAGGGGAGATATGATAGAGGTCTGTAAAATAATGAGTGGGATAATCATAGTTTTATAGGTACTTACACATCTTAAAAGACAGGAGGTGCTTTCAGGTGAAGCTCATTACCCAAATCAGTCATACACTAAGGACCTGAGATTAATTAAGCTTCAGGTGAACAAGGTATATTAAACGCATTAGGTACAGTTTTATTGGTATAAATACCCATAGCAACCCCTAGTAAGTAAGAACTTAAAGATCTAGAAACAAACTTAAAACTAAGATGCAGACAGCAGTCCAGCAGCAGGATGGGGGCTTTCCAGTCTTTTGCATTGAGTGTCACATGTATGATTTTCTCCCAGTTGGTGAGAGGTCTTACGTGTGCACTAGGTGCAAGGAGCTCTTTGCTCTCAGGGAACAAGTCCGTTCTCTAGAGGCTAAAGTAGCAGATTTAGAAAGCATAAGACAGACAGAGAGATACATAGACGAGACCTACAGGGATATAGTCCTGAAGTCCCACCTCCAGTCTGGCAGCACCCCTGTTACCATGGAGGAGAGAGGTCACGTGACAGGAGAGCATCACCCTGGTGTGGCAGGAAGTGATCCTGTAACTAGGACCTGTCCTCCAGGTGATGTAAAACCCTCTCGCACTGAGGAAGTTTCCCCAGGGCCATGTGCCCATGAGGGAAGGGTTAGGACAGCCGTTATAGTTGGTGATTCGATCATTAGGCATGTAGATAGCTGGCTGGCTGGTGGACGTGAGGATCGCCTGGTAACATGCCTGCCTGGTGCGAAGGTAGCGGACCTCATGCGCCACCTAGATAAGGTCTTAGATAGTGCTGGGGAGGAGTCTGCTGTCTTGGTACATGTCGGTACCAATGACATAGGAAAATGTGGTAGGGAGGTTCTGGAGGCAAAATTTAGGCTTTTAGGTAGGAAGTTGAAATCCAGAATTTCCAGGGTAGCATTCTCCGAAATGCTTCCTGTTCCACGCGCAGGACCCAAAAGGCAGGCAGAGCTCCAGAGTCTCAATGCGTGGATGAGACAATGGTGCAGAGATGAGGGTTTTGGATTTGTTAGGAACTGGGGAACATTCTGGGGAAAGGAGGGGCTCTTCCAAAGGGATGGGCTTCACCTTAACCGGGATGGAACCAGGCTGCTGGCATTAACCTTTAAAAAGGAGATAGAGCAGCTTTTAAACTAGATATTAGGGGAAAGCCGACAGTCGCCCAAGAACGGATGGTTTGGAAGAATGTATCCTTGAAGGATACTACCAAAAGCAGAGAGGTTCCACAAAAGAGTAAAGTAGCCAAAATACCCTCAAGTATGGAGCAGACAGAGCTTAAAGAACCCAATTTAACCATGTCTAACAATAGCCAAATTAACATGAATAAAATACATTCTCTAAAATGCTTGTATGCAAATGCTAGAAGTCTAAAGAATAAGATGGGAGAGTTAGAATATATAGCACTAAATGAAAGGTTAGATATGATTGGAATATCAGAGACATGGTGGAAGGAGGACAACCAGTGGGACACTGTGATACCTGGGTACAAACTATATCATAATGACAGAGCTGATCAAATTGGTGGAGGGGTTGCGCTCTTTGTTAGAGAGGGCATTGACTCAGAAAGGATTAGAGTTTTGCAGGAAACAAAATCTGCTGTAGAATCTATATGGATTGAAATTCCATATAAAAGGGGGAAGGTGATGGCAGTGGGGGTGTACTATCGAGTACCTGGCCAGAATGACCAAATGGATGATGAAATGCTCAAGGAAATCAAGGAAGCTAACAAAAGTTACTGCGCAGTAATAATAATGGGTGATTTCAATTACCCTGGTATCGACTGGGTCAGTGTCACGTCAGGACATGCTAGGGAGATAAAGTTCCTAGATGAAATAAATGACTGCTTCTTGGAGCAGCTGGTTCATGAACTGACCAGAGGGGAAGCCATATTAGACCTAGTCCTTAGTGGAACACCAGATCTAGTGCAAGAGATAAGGGTGTTGGGGCCACTTGGCAATAGTGATCATAGCATGATCGCCTTTGATTTAATTAGTGGAGGAGGGATAGTAAGGAAATCCACAGTACTACTTTTTAACTTTCGAAAGGGAGACTATGATAAAATAAGGAAAACAGTTAAGAAAAAACTAAAAGGAGCAGTTGCGAAGGTTAAAGACTTACATCAAGCTTGGGTGTTGTTGAAAAATACTATCTTGGAAGCCCAGACCAGCTGTATTCCACGCTTTAAGAAAAGTGTAAGGAAGTCCAAAAAACTGCCAGCATGGTTTAAAGGTGAGGTCAGAGAGGCTGTTGTTGCCAAAGAAACATCTTTCAGGAAATGGAAAAAAGAGCCAAACGACGAAACCTGGAAACAGCACAAGCACTGGCAAGTCAAATGCAAGGCATTGATAAGGTAGGCAAAGAGAGAATTTGAGAAAAAGCTTGCTGCGGAAGCAAAAACGCGAAATAAAGACCTTTTCAAGTACATTCGTAGCAAAAAACCTGTGAGAGAGTCAGTTGGTCCACTAGATAATAAAGAGGTTAAAGGAGCACTAAGAGGCGACAAGGCGATAGCGGAGAGACTGAATGAATTCTTTGTGTCGGTCTTTACTGAGGAAGATGTAGGGATGTTACCCATGACTGAAGTGGTATTTAAAGGTGCGGAAGAATTGAAGGAAATATCGATACATCGGGAAGATGTATTACAACTATTAGATAAACTGAAGAGTAGCAAATCACCTGGGCCGGATGGTATACATCCAAGGGTGTTGAAAGAACTGAAATATGAGATTGCAGAACTGCTATCAGTAATCTGTGAACTATCATTAAAATCATCTCTAATACCTGAAGATTGGAGGATCGCCAATGTAACACCAATTTTTAAAAAGGGTTCCAGGGGTGATCCGGGAAACTACAGACCGGTGAGCCTGACGTCAGTACTGGGAAAAATGGTAGAAACCATCATAAAGTATAAAATTACTCAGCATGTAGATAGTCACAACCTAATGGGAGACAGCCAACATGGCTTTAGACAAAGAAGATCTTGTCTTACTAATCTGTTATGTTTTTTTGAAGGAGTGAATAAACAGGTGGACAAAGGTGAGTCGGTTGATATTGTGTATCTGGACTTTCAGAAAGCCTTTGACAAGGTCCCTCATCAGAGACTTTTGGCAAAACTAAAGAGTCAAGGGATAGGAGGCAGTGTACTATTGTGGATCGGGAACTGGTTAAAAGATAGAAAGCAGAGGGTAGGGCTAAATGGCCAATTTTCCCAATGGAGAAAGGTGACTGGTGGTGTACCCCAGGGATCTGTGCTGGGTCCGCTGCTTTTTGACATATTCATAAATGACCTGGAAAGTGGAATAACGAGTGAGGTTATCAAATTTGCAGATGACACAAAACTATTTAAAGTTGTTAAAACCCAAGAGGATTGTGAAAAATTGCAAGAGGATCTTGATAAATTGGAAGACTGGGCATCAAAATGGCAGATGAAATTTAATGTGGACAAGTGCAAGGTTATGCACCTAGGGAAGAACAACCCAAACTATGGTTACACGATGCAAGGTTCCAAATTAGGAACCACCACCCAGGAAAAAGATTTAGGCGTCATTGTGGATACCATGTTAAAACCCTCGGCCCAGTGTGCAGCGGCGGCCAAGAGAGCAAATAGAATGCTAGGTATGATAAGGAAAGGAATGGAAAATAAAACAAAAGATATTATAATGTCTCTATATCGTTCCATGGTGAGAGCGCACCTTGAATATTGTGTGCAATTCTGGTCGCCGTATCTTAAAAAGGATATAGCGATTTTAGAAAAGGTACAGAGAAGAGCCACCAAAATGGTAAAGGGGATGAAAGGATACTCCTATGAAGAAAGGCTAAAAAGGTTAGGGCTCTTTAACCTGGAAAAGAGACGGCTGAGGGGAGATATGATAGAAGTCTATAAATTAATGAACGGTGTGGAACGGGTAAACGTAGATCGATTGTTTACCTTATCAGAAATAGAAAGACTAGGGGACATGCAATGAAGCTACAGGGTAAGCTATTTAAGACTAATAAAAGAAAATATTTTTTCACTCAACGTGTAATCAAACTCTGGAATTTGTTACCGGAGGATATAGTAAAGGCTGTTAGTGTAGCTGGGTTTAAAAAAGGTTTGGACAAGTTCCTGGAGGAAGGGTCCATAAACCATTATTAAGAAGTGACCGAAGATATCAATGCTTGACCCAGTACAAGCATTGTGGAACTTGTGTCTCTTGGGGAAACTGCTAGGTACATATGACCTAGATTGGCCACTGTTGGAAACAGAATACTGGGCTTGATGGACCTTGGTCTGACCCAGTATGGCATATCTTATGTTCTTATGTTCTTAAGTAGGACGGGTTAACATAGATTGGTTGTTTACTCCTTCAAAAAGTAGAAATGAGGGAGAATGCTATGAAGCTACAATGTAGCTAATCAGGGAAAATGTTTTTTCACTCAGTGCGTAATCAAACTCTGCAATTTGTTGCCGAAGGATACAGTAAAAGCTGTTGTGTAGCTAAATTTAGCTCTCATTTGGTTTGCAGCTTGTCGTACGGTGAGGGCTTGTGTGTATCAGTGATGCTGACAGCTATGTTATCTGTAACTTAACTACTGGCAGGGTCTCCCAAGATGCATAGGTCTCAGCTGAGGTGCTAGACTAAGACAAACCACCATCTGGGCAGCAGCAGAATGGGATGATGTTATAAGCAGAAGATCATATTTCTGTGACAAATGCAACAATACTGGAATTAACTGCATGGAAGAAAGGCCTGGCAAATCTACTTCTGCATTTTGCCATGAAAACCCAGTGGATAGTGACAAAACAAATTGCACTAAAGTGCTGGAAGATGAGACCCCCAGGTTGGAAGGCACTCAAATGGCTACTGGGGATGTGCTGAAGACTTCTCAGAGTAAAGCCAGCATTTATGATGTGGTGGGATCAAAGCTCTCGGGATGTCTGACTGCTGATGTAACTGTGCATGAAATGAGAGTCAGAAGTTGCAAAGATGTCTTACATATTGGGACATGGAATGTACGTAGCATGAACCAAGGGAAGTTGGAGGTGGTCAAGAATGAAATGGAACATGTACAACTCAATCTGTTGGGTGTCAGAGAACACCATTTCTTCTTTGTCTTTCATTAACGGCATAGTAGACCATATGATCATCAAGCACTTTGCATCTGATGATCATATGGTCTACTATGCCGGAAATGAAAGACAAAGAAGAAATGGTGTTGTATTTATAATTAAGAAGAAACATGCAAGAACTATAATAAAATGCAATGCAGTCAGTGAACGCTTAATTGGTATGTCTCTACAAGGAAAGACCATCAACACAATTATAATTTAGGTATATGCCCCAACAACAGCTGCAGAAGAGGAAGTTGATGAGTTCTGTGAACAAGTACAATCTGAAATCCTGATAGTCATGGGTGACTGGGATGCAAAAATTGGAAAATATGGACTTGGCAACAGAAATGAAGCTGGAGAAAGACTGATAGAATCCTGCAAGACCAATGATCTATTCATTTCAAACACCTTTTTCCAGCAACACAAGCACCGATTGTACACATGGATTTCACCCAATGGATTGTACAAAAATCAAATTGATTATATTTGTGGAAGACAACGATGGAAAAGCTCGATAACATCAACAAAGGCAAAACCTGGAGCTGACTGTGGTACAGATCACCAACTACTAGTACACAAACTCAAGCTAAAGTTGAAAAAGAGCAAGCCACTCATGAATGCAGAATATACCAATGGAATTTAAAGACTGCCTGAAAAATTGATTTGCTGCTTTAGATACAAATGACAGAGTTCCAGAAAAGTTATTGGATGACATCAAGAAGGCTGTGTTGGAAGAAAGCGAGAAGTCTCTACATAAGGTGAAAAAGCAAAAATGGCCAAAATGGATGACGGAAGAAACTCTGAAAATTGTCCAGAAACACAGAGAAGCTAAAGACTGAGGAGAAAGAGAGGCAATCACAGAAGGGTAGCTTAGTGGTTGGGGCAAGGTACTTCAGGCCGGAAGGTCGGGGGTTCAAATCCCACTAGAGGACAGCAACCTTGGGCTGGAAGGACTGGAGTTTGTAGTCCCACAGATGCTCCTTGTGGTCTTGGGCAAGCCACTTAACCCTCCATTGCCCATGTTCCCTGTAAGTATTAGTGTATGTGTCTCATATCCCTGCGTGTTAAATGTATCCTCCAATTGTGTTGTGACCGCTTTGATTGAAGGATAAGGCGGTATACAAAGCTGTCTAAATAAATAAATAAAACTCAACAGAGATTTCCTATGTGCAGCAAGACAAGGAGAAGTGCTACAATGACACATGCAAGGAAATAGAATCAGAAACTATTAGAGAAAGAACAAGATTGGCTTTTCAAAAACAACGAGTTAAAGAAAAAATTCCAGCCTCAAATTGGAATGTTACAAAATGCTCATGGATTCATGTTGAATGATACTGTGAAGATCAAGAAAAGGTGGAAAGAATAAAGAGTCATTATAACATAAAGATTAAGTGGACCAACAGCCATTTTAACACTGGTGATGAAATAAGAAGTCAAAGCAGTATCAAAGAATAAAGCACTGGGCATTGATGGTATTCCCACTGAAGTATTACAGTAATCAGATGAAGTTGTTACCATACTTTCAAGGCTCTGCCAGGAAATTTGGAAGACAAATTAATGGCCAACTGACTAGAAAAGATCTGTGTTTATGCCAATACTGAAGAGAGGTGTTCCAACTGACTGTGGAAATTATCACACAATCGCTCTTATCCCACATGCCAGCAAGATCCTACTCAAGATCATTCAGCAGAAACTGCAACCATACCTGGAATGAGAACTGCCTGAAGGCCAAGCAGGGTTCAGAAAAAGGCGAGAAATGAGAGATATTATCACAGATGTGAGATGGATCCTTGAAAAGACAAAAAAATACCAAAAGGATATCCATGTGTTTTATTGACTACAGCAATGCTTTCGACTGTGTAAACCATGAGAAACTCTGTGCCACATTAAGAAACACGGGTATACTAGAACACCTGATCATTCTCTTGCACAATCTGTACTTTGATCAAGAAGCAACAGTTTGAATGGAACTAGGAGAAACAGAATGGTTTAAAATCAGCAAAGGTGTATAACAAGGCTGCATACTTTCCCCCTACCTGTTTAATTTATATGCAGAACAAATTATCAGAGAAGCAGGACTGTATGAAGACAACAGAGGTGTGAAGATTGGTGGAAGACTCATCAACAATCTTCGCTATGCTGATTTTACTAGCTGACAGTGAAGACGATTTGAAACATTTGCCTTTCAAGATCAAGGAATATAGTCTTAAAATGGGTCTGCACCTTAACGTTAAGAAGACAAAGATCCTGACAACTGGCAAAATCAATAAATTCATCATTGATGGAGAAGAAATTGAAATAGTTGACAGCTTTAACTTACTTGCATCATTAATCAATAAAGGACTAGCAGTCAAGAAATCTGATGATGTATTGCTCTTGGAAGAAAGGATGTGAAAGACCTAGACAAGATTCTCAAGAGGAGTGATGTCTCTCTCCATACAAAGATGCGACTTGTCCAGGCCATGGTATTTTCAATAGCATCATATGGATGTGAAAGTTGGACAATGAAAAAGACGGACAGGAAGAAAATTGATGCTTCTGAATTATGGTTCTGGTGACGAATACTGTGTATATCATGGACTGCCTGAAGAACAAACCAGTCAGTACTAGAGGAGATCAAACCTAAGCTTTCCTTAGAAGCTCAGATGACAGACTTCGTATTTCATACTTTGGACACATCAAGCGAAGAGAGAGACCATTGGAGAAGGACATAATAATTGGCAAGGTAGAGGTCACCGTAAAAGAGGAAGGCCAGCAATGAGATGGATCAATACAGTAATAGCAGCTATGGATGCCATTCTATCAACAGTGAGCCGCTTGGCTGAAGACTGAACAAAGTTTAGGTCAACTATCCAGAGGGTCACCATGAGTCAACACCGACTCAATGGCACTTAATAACAACAGCTAACTTTAAAAGAGTTCAGACAGGTTCCTGGAGGAAAAACTCATAAATCATTATTAAAATGGATGGGGGAAATTCACTGCTTATCCCTGTGACGAGCAGCATGTAATCTGTCTAACGTTTGGGAACCTGATGGATACTTATGACCAGTATTGGCAACTGTTGGAAACAAGACACTGGGTTCTATCCACCTTTGGTCTGACCCAGTATGACATAGCTTATATTTTTAACCTTCCCAGCTAAGGCTGCACATCCTCCTATTACACCAACAGGTCACCAGTTGTTGCCTCCCCTTGAGGTTCTGTTGCAGTGTAGAAGTCCCTCTTCTCCATTCACTCCGCACTCCACACTCATCCATACAATAAACACTACACCCCCTTCCCCATTCCTCCCTCCCCTTCACCTCATTCTTCTGCTCTAACTGAGAATATTTTTGTCCCCTCCTATCCATGTGCTGCAATGCTGACACCTTCCTTCCTCCACTCTTCCTAATCCTAATAACAACATTACTACTTCATAATGGCAACTATGCTCACTGCTTTACTTAGTAATCACCACAGAGGCTACTCTTAAGCCTCAGCTGATACTGTACACTAACATAGAGCAAAGGGCAGGTATTAAAAGGCATGAGATCAAGAATAGAAAATAAAGAAGGCATGGGAAAAGCAGATGACTTCAACTGGAGTTATTGCAAATAAAGCCCAAAGAATCTATTGCTGTTTGTCTTATATCCATTATCTTGATATTCATCCTGTGGCCAATAGGTCTGCCAACTCTTCGAAAGCCAATAACCCTTCATTTAGTCCTTTTCTTGCTGTAACTCAGTAGGCCCTCTAGAATAGTTCCTGTGTTATTGAGTCCCATTCTTCCCAATCAAAGTCTTCACTAACTCTGCCATATACCTCTCATAGCTTCACTCTCTACCAGTTGTACCTTCAGTTACTCATAGATTTTACACATATTAACCAGATTATCACTGGGGATTCCAGTGTCTTTACAATCCCCCTATGGAAAAATTTTAATTGGGCATGGTACTGCAATATAAATTTAATCTCCTTCTTGAACAGTCTTGAGCAATATCGTGTAACCTCTTCATTTGGCTGCCACTTGAGTTGAGAAATCATGGAATAGCATTAGCCAATTTCCTCACAATTCTAATGTTCCAAGTAGCTTATAAGCCTGAAAAATGCTCATTTTATCAGCATAGTTAAAATTCTAGCAATGACTGGCATTAGTCTGGGCATATTATCTTACTTGACATTGCAGCCGCCTTTGATTCTATTAACCATGAGCTACTCCTACTACGCCTAAATGAGAAGGGAATACATGGAAAAGCTCTCGCCTGGTGCGCCTCCTATCCGAACGACAGATGGCAGCACGTTCGTTCTCGCTCCTCCACGTCCACCCCTTTCCCTCAGGCCATGGGTGTCCCACAGGGATCATCTCTTTCAGCACTATTCTTCAACGTGTATATGCAACCTATCTGCACCATCATCAGATCCTTCAACATCAATTGTTTAGTCTATGCCGATGATGTCCTTATGTTTACTCCTATATCCACTGAACACCCAGACTTGTCTCAGCTTTCCTCCTGCTTCGATGCAGTCTCTGATTGGTTACAATCTCAGAAACTAAGGATAAACCTCAAAAAGACAGATGTGCTCTTCATCAGTAGAGATCAGACATTCAAACCACCATCATCACTGAAGGTACGTGGTGCGGAGCTTCCGTCTAAGACCTCGTTACGCTATCTCGGAGTAACCCTTGACCAACACCTTGACCTAAAGGCCCATATAAGTAATCTAGTAAAGGCGATTTACCATAAAATCCGGATGCTGCGACACATGAAACAGCTTCTAGAGCTAAAAGATTTCCGAACAGTATTTCAAGCACTTGTGATGCCTCACTTTGATTATGCCAACTCCATATTGCACGGTCTGCCAAAGAGCTCACTTCAACCACTGCAGATTGCAATGAACTCCGCAGCAAGAACCCTATACGGAGCATCCAGAAGAGACCACATTACTCCTATCTTAAAAGCATTACACTGGCTTCCAGTTCACTGTAGGACCACATTTAAAATATTGACAATGACATTCAAGGCCATCAACAAGTTCACTTCTAGCTCCCTTTCCAAACTTATCAAGCTCCCCCCCCCCCCCCGTTAGACTGAGAAGATCCACCGCCTCTAACACCTTATGTCTCCCAAAGGAATTCACCAAATGTAGCAAAGCTACAGGAAACCGTGCTTTTGCACTCTATGCCCCCCATTGCTGGAACACCTTACCAGCAAACATCCGTGCAATAAATAGCCTCTCTCAGTTTAGGAAAGAGCTGAAACATCACCTCTTCCTTCAGTACTTCCTCAACTCTGATGACATCACATAACCAATCACAGCTCTCACTTCCCTCTTCCCCCTTCAGTTAATCCCTTCCCCGTTGTCCCAGACAATTACCAAGCTGTCTCTTCAGCCTAGAACATTCAAATGAATAGAGCTTAGTTGATGTTATCTACAGTCATCAACCTGTATATAGTTCCATTATGTATATAGTTCACCTGTGTTCCATCTTCAACTCACTGCTTAATGTAAGTGCAACAGGGTTTTTCCCTTGCACAAGTTTTGTTACCTGTGAACCGCGCTGATTGTAAATAGTGTGGTATAGAAAAACTATAAATAAATAAATAAATTCCCATCCTACAGAATGTACTCTTTCAAATTTAATGGGAGAGTCAGTTGGACTACTGGATGATAGAGGGGTAAAAGGGGCACTAAAAGAGGACAAGGCCATAGTGGAGTGAGTGAATGAATTCTTTGCTTTGGTGATTACTGAAGAAGACATAGGGAAGTTACCCATGCCAGGAATGATATTAAAGATGAAGTTTCATAGGAATTAAAACAAATCTCAATGAACAAGGAAGATGTGTTACAGCAATTTGATGCACTAAAGAGTATCAAATCACCTGGACCAGATGGTATACATCCCAGGTTACAGAGAGAACTCTAAAATGAGATTTCAGACTTCATATTAGTAATCTATGAACTATTATTAAAGTCATCAATAGTACCTGAAGACTGGAGAGTAGCCAACATAATGCCAATTTTGTAAAAGGGTTGAAGGGATGAGCCAGGAAGCTACAGACCGGTGAGTCTGACGTCAATATGGGGTCTTATAAAGAACAAATTTACTGAACATATGGTTAGTCATGAAGGACTACCAAAATGGACTGCTACAGTTAGAAAAAGATCTGCACTTTTAAGTACTTATAGCAACAAGATAAAATTGAAATAAACTTAACTATCTCTTATATCTCAACAAAAAGGAACATCACACTTCGAAAGGACTAGTTCCCATGGTGTATGTTCCAACAAAAATTCATGTTTGTCTGTTTCCCTGTTTGTTGAAACAAACATTTCTTAGGCACCTTAATGAACTGAATTTGTGCTATCCAATGCATATCCCTAGTAGATGGTCTGGGGGGAGGCAAAAACAAAAGGAGGTGGAATGGTGCTGCTACCTATGGCTGTTTCTCCAGGATGGAGGTGGTGTCGCCCCCTGTTGCTGTTCCTCAGGTGACGAGCCTCTCTTGGGCTTTCTGGGCCCAGCCTTGGCAGGACTGACAGGCAGCACTAGATGGACCTGCTGTTTAACTTGGACAAGATAAAGAAGTCGGTGTAGAGTGAGGAGATCTCAACAATTACAGTGTGAGCATGAGTTTAGTGGGTGCAATGACTTCTGTGGCCAAAATTAGGGGGGACTGTCCTTGCAGAAAGATAATGCTGAGAGGATATAACATGAATGGATGCTGTACCGGAAGACCAAGAAGTCACTGTAAGGCTGGCTTATGCTACAGGGAGAGAGCCTGGTATGAGGCCAAGAATGGGCACCTTGTAGGGAACTTTTTAGGATGCAGACTTTGAGTGTCTAGTGATGTTTTGGCAACTATGCCTTAACTTGGAATGATGCCTTTTCAACGGGGCATACTTCTGCTTGCCAGAAGACTACAAGGGCAAGCAAATGGCTTTCCCAGTGCCTGCAGGTAAAGGCATACACATCTGGAAAACATTCTATGCAGAAAGATTCCTGTGTTGATAGCCTTAAAAGGAAGTGTCGTCCCAGTAGACACACATGGACCTAGGCCTTGGTAAAGTGACTCAGTCACACCTAGATGGGAAGTACTGTCTTACTAATAAAATACACAAAAAACTAAGCACCCAGATCTGACATTGAGAGTGCTAAAAAATCAAGATAAATTAAGAAGAACCTTCAGAGATATACTCACCCCTCTGAGGCAACAAGCGTGTGTGTCCAATCTCCTTTGTATTCCAACTTTGAAGGTCAATTTTCCCCTATTGGAATACGAAGGAGATCGGACACACACGCTTGTTGCCTCAGTTAAGTAGTTCTTAACTTTAATGATGGAGGTATTTTATATGGTGTTGGGAGGACACTCTCTCAGGGCCTAATTTGTGGAATTTCCACTTATAAAAGATAAAAAAGGAACATCACGCTTCGAGAGGACTAGTTCCCCATGGAGTACGTTCCGACAAAAATTCATGTTTGTCTGTTTCCCTGTTTGTTGGAATGTTTCTGGTGGGAGATAGTTTAAGGTTGGTTAATAGTTTCTAAGAAATGTTTGTGGCAAGGATGCCTAAAAATTAACATATGAAATGATATGCAAACAAAACCATGTTAGCATGCATTGAAGACGTTTAAGGCAAATGTGCACAAAATCAAAGAAAAGAAATTGCAAAAGCTTTACGTAAAATGAAGACTAACTGAACTATGTTTGGGCGGTTCACATGCCTACCCAGCAAATCCCAGCATTTTGCTCCTTGGAGGTCCCCCCCCCCCCCCCCCCAGTTGGCATGCATTCTGTCCACATCACTTCAATCACATACTAGTGTTTTAGCTTCATTTTATTCAGATTTACATTTTAGTCTTAGATTTGGAACCTGCTTTCGAATTACTTCTGAACATCTGGAAAGGAAGTAGAAAATTCGGAAAAGATTGCTTGTACATTAAAAAGAGAAAAAAAAACAATCCTTTAGCTGAAAACTAGGCTAGAGTTTCAATATGAGCCACCTCAAGAGCCCAAGGAATGAAAATTCGGACATCTTCCACCACCTCTAAAATGGGAAGCTTAAAAATACATGAGTTGCCCCAAAAATAAAGGGACATCTACTGTACCTTTCTCTACAGCATCATTTTCGTACCCAGTGTTCAACCAACGCCTGAAGGTGGCAGACCTGAAAGAGGATGTAGCTGCACTTTTTATTACCTTCGTATTAAAAAGGTGACAGCCGGGCACATGAAGGAAAGATTTTCCAAGCTTATGGCTCTCTATGACAATAACCTGAAAAAAACTCCTGGCCTCTGTTACACGGTGTGGCAGAGCATATGAAAGGGGGTTCTGGTGGTGTTTTGTTTTTTTATTCCCCAATAGTTCAATAAAAATGATGATGGCTTTCACCCTGGGAAAATGGCTTTCATGCATTAGATCAATTTGGGGTCCTGTGCCCTGACATCCTAGCAGAAAAATAACTGAACAGCAATGCCATTAAATTAAAATAATATGTAACAGACGATGGTTGGCATGCTGAAGGCACAGGCGGGCCAGCGTGGGGTAATTGAAGACCCGCAGCAAGGTCTAATTGTGAGTCACACAAGGGGAACCATGTCAAATCCAAGCTTTCAGTCACATGCATAGACTTCCAGAGTCAAAGGGTTCCAGTTCAGTTTCCGAACTCAAGAAGTCTTTCTTTTTCAAGTAGGCTGGACTCTTTCAGCTTCAGTACAATCCAGGCTCTTTGACCGAATCTTAATCACAATTTAAGCTGCCCTTCGTTCGAGAGCATCTGTTGTCCTTTCTGCTAAGAATTATTTTTTAATGTTCATTTCTAAAACTGAAGATCAATTTTTTTTCCTCACCTATTGCTTCCACTGGTGCCCTCTAACACTTCTGCAAAGACAAAAACCCATTACGTTAAAAAAAATACTCACACTGCTTGTGGAGGTTTTAAGTGATCTGGAATATAGGTACGTGTGGGTGTATCCATCTAATGGCCTAACTAGAGACACATAGGCATGCATTACATTAAATGCTGAAAAAATTGAACTAAACATTTAGCATAAAAGATGTGCACCAGCAAAGCACATCTAGTCAGATATTAGGCACAGTATAAATACTGTAAAAATTATAATTATACAGTATTGTGATTATGAACGTTCTGTATGTATGCTAGAGGTTGAATCCCTTGTAGTCTATCCTATATTCTATTTCAGAAACATTCCATAGACAAAACATTATTGGGTCCCATAGAAAATTATATAATTAGGTCCCCACAGTCTGGTTGGTCCCCCACATCTACAGTACTCATACACAGTCCAGCTCTGATCCTGTTAACCAAGACAGCGGGGCGAGAGGGAGTAGATAGATGCAACTGTAAGTGCACCTGCAGCATGCTGATGATGAACAGAACAGCATTGCAGATCAATTATTATATGCAATGAGGCAGATATTTAGCTATGGAGAGAACACATAAAGTTAAATGGCTTGCTTTCAGTGATCCTATCCAAGCACAAAGGAAAAGAGAGAAGTTATTTGTTTTATTTTATGCCTGCTATGTGAGAAGTCCCAGTTGCACAGATAACTTATCCCCAGAGCGGCTGAATATTATCACTCTTCCGAAGAGTCTTGCCACACTCCCCAAATCCAACTAACCCCATCCTCTGCCTAGATGCATACATTTTATCTATTTAGGCCTCTATTTACTATTGAGGGCTAAGGTTTTGCACTTAATGCATGTTGACTGCAAAAGTCAAGGGATGTGAGGTTTAAAACCTCTGGTGATATGGAGGGGGTTTTAGAAAGCTTGTCCAAGTGCAATCTGGGACGCCTAAGCCAGAGCATCTGGAAAACAAGCAGGCACATTCAGCTGCAGACAGAATTTACAGAATTTACAAACGTGGACATGCCCGATATGGACGTCTACAAGGGGTTGGGGGGGGGGGCATCTGCATAGACATCCCCAGAATAGTATTTCAGAACCTGGACATCAAGGAATAGCCTAATGGTTAGAGTAGTGGGCTAAGAGGCCAGGGTTAGAATCCCTCTGCTGCTATCATTGCAATTCTGCCGTATACTGGGAATGATGGAGTGCTATCTTCTGTACACTCGCTGGATGTGTTTCAGTCAAAATGGGCACAGTTTATGCCTGGAGCAGATCTAAACTTAGACGTCCACAGACCTGGCTTCTAAAATGCTCTGGAGACGTCTCTGTGCTTTGGTCATCTCTATGACTGTTTTTGAATGGCCAAAGCACATATAGGGCTTCCAAACTTACCCCCATAACTAACTGCATCCCATTACCTGCTGTGTTAGCAGTTAAGCACTGAATGAGTCTAGTAGGAGTTCACAAATATCAGTCAGTAGCAATAACCCCCTACTCTATTTAAATAAATGTTTTGTAGGGATTGTACTAACCTGAACCAATTATATAAATTAGAAACATAGAAACATAGAAATATGACGACAGAAAAAGACCGCACAGCCTATCTAGTCTGTCCTTCCATATCAACCACTAAAACAGTCCCCTTTTTTCCTATAGCGATCCTCTGTGTTTGTCCCATGCTTCTTTGAATTCAGATACTGTCTTCATCTCTACCACCTCCACTGGGAGACTATTCCACGTATCCACCATTATTTCCGTAAAGAAATATTTCTGCATATCACTCCTGAATCTATCCCCTTTCACCCGCATCCCATGTCCCCTCGTCGCAGAACTTGCTTTCAATCGAAAGAGCCTCTCCCCCTGTGCATTTATGCCATGGAGGTATTTAAACATCTCAATCATATCACCTCTATCCCGCCTTTCCTCTAAGGTGTACATATTAAGATCCTTAAGTCTCTCCTCATATGCTTTATAATGAAGACCACTAACCATTTTAGTAGCCACCCTCTGCACCGACTCCAACCTGTTTATATCCTTAGTCAGCCATAACTTGGTCCATATTACTTTATTGACTACATCTGATAAAAGTTTGAACTTTTCATTGAACTGAAGATTAATTGGTTAATGAAATTCTTCAAATTTTAAGTACATGATTCAAACACCATTCCAAGCCACAAAACAAGAAATATCAGAGGCCAACTGAAGAATTTCACAAACCAATTAATCTGGAGTTTCTGTGGACTTAAATGAATCTCCATGAATGAAATGTTAATTAAAATGTTTTCAAACCATTTGTATGTTCAAAAGCAAAAGCAATAAAAGGGTTTTTTAATGACCTATGATGGCAACATGAGCTACCAAACCAGGTGCTAAGTGAATTTTGGCTTGTGTGTATTGAGGTCTTCTCCCCTTTGTATATGAGAAATTTTGGTGTATAATAGGAAACTCCTGGGTCTCCGTTATAAATTATAAATTGTGAGGAATTCATGATGCGTCTCTTTTTGTTTTGCTGTTTGGCTAATTGGATCCACGGTGTGTGAGGCCATTTGTTTTTTGGTTTAGAAATACAACTCAAACATGGATTTTATTTTCTGTTGCAGACATACACAATCTTTCATCAAACGAGATGTAGCGGTTCAATGAGATTTCTTTGTCTTTAAACCTTAAAGCTACTATTCACTTTATACTTCGCTTTTCTTTCCCTGAACATTCCTGTACTTTCTTTCAAGGAGTATCAGCAAAACCTTTCAAAATAACAACAGGTATGTTCTCACCATACAACAACCTCTATAACTAATCACGTGTGTATAAACTTTCCCTTTTAAACTCAGTTGGGGGGGGGGGGATTTTGAACCTGGATACTCAGTGCTGGGGACATATCTAACCCTCTAGTATTGCATAACATTGTTGGTCGGATAGCGCCGCAGATAACCGGGCGGCAGCAATATTCATCTACTGCCTTTTTAGCTAAAGCAGCAAAATGTATTGAGCCTTCCAGATGGGATAACTGCCTAGCAGCTGGTTATGCCCGGCTGCAGCCTCCGCTCCAACCCTAGCCAGCTGGCATAGGGGCATTTAGTGGTGGCACCCAGGGATATCCCACTGAGCTATGAATATCCCCCCACCCACCCCCACCCCCCATGTTTCTCTCCATCTAATTTCCTTTTCAATTTTACATGAATTAGATGGTCGAGCAGGAAGCCAGGTAAATATGGTTTTAAGCTTTCAGTTTCCTTAATTGTAATAGGAATTGCTTTCTTTCCATGTTTTCAAATTTGAGTTCAAATAAGAACGTAGGTGTGCAAAAGAGATCAATTTGAGGTGCATTTTTCTTCCCAAAGCTGTCTTGCGTGGGGGCCCTTCCTTGGGAGAAGATCTGTCTTCTCTGAAGATTCAGCTGCAGAGCGTAGCTCCTTCAATCCTGTGAGGATCTTCTTACCTACTCCCCAACTATACAAAATCAAAGAGAGATGCTGCCTCCCTAAGCACAGGGGACAATCTACATGTTTATACAAGTTAAATTTGATATACCGCCCTTCACATTCACAGCAGGGCGGTGTACAATAAAATCAGGTAATAAAGGAGAGAGGAAAAGGAACGCCGTGTGTGATGGGAAAGACGGTAGCATTCATACTTAGAAGAGGGAGAGGTCCGAGATTAGGGGAGTGAGAGATTAGAGTCAGTAGTGATAGAGAGCCTTGAAAAAAATCAAAGCTTCCGAAACCTGGTGCATATGTGCCACCTGGCAAAGACTCTAATATATTGGATGCTGTGGGAAGAATGGTATACCTAGCAACTATGCTAAGTGCTGGAACAGCAGCTGGTCAACCTCAAATAATGCATTGCTATTGTTCTTTGCTGGAACAAATCTTGCCTGTTGCAAAAGCCTTGCCTCAAGGATATGCCACCCAATTGTTACCAGATTGACTTAGCAGTGAGGAGTGTTGATTACTCCATGCAAGATGCCTATGAGATTGCAGGGATAATTAGTGCTACAGTAAAGTTGCCTTGGTTTTGCTCTCTCACAGCTTACAGGAGGATCTCCATGAATGTTTAGCTGATTCTCAATGTCTTGGAGATAATCTATTTGGAAACATAGTTAAAGATACTGTGTTTCTAATTAAGGACCACTGCTCAATAGTTCAAGTATTCGCCACTACCCCCAGTGAATTTTCTTTGAAATTCCACAAATACCAAAGGAGACAGCATCAATCTCAGTATTTTTAACACTACTACCAAAGTGCTATCAGAAGTCTCCTCTACTTTGGCAACCTTATCTTCTTTTCACACAATTTCAAAAGTCCCAGGAAAAGAAACAGCAATCTGCCACCATCTCCATTAACCCTAATCCTGGAGCATCTTTTTACTATATTTTGGTCGGAGGAAGGCTTCTCTATTTCAAGGATGCTGGGGGAAAAAATAGCAAGACATAAAACATAGAAACATGATGGCAGAAAAAGACCACATGACCTATCTAGTCTGCCCTTCCATATCAACTACAATGGTTCTCTTTTTACCTTTAGAGATCCTCTGTCCCATGCGTTTTTTGAATTCAGATACTGTCCTCGTGTCCACCACTTCCACTGGGAGACTATTCCACGCATCTACCACTCTTTCCGTAAATAAATATTTCCTCATATTACTCCTCAGTCTAACCCCTTTCACTCTCATCCTATGTCCCCTTGTAGCAGAACTTGCCTTCAATTGAAAGAGACCCTCCTAGGGGGCGGAGCCTGATGTCCAGCGGGTAGGACGCTTTGCGTTGAAGCTCCCGAGAGGCCTACTTAGAATCCTGACTTAATACCTACACAAATTTACTATTTCGCTCCGAGCTGACCGGGGCACCTCGGGGGGGATGGCGGCCCATAAACCAGCGCGCTTGGACTTCGGGTCTCCTTCTTCTTCTCACGGAAAACGCTCCAAAAAAGAGGTGTCCTCTCCACAGAAGATGGTCCCATTTCGTGAAAAACCCGAAATGCACCTGGAGCTTTTTGAGGAAATACGCGGCGTGTAGGAAGTGGTGCAGTCCAATGGAGAAGCGCTTCGAGCCATGCGAGAAGACTTTGGAGTGCTCCAGGACCGACTTGAAAGTCTTTCATTACGGCAGGGACAACATGGCGGGGGTCCTCGACTCGCACGAGGTGCGCTTGGGCAAACGGACAAGGCTGAGCGCCAGATACAGGAATCTTCAAAAAGAGTTAGAAGATAGCAATAATCGAGCCCGTCGCAACAATGTGAGGCTCCTCGGAATGCCGGAGGGGGTGGAAGCAGGAGATATAAGAGAATTTTTGCTCAAAACTCTTCCCTCCTTGCTGAAGATCACTTTTCACAGAGAACTGGAAATCGATCGAGCACACCGTGTTCCTGCCCACATGGCGCTCAACGCACGACCCCCCGGCCTATTATCTTTAGCTTGCTACGATATCAACAAGTGGAACAAATTTTACATGCTGCCCGAGCGAATCATCATTGGAATTTGAAGGTCGTAAGGTCTCCTTCTTTCCTGATTTGGCAACTACCGTTGACGTCGGAAAGAAACTCCTTGCTTTTCGCCCTCAACTTCAACAGCTACAGGCTCGCTTTGGCCTGTTGTATCCAGCGAAGCTCCGAGTGACTACAACCAAACCAGGACGTTCGAAGATCCTGATCTACTATCAACATTTTTAGACTCCAAAGAAGCAGAGCAGATGCGCTAATCCCAAATCTTGGACTCTTATCTGCCGGCTCTATCCGCCATTTTGAAGGGCCCGATGCGGCGGTCATAGCCAAGCACAGAAATAGCCTGGACTTTCTTTCTTTCTCTATATGACTTTTGGTTTTTTGGGTCTCCTATCCCGTCATGATGTGTGCCCTCGGTCGGATTCGGAGCACGCACAGTCCTACAGGTTATGTGTTTTTCAATTTCGGCCTTCTCTGGGGTTTCTCCCCGCAGACACATGGTCGCCAGTAATTTTGGGGTTTTGCTTCTCCTCTACCGTACTGCGGTTTTCTTTGTTAATGTGGGGCGCTTCATTGTATTATATTAGCTTATTTTTCCTATGTCATGTGTACAGCCAGATACAGTCAGTTTGAGGGACATAGTGAAATTATGTGTGCTATCATGCTCAGAATTTTAACTTTTCTGAATTGCCTTATGTAAAATCTTATCATTAACCGTCAAAGGCATTAATGGTCCACTCAAAGGAAAGAAAAAAATCCTTAGCTATCTTAGCCATGAGCATGTTGATTTAGTGTTTCTTCAGGAAACGCATTTAAACTCTGCTGAAACACTGAAACTCAATGCTAAGCCTCACATGGTAGCTGCCTATTCTCCCACCGTTTCCAAATGGTACGGGATAACCATTCTGGTTGAGAAGTCTTTGCATGCTACCGTACCTGATATTAGCGCTGACAAGGAGGGTAGATGGGCCCGTGTACACTTGAGGTTGGAGATAGTGAATTCACGTGTATTTGCATTATGCCCCGAATGTGGACAACCTGCTTACTATGCAAGTATTGCACAGTGGCCTTGGCCTCTGCCAATGCTCCATTAATACTGGTGGCGATTTACTTAAGTGTTCCTCAATCTTTTCTTCTCAAACAAGGTGCTCGTTGGTGAAAAGATCCAGTACCGAGTAGACCTGTGTGGCTAGATATAGAAGCGGGCCTTTGCAAACCGATTCCTCTTACCTTTCTCCTGGTATGACTCTCCCATCAGACTCCCACTATCCACCAATGCTTTTAGGACACTTTAGGTGCCTTAATACTCTTATGCAATCTTTAGACTCCCGACTCTGGTCAGTGCAACTACAGCATCGCCCTCGGAGCACTAGAGTACTCCCGCCATCGGCATTCCCTACATAAGGTTGATTGGAGACTTTCGATCTCTCGGTAGTTCACCGGGTGCATCCAATTTTACTAAACCTTATGTAATGCTATAACTAGAGATACCCCTATAGCGCAGAAAGTATGGGAGAGAGAATTGCATGTGACTTTGACCCTCGGAGCAATGGAGCCTTATCTGGAGTAGAGGGACACGGGTTCCCGATCCGCCTCACTCACTCAGACCCTCTTCTTTCTAGCCCACCGGTGTTTTTACACTTCCACAGATTAGACAAATGGAACACTACTCAGGGCAATGGTTGCTGGACACGTCCTGCGGCCATTGGTTCATTGCCTCATGTTATGCATGATATCCCGCACTACAGTATTACTGGCGTCGGGTCTGGGGTCGTATTTAGTCTATCTCGCACTCTCAGGAGCCCTTTCTTGGAGGATAGTGGACCTCGCCCAGTAACGGGGATCCCCTCTCTCCCAAAAATGGCTTATCTCCTTTCGAACTTTATGCTTGGCATTGCTATTTCCCAAATAAAGTAATAAAGGAAAATTAGCTACCATCTGAGCCACAATTAAACGTGGAATCATGCATGTCTAAACAGTAAAAGTGAACAAATACCTCGTCTGTTCGCTTCCTCCGTTCAGACTCCTTCTCATTGGTCTCAATGGACGCTGCTCAATGACTATGTACATTTTGCTAAATGCTCTCATCTGACTGTCTAACTTTGTATATTTCTTTGTCCCATGATCATGCTGTATTGTAGATACTCCTTTGATCGTTGATGTATAATCACTGTTATTTGTCAGCGCTCACTTGATGATATCATGGTGTAGAGAAGAAGCATCGGGGTGGGGGGTAATGGGTTTACTTTTCCTTATTGTATACCTGTTTTGTCTCTTTTGGTGTGTTGTTTCTTTTGTTTGTTGCAAAATGAAAATAAAAGTTTAAAAAAAAAAAAAAGAAAGAGACCCTCCTGTGCACTTATGCCACGGAGGTATTTAAACGTCTCTATCATATCACCTCTATCCCACCTTTCCTCTAAAGTATTAAATCTGTCCTCATATGCTTCATAACAAAGATCTCTAACCATTTTACTAGCCACCCTCTGCACCGACTCCAACCTGCTTATAGCGGTCTTCAGAAGTGGGTACTCAAAATTATACATCATGGCTACAGAATAAATTTTACACATCCTCTAATTACAAAACCACCAGTTTTGAACTCAAAGTATCCTCATGACCATCCCCAAGTCCTCCAAGTAGAAATTCTTGCTCTTATCGAAGCCAGAGCTACAGAGAGCAATCTGCATGAGTGGAATATCAGGAATGGAGCTGCGGAATATGTTTACTCTTTAACTAGCTTTAAATTTAACCCAGCAATTGAGTGCTAGGATCATATTTAACCACTGGCATTGAATATTCGGATGTCAAGATAAAGGATTAGCTATTCAGTCAGCGGTGAACTTCAGCTGCAGGCTGGATAACTGAACCAGCAAAAGTTAGGCCAGCTTATTTTTCCTGATTTAAGTTTAAGTGGCTAAACATCACTGCTGCCTGGTTAACTCAAGTGCTGCCCCCACTCTGCCCCCGGAATTTATTTATTTAACACTTTTTTAATACCGCCTTTCTAAGAGTCAAGACAGTTTACAATAAGCTCTGCACAATTGAAAAACTCATTGAGTACACTGTAAGTCTTATGTGCATATAACAAATGGTGGCAAACGAGTACATTTGTAGAGGAACATGAAAAGCAACAACTTCATTGCATCATTATTTACAGGTGGGCTATTTGCAGGTCCTCTGTGGTTACTTTACAGCATGCTAGAATTATTTACATAGAGAGAGTTAGCCGCTTGTTGAGTTGGCCAGTGTCTCATGAGGATGCTGCATGTGAAGTTGTTTGGAGGTCCGATATCATGTGGTGGTGATTTGTCAGGTCTGAGGGGGTAGAGGAGACCTTACTCTTAGTGTGGGTCTAGGCCAATGGATTCAGTGAACAAGTAGGTCTTTAGCCTTTTCCAGAAGACTGCGAGCTCATCTTGGTCCTTAGTTTGGCTGATACGGTGTTCCAGATGACTGGGGCGAAGAGAGAGAAGGCGTGGTTGCATGTCGACTGATTACTCTTTACCCTTCGGGGTGGTATGGTGAAGAGATTCTGGGTGGAGTGCCTTCTTAGCCTGTTGCTTCTGATTAGTGTGAATAGCAGAAGTAGGCATTCTGCTTGTGAATTGCCTTGAAAGTGGTGAGTATTGCCTTGTATTTGATTCTGATGTGAATGGGGAGCCAGTGCAGTTGTTTTAATATGGAGATGATGTAGGAGTGCTGTGGAGCACCGAAGATGAATCGGGCTGCAGTGTTCTGTGCTAGTTGAAGTGGGTAAAATGCGTTCTTAGGTAAACCATGATAAATTATGTTGCAATAGTCTAATATCAGGCTTATTATTGCTTGGCATACTGTCCTGAAGTCGTCTGGTTTTAGCTGGGAGCATAGATTCTTCAGAGTCTGTAGCTTGAGGTATATTGCTTTAGAAGTATGTTTAATTTGTGAGTGTAGGTTTAGATCTCGGTCAATAGTGATGCCCAAGTCCTTGACTTCACTCTTGGCTTGTACCTCCTTGTCTGCCAACCTGATTGCAGTGGGTTAAACGATGTTTCTCAAGTTACAAAGAGAACCTCTGTCTTCATGTAGTTAATGGCAATGTTGTGAAGATTTAGCCATTGTACTACTGCCCCAAAGTAGTCAGAAAATTCATCTGCAGTTTGGATTAATTGTGGAGAATGGTGCATAGTTCATAATATCATCAGCATAGATCTTGTATTGAATACTATAATCTTGGATTAGGGAACACAGTGGCTGAAGGTAGATGTTGAAAAGGATGGCTGGGAGGGAGGACCCTTGAGGTATGCCTTGCTGTTGAGCAAAGGGGTGTGATTTCTTAGGGCCAATTTTTATCTTCTGACTATGGTCATTTAAGTAAGAGTAGAACCATTTGATTGTGGTATTATGTAGACCAATATCATGTAGTAAGGTGAGAAGCTGGTGGTGAGGTATGGAGTCAAATGCTGCCGAGATGTCAAAGAACAGGAGGATGAAGCTGACAGTAGCCACTCAGGACACAGAGTGTCACAAACCAGGGAAATTTAGTGGCACTAAATGGTTTAGTGCCACAGATTATCCTGCTAAGCGTGGTTTAACCGGTTAGCAGATCTGGTTTAACCACTTTGAATATGCCCCCCAATGTTTCTAAAAGCTTCACCTTTTTAAATCTGTCAGTTAAGCAGAGTTCCAAAATATTTTCTTCTAAAACCATCAGAAAATATATGAGTCAAATGCCAGTACCTGAGCCGTGAAACAGCTTGCAGCAGAGAAATACAGGCCAGCCTTCTATTTTTTCTCACAACTCCTCTTATTTGCAGTTCTAATTAGTTCAGTGTGGTAGTGTGGCATGTGGTGGGAAGGGGTTTTCTGTACAACATAGGACAGACAGTAGTTCAGGGAAAACAAAAGCAGCTTTTACTTCTGTCCCAGCTTGTTAAACCTCAAGCCCTAGTTAAAGTTCCTACCTCAGAGCTCCTCTGCATGGCTTGCTTTGGAAGGACGTCTGGCTCCACAGGCCTCTCTCCCTCCAGCAGCCTGCTTCTTATGAGCCATGCTTTCCCAGCCTGAACAGTGGGCTGCAGACTCTCTTAAAGAGGACAGCTGATAAGCCCTTTGGAGAGGGATAGGTAGCATTCTATAGACCCCATCTATAGAGGAGTGGTCTAGTTGTTTGGTGCAAGGTACCTCAGGCCAGAAGGTTGGTGGTTCAAATCCCACTAGGGGACAGCAACCTTAGGCTGGAAGGACTGGGGTTTCTAGTCCCACAGGTGTTCCTTGTGGTCTTGGGCAAGCCACTCAACCCTCCATTGCCCATGTTCCCTGTAAGTATGCCCACCCAGAAGAAAATCAGGCCTCTTATGTTGAGCCAGCCACTTGAGGGGCTGTTGGTCCATTGCCAGAGTAAATGGATGGCTGAACATGTAGTAGTTGAAAGTCTAAAGTGCCCACTTGACAGCCTTCACTGCATAATGCTGTTCCCAAGGAAGCAGCTTCCTGTTGATGAATACTACAGGATGTTCTTCATCCCTGTCTTCTTGGGCCAGAACATCTCTCAGCCCAACCTCTGAGGCATCAGTTTGCACAATAAACAGTAGAGTGAAATCAGGGCTAATCAGGATGGGTTCAGAGCACATTGCCTATATGATTCACTGGAAGGCCAGGTCCAGGTCAGTGACAACTGAATTTGTTCAGGAACTCTCTTTCGGAGGAAATTGGTTAATGGCTCCAACTCCTCTTCAAAATTAGGGATAAACCAGCAGTAATAGCCAATCAATTCAAGAAAGGCACAAATCTCTTTCTTTCACTTCAGGGTGGGGACCTGGGCAATGGCAACCATCTTCCGTAGTTGAGGTCATATCTGTCCATTTCCAATTAAATATCCCAGGTACTGAACGCCCCAACCTCCCAGAAAACATTTCTTGGGGTTGGCCATCAACCTGGCCTTCCACAGGCTGGTCAACATGGCATCTACTTGGGATAGATAGGTGGTCCAGTCTCTGCTGTAGATGACATTGTCATCAAGGTATGCTGCCGCATACTCTTTGTGAGGTATCAGTAGGTGGTCGACTAGGCAGAAGTCCTGTATAATCCAAAGGGCAGTACTGTATATTGGAACAGACCTTGCAGTGCTGAAAAAGTAGTTTTCTCCTTGGCAGCCAGTCTCCAATCAATGGGCCAATATAAACACAGCTACCATCATAGGTCTTATAAAACCCCAAAAAGAATTATATATTTTTTAATATTATTTTTGCTCTTTCTTGATGTTCATATTTTTATTACATCAAATACTCTTTTCCCAGAATACATTTATTTGTAATAGTTCTCAGGGATGGAGACAGTTTAACATGTTTGCCTTTAGACCTGATAGTCGCAAGACATGAGCTCTGAGGTCTTTTTCCCCATGGCGGTTTGGTATAGAAGTTCTATTGAAGATTTTGGTTGCGTTTCTAAAGTCTCTCTTCAATAGCCTCTGACTGAATTGCTATTTTAAATCAGTTCATTTGGTTTGGAGTTCACTATCAGAGGTTGGTAATAAAAAAGCTGAAAGAGCCATCAACGTGTACAGTATCTTACAAAAGAATTATATTTTTTCATATAGGGTTTTTAAAGTTCCCATTTCATAATTCAAAGGGAACTGGCTTATGTTGAAGATCGTTTTAAAATTCAAATAGACAAAAGCAGGTATATCTAGCATGACCCTGCGATCTCATTTCCCTCTAATTAGAAGCAGGAGGGTGGAATCCTACAGAGAAGCTTTCTAAAAGCCATGTCATGAATTTGCTTTCTAGTCCTCCACTGCCGTGCGCCTTCACTAAATTACAGAGATACTAAGGAAAAGTAGGACTGTTCAGGCAATTATTAGCATATCACTGAGGACAAGGAGAATAAAGAAGCCGGGAATAATTTATGGACTTGCCTGATCTGGGTGAGGAAGCTATTTACGATCAGGTAGTGCTCAAAGCAAACATTTGAACAAAGTCAAATGGAAGCCTTGAGATGAGCAAGTAAACAGTGTCAGTATAATGAATACCACTAAAACATAGCCAGAAATGAAAGCAAGAACTCCTATGTATTTTCCAAAAGTTGACTAGGAAGTCATATTAAGGCTTCTTTATCCCTAATCTTCAATATTCCATTCATCTGAAAGCACAATAAAGGATAATGAGGTGATGCAGGGACAATGGAGTCAACACCTCCCCCCACAACCCCCAGTGGGCTACAGCTGCTAACAATCCCCTGGATGGCTACAGAAGGACTGCAGGTCACCACACAAACTGTCTGCTGTGGTTACCAGGATAGGGTTAACCCACCCATACCCATGATGCACTGCACATGCAAATCAGCAGTCTACAGATGATCATAAGATGGGTATGCACCCCCACAGCACCTCGGCCTGGTAGGGGGAAATGACCGTGTGCACCCCCACAGCACTGCAGCCTGGTAGGGGGTACTGACTGTGTGTGTTACTGGCACAGACCGTCACATTGTGTGGGTACTGTGCTCACCCTGAGGGTGAGGTGGGGCGCCCAGCACCAGGTCCACAGCACCTTTCATGGCTGAGATATGCCATGCTGCAGGTCCCCATCAGTGCTAGTGGGTGTGGGTGTGGGTGTGGGTGTGGGTGTGGGTGTGGTAGTGGTAGGTAGTTCCTGCAGACACACCTAGGATACATCTGTGTTTCTCAGTCATGTCTAGCCCTTATGGGCTGTGATGCACCCAGAATAGTGCATATCCTGTGTTGGTGACTGTGTGCACCCCCACAGCACTGCAGCCTGGTAGGGGGTACTGACCGTGTGTGTTACTGGCAAAGAGTAGCTACAGACCGTCACATTGTGCGGGTACTGTGCTCACCCTGAGGGTGAGGTGGGGCGCCCAGCACCAGGTCCACAGAACCTTTCATGGCTGAAATACACCATGCTGCAGGTCCCCATCAGTGCTAGTGTGTGTGGTAGGTAGTTCCTGCAGACACACCTAGGATACATCTGTGTCCATCTGTATTTCTCAGTCATGTCTAGCCCTTATGGGCTGTGATGCACCCAGAATAGTGCATATCCTGGGTTGGTTGCCATGGTCACATGATGTGGGGGGGGGGGTGTTTGGACCCATAGGTGGTTTATGTACCACCACCCAACCCACCCTCTGTGACTCAGGGTGGGAGACAGGATATCCCACCAACAGAGCCACATTCTATCTCCCTGCATTGGTGGCATTCAATGCAGATCTGTACACATCCATAAGGCAAGGCAGACAGAAGGCCAGGGAATGCTCAGCTGCCCCCCACCCCCACCTAACATTCTCCAGCAGCAAGCTTCCAGCCACTGCACCCTGCAAGGTGTTCCAGGCAGACACATACTAACTGCAGACAGTCTGCTAACTAGTCCATAGTGCATGATCATGGAAGAAATGCATGTACCCAGGACTGGGATGTCAGCATACACACCAAGCAGATAAGTCAGCGATTGGGCCCCAAAAAAGAACCCATAAATACCACATGAGAGAAATACTGTATAGCACTATGGGGGAACCTAGCCATGCCTTGCTCACTGCTCAGTCAGGGTGAGAGTGACCTCCCAGCAGGACATGCTGTGACCACCCTGTCCGTGCAGGTGGTGGCCGGGCACTACAATGTCCGCTCCATTGCTCTATGCCCTGTGCAGATGCATACTGGCCAGGCCACCTTGTCCGGGCTATACCCAAAGTACCTTGCTTCTCATTATGCACATTGGCAGACTGACACTGGCAACAGTGCAAGCAGTGTGGGCTGAGGAAGGTGTTGGCAGCCACCACACACTGGATAGACAGACACACACTTCCACACCTATGCCAGCATTGTGCAACTATAGAGGCTTTTGGCAGCTCTGGCCACCGCACAAGTCCTGGGCACAGTGCACGCATGACTATAGTACGCAATACTGTTGGGGTCACTCCCCAGGGTGGTAAACACTGTCAGACACCAGACCTGAAACACACTCCACAGACATCAGAGAGGTTGCTATGATACAGCTCAATGAGCAGATGCTTAACCTAGAGATTGCTATCTGCCAGTAATAATAGCAACCTTTTGATATATGTGTACCGTATTCCCAGGTTTAGGGTGGCAGTGCTATGGTATGCAAGTGCTAGTATTGGGAGATGGTGCTGCACGCAGGGCCCAATATCCTGCCTCTCCAGGAGGCTTTGGATAATGGCGCCTGTGGGTGAGGGTGTTTCTGCCCCTGTTGGCCGCTGCTCTAGGGCAGAGGCATGTTTATGTTATCTGCAATAAAGGTTCCCTCTTTATTACCACGGTTTAGTACTGGGTAAAATATGGGGACTGGGTTGGTGGGAGCCACAGCTGGGACTTGAACCTGTGACCTTCTGCTCCTGAACACACTCTTGCCACAGGGACAGTTCATTCCCTGGGGATACCTTGACTGTTTGTCAGACAGGGCCTGTCTTTTGCAGTGCATAGCACCCACATAAACAGGGCTAGGCCATGGTCTGCTGTGGGCAACTGCCACTGCCCCCTCCACCACCAGTACCCCTCTGTCGCCATGCTGACATGCCCTTCTGCTGGTGGTGCTAGTGGTGCGCAGTCTCAGGCCATCCAGTGTGCCGGTAGGCAGCTGCCTATGGTGTGGGTTCTGGGGAAGGGGTGCCTGCATAGACGTCCACGCTTCCCCCCAGCACCGCCTGCCAAAGTTCTGTGCCCTTGGGGGTACCTGCTGGGTACTATCCCCTGTGACACTGTGGGAAACACACTCGTGCCCATGTTGGGCCCTCATCAGTTGCTGTCTGGCGGCTCTACTGTTTAAGCATTCCTATGGGCCACCTAGGCATCACCCTAGTCCGCACTGTGGCCCAGCTGCACCACAGCATGTGCCGCCTGCAGCCCTCTATATCTCCTTTTCCAGCATCTGTCCAGTTGTCCATTCTGACATGCCCACCCTGCTGTTGCGGGACATGTGCATGCCATAGAAAACCTGTCCAATAGAAAGAGAAAACCCTGATCAGTCTATTTCACTGTGGGATCATTCACCTTGTATGGGGACAGAGCATAGCCCCTTCCAAAATTGATATCTTTTTTTTTTGGAGCTTTCTTGGTAGTGTTTTTTGATGTTTCACATTAATATCACTATTGCCCAGCTTGGTTATGGTTTTTTTCCAGCTTGTTCAGGTCATTTTCAATGTTTATTTGCCCTTTTGTTCCGTGCACATGTCTCACACTTATCACTTTTTGTAGGTTTCCTTGGCTTTGCTGTACATTGCTGACGGAAATGGTTTCTCTTCCCTTTAAATCTGCTCTAACGCGAGGGTTTCACTGGCGTTAGTTTGCAGCCCCGTAAATCCACAGCGTTAGTGTGCAGGGAGCCTCTCCCCTCCCACTCTCCACCCATTGACCCTCTCTATCCGCCCCTGGGGAGCCTTCCTCCGCCCTCCGGGAGCCTTTCTCCACCTTCAGCGCTCGTTTGCGCCGCTGCATGCGTTATCGCGCGATAAGGCACCTTATCGCCCGGTAAAGCACCATTATCACACGATAAGGTGCCTTATCGCGCGATAACGTGACAGCAGCGCAAATAGCGCCCTTTAGTAAACATACCCCTATGACTTCTAGGAATAACGTGATGCAATTCATATCATGTATGATGCAATAGCACATTCAAATTGCATCATTCATTAATTGTTTTGCCTGAAAAACAAATACTGTCCAAACGAAAACATCAGTCAAAGATGTGCATATATTTAGTAATTTATGTTTTAAACTGAGATCCCTTCCCATTATAACTTTCATATCCTTAGCATTTCTGAAAACATATATATTCAATGCTGCGCATATGTATATAGTTTACCCTGTTCTCCAAGTTACTTGTTCCTGTTCAATGTAATGACCTGACTTTTGTTCATTGTCGGATACCATTTGTTTTATGTAAACCGCGCTGATCGCAAATAGTGCGGTATATAAGAAATGCAAATAAATAAATAAAATAAATAAATAAATATTGAAAACTAGAGCCAATAAATAATTTTAAGCATCATTTTCATTCTTAGGAACCCAGACTAAGTAAAGTGTGACTGAATTTATTTCGGAAGCATTTTGGCTGTAGAACAGTGAAATCTTCCATTGAAGGGCAGTTACGTTTAGCTCTCAAAAAAGACTGATGGGTAAACTATTTAAGATCATTTTAAACAGTTTGACAACTTCTCCCACTGCACTGCAGAGCTGCTGAAAAGTCAGGCGAGAAATAGATCTTGTTGTTCTGAAAGAATAATTCTCCAGCTCTACATGCAGACTCTAGCGTCCTTCTTTTGATGTTGAAGAGATGCTGTCTAAATACTGCCATTCTCAAGAATAGACATGAAAGTTCTGTGAGCTCTGTAAAGTTTAACCGTGTTTTTAGCTTCAGGATTCAGCAATGAAGGGATCCAGAGAGAAAGGAATTTAGCCAAGTCCCTTCCCTCCACCTTTTCAGAGAGACAGACCATCCATAAAATCTAGTGTTGTGTTATTTACCTAAGAAAAACATAAGAACATAAGATATGCCATACCAAGGTCCATCAAGCCCAGTATCCTGTTTCCAACAGTGACCAATCAGGTCACAAGTATCTAGCAGTTTCCCCAAAAGACACAACTTCCACAATGTATTGGGGAAAGTAGTGGATTTCCCGGGTCCCCTTTAATAATGGTTTATGGACCTTTCCTCCAGAAATTTGTCCAAACCTTTTTTAAACCCAGCTACACTAACAGTTTTTACTTCATCTTCCAGTAATGAATTCCAGAGTTTGATTACACGTTGAGTGAAAAAATATTTTCTGTTATTAGTTTTAAATAGGTTACCCTGTAGCTTCATTGCATGCCCCCTAGTCTTTTTATATTTTGACGGCATAGACAATTGCTCTACGTTTACCCGTTCCACTCCATTCATTAATTTATAGACCTCTATCATATCTCCCCTCAGCCGTCTCTTTTCCAGGTTGAAGAGCCCTAACCTTTTTAGCCTCTCTTCATAGGGTTATCCTTCCATCCCCTTTACCATTTTGGTGGCTCTTCTCTGTACCTTTTCTAATAACACTATATCCTTTTTAAGATACGATGACCAGAATTACACACAAATTTCAAGGCGTGATTGCACCATGGAACGATACAGAGGCATTATAATATCCTTTGTTTTTTACTCCATTCCTTTCCTTATGATATCTAGCATTCTATTTGGCCACCGCTGCACACTAGGTGGAGGGTTTTAACATGTTATCCACGATGACACCTAAATCTATTTTTATTATTATTATTTTTTATTTTATATTTAAGCATTTTTACATTGAATCAAGCATCACACTTGTACAGTAATAAACCTGTCATTATAATTAACCGAAATAACATCTAAGAAATCACAAATAAACAGACAAGATTATCATTAGTCCCCAAAAATTGGGGGAGGAACAACAAAGTATACAGAGGTTAGAAACTCCCCTGTAGACATAATGAAAAAACATTTTTAAAAAGAAATGCCAAGAGGAGGACAGAGAACCAAGCACATTATTATTGATGGGAATTACTACTCAGTAGGGGAAGAAGTTACAATATGAGCACTAATGAAAGAGGACAGATCCTCTGGCTGAAAAAAAACATATTTATGAGATTGAAATACAATAATACATTTACAAGGATATCTAAGCACAAAAGATGCACCCATTCAAGTCGCCCCAGGTCGCAAAATTAAAAAGGATTTGCGCCTTCTTTGCGTCTCCCTGGACACGTCTGGGAAAACCGCAATTTTTTTACCCATAAACAAATTTGCACGCTTCTGAAAAGGGCACGGGCGAGGTCCCGGTGCCCGAATTTAACCGGGGCGAGCCTCGACGCGGCCCCTTTGGCTAGGGCCGGAAGCGGAGGATAGAGGCAGGGGGAGTGAGGGGGGGGGAGAGGTGGATGCGCGGCTGTGCGGTGACGCAGGGCGCATCATTTAAAGAGATTGGTTCCGCCGTGGGATGCGCGCGGCTGGAACCAATCAGGGAGTGAGCTGAGCCATGTGCAGCGGTTGCGAGTTCGCCCGCTGAGCACATGGTGGGAAGGAGGGAGACTGGCCGGTGTCGTTTTCGGCGTTTCGTCGGCGGGCTCAGAGTGCTGCGATCCCTGGTCAGCGAGTGGGCAGTGGCGGGCTGTTTTTTCCGTTGCCGCTTCCTTTGATGGCCGCGCCGGCGTGAGCACTGACTCTGCATCTTGGACGGAGGTCTGGAGCGGCGGCGGCAGAGCAGCTGTGCGAGTGAAAGTTTTATCAGGCGAGTGGGGGTACATTTGTGGGTGGGTGCATTTGATGTTTCCTGGTTGGGGAGTGCACAGAGCAGGGCTGCTTCATTAATTGCATCGACACGGACTTATAAAAAAAAAAAAAAAAAACACCAGAGGCGGCCTGTATATTGTGGGTTCTGTTTTGGTATTGTTATTATTTTCGTTTTCAGCCAGTCGGCAGCTTTCATTCTGTGACAGGGTTGTGAGATGACTGGGGAAAAAGGGGGGCAGAGAAAGGCCAAAGGGGGGCATGGACAGGGTAGGGGGAGTTCGGGGGGGGCTCAGAGAGGTAGGGGTGAGGAAAGGGGGAGGAAGAGCAGGTCTGCGGGTCCATCAAGGGGCCGCGTAGCTAGTGCTGAGTCTGGTAGCCGCAGGGCCAAGGGTTCAGAGCCACGAGGTCTTCCTAGCAATAGGCCATGTCCTGGGTCGCGGAGCCGGCTTGGGGGCCGCGGCACCGCCCCATCCAGAGGAAGGGGGGAGGTTAGGAGTGCCGAGGGGTGTCACCCTGAGGAAGTGGGTCTTGACAGGGGGAGTGCTGGCGAGGAGAACGCGGATTCCGCTCAGGGGAGCGGGTTAGGTGCAACTGGAGGAGAGAGTGGTATTTTTCGTCCAGCGTCTTGGTGGGGGACTCCTGGAAGGGAGTTGAGGACAGGGGTTTTCCCGGCGGGAGGTGTTTTTAGTCCTGAGAGATATGGGGCTATTGAACAGCAGGCGTGGGATCAATGGCAGCGTTGGGGGCTAGGCTCGTCCGGAGCTAACTGGTTAGGGGCTTGGCAACCTGCGTGGTCAGGTGTTTCCCCCTCTCCTTTTTTGCCTTTTCTTTCTCCACAGAATCCGTTGGCTTCGTCTGGATCACCGTTTCCTGGACCGCAGCAGTGCAGATTACCACGCGATGACGTTCACAATTTGGGGACCCCAAGTAGTGCTGTGAGGGGGACGGGTGTTCAACCACATCCGGATGGGATTCAGCTTGCGGTCGAGCGGACGACTGTGACGGCTACGGATGGTGAGTTACCTCAAGGGCATCAAGGGGGGGTGGTGTTGGGGAATGGTGATCGAGCCGGGCGGTCGGGGAACGCGCGTAAAAAAGGGCTTCCCTTTTTTACGCGCTTTCCCCGACCGCCCGGCTCGATCACGCTTCGTTCTTCTAGGCGACGCCGGCACTCGGATTCGTCCACTTCCTCGTCCTCTAGTTCTTCCTCTAGTACTCCAAGTAATGAGGGGGGAAGTGAGGTGGTAGGAGGGGCTGTTTCGATGGGAACCCCTGCCGTAGGGGGCGCTGCGGCGGTGACACCATTATCTGAATTGTGGGAGGGGGTGCCTAAGAAGTTGAGAAATAAAATTAGGAAACGTCGATATATTGACATCTTCCGTTTATTGGAAGGTCGGAAGAGGTCTGGCGAAAGTAAGAAAAAACGTAAAGAGGATGAGAAGGCGGGGAGGGTTCGTAAAGTGACTCGGTCAGTGGTGAATTGGGTCAGGGCCTTTTTGCGTTTGGCTAGTGTGTGGGGTCAGACGTACCCGGGGCAGTACGGGATGTTGCTGTCTTATGCGGACTCAATCTTGGAAGCCTCGCAGGCCCATGAGGGCTGGTCTTGGCTCAATTATGACGAGAAGTTCCGTGACAAAATGGAGGAGAACCGGTTTTTGACTTGGGGTACACAAGACATCAACTTGTGGCTCACCCAGATGTCTGCACGTTCAACTGCGGTAGGGGGATTGTCCACGTCCGGCAATAAGTTCAGTGGGGGGCCTAATTCCGCAGGGAGCCGGTCCTTTCGAGTTGGGGGGGTGGGAATGCCTAGTAAGTCAGGGACAGGAGGAGGCAGCGATGTATGTTGGCGATTTAACAAGGCCTCCTGCCCATTTACGGATTGTAAGTTCCGGCACGCTTGCTCCGCGTGCGGCGGAAGTCACTCAGCAGCTAAGTGTACTAAGAGAGGTGTCGGGGGTGTACCCCCATCAACCTCTAAGTGAGGGTCCCAGCTTCGGCAGAGCCCCTTCGCCCATTAAGGTTGAGTTATTGCGCGAATGGCTTTGCTTATACCCGAAAATGGGGATAGGGAATTTTTAAGGGAGGGGTTTGAAAGGGGGTTTGTTATTCCAGTTCAGGGCAAGGTGCATGTGCAGGCAACAAGGAATTCCCCGGCTGTGCGGCGGTTCGAAGCGGTTGTCCGGCAGAAGTTGGAGGCGGAGTTGTGCTTGGGGCGGATAGCCGGTCCTTTTTCGGAACCCCCTTTCGAAAATTTGGTGATTTCCCCTTTGAGTATTGTCCCTAAGAAAGAGCTGGGAAAGTATAGGCTTATTCATAATCTATCCTTCCCAACAGGATTGTCAGTTAATGATCACATTCCCCGAGAATACTGCACGGTCCGTTATGCCTCTTTCGACAAAGCGGTTCAGTTAGTCCGGATTGCAGGCCAGGGGGCTCTAATGGCGAAGGTGGACGTTGAATCCGCTTTTCGTTTGTTGCCTGTTCACCCCTCTTCTTTTCATCTGTTGGGTTTCCGATTTGCGGAGGAGTTTTATTTTGACAAATGCATGCCCATGGGTTGTTCAGTGTCGTGTGCATGTTTTGAAAAATTTAGTACGTTTTTGCAATGGATGGTTATGAAGCGGGCAGGTGCTAAGAGTGTTGTCCACTACCTGGATGATTTCTTGTTCGTTGGACCAGCACGGACTTCGCTGTGTGGGGATTTATTATCAGTCTTTCTGGGTGTTGCGGACGATCTAGGGTGCCGTTAGCTGAGGGGAAAACGGAGGGGCCCTCGACTAGGCTTACATTCTTGGGCATTGAACTGGACTCTGAGGTTATGGTGGCTCGTTTGCCGCCAGCTAAAGTAGACCATTTACGTGCTTTGGTATCGAATGCGTTGGTAGCTTCGAAGTTCACGCTAAAAGAGTTTCAGTCTTTGATAGGGTCCTTAAATTTTGCATCTCGTGTGATACCGATGGGGCGGATATTCATCAGACGTTTGGCAGCGGCCACGTCAGGTGTCCGTAAGCCTCATCATAGAATTCGACTGTCCCGGAGCATCAAGGAAGATTTGCGGGTGTGGGATGTTTTCCTAAGGGAGTTTAATGGGTCACCCGTACTCATGGAGTCTGCATGTTCTACTCAGGAGTTACAGTTATATACGGATGCAGCGGGGGCTGTGGGATTAGGTATTTACTTTGGGGGGGCGTGGTGTGCGGATCGGTGGCCACCGTTGTGGCACCAGCAGGGGCTTCTCCGGAATATCACATTTTTGGAGTTGTTTCCGATTTTAGTGACATTGGAGTTGTGGCCGGACAAATTGCGGAATAAGAGGTTGGTCTGGTGGTGCGACAACGAAGCCGTAGTGAGCGTAGTTAACCATTTTACGCCACGCTGTAGACTGGTAGCGGATCTGATGAGAAAAGTGGTCTTAGCCTGTTTGCGGCTGAATGTTGGATTAACAGCGCGACACATTCCGGGGTTGCACAATGGTATAGCTGATGCTCTTTCCCGTTTGCAGTTGGATCGGTTCCGGCGACTGGCACCGGAGGCAGACGAGAAGGGGCTTCCGGTCCCTTGGAAGTTATGGAATAGTGGCCTGCTGATATGAGAGAGATGTTGAAGAGATCTGTAGCGAAGAAAACCTGGGACGACTACTGTCGGGGTTGTGGTAATGTGGTGGAGTTTTTGTGGGCTCAGGGATGGAGATCGGGGACAGTGTCCGATCGTTTATTGGCACAGTACATACTGGGGGCGAAAAGGGCGGGTGTCACTAGGGCGGTGGTGAGGGGCCATTTGGCGGGCTTTGCATTTTTTGCGAAGGCCGTGGGGTGGGGCCCATCCGGTGGGGGTTTTTTGGTGCGCAAATTGTTGCAAGGGTGGGGCGTGAAAACCCTCCTCAGCCGGATCAACGGCGACCGGTCACGCATGACCTTCTACACGGACTGTGTGAGGTTTTACCGGTTGTTGCAAAGTCTGCGTATGAGGCCACGCTTTTTAAGGCTGTTTTCTCTTTGGCCTTTTTTGGGGCATTTAGGGTCGGTGAATTAGTAGCGGATTCAAAGTCGGGCAGTGCGGGGCACAGTTTGCAGTGTCAACATGTGCGTGTCGAGGGCGCACACTTAAAGGTCCTTTTGCAGAGGTCTAAGACGGATCAGCAAGGACGGGGTATCTGGGTAGTGCTGCAGGCGATAGGGGGCTTACGTGCCCGGTAGCGTCCATGAGGGAGTATTTAGATCGCCGCCCTCGGGTGGAGAGTGGGCTATTTTTACATGAGGATACAGGGTTGGTCACGCGCTACCAGGTCACTGCAGTTTTGCGTTTGGGGTTGCAGTGCATGGGGGAGGACGCGGCTCTTTATGCGGCGCATTCTTTTCGCATAGGGGTGGCGTCTAGTGCGGCGGGTGCTGGGTTGTCGGGTTGGCACATACGTTTGATTGGCCGGTGGAGGTCCAAGGCTTTTCGAGGTTATGTCCGTTTATAAGCAAAAAAAAAAACAAAAAAAACAAAGAACGAAAAAGTAAAGCTGTGCGCCTGCGTTTGTTAACTGCTGTTTTTTGTTTCAGGTGGGGGCGGCAGTTTGCTGGGTTCTTGGATGCTGGGGCATTCGTTTGTGTTTTGGGCTGCACGACGGGCAGAACTACGGCCTATCGGGCTTAACCTTGGACTGGAGCCTGATGTGGTGTCGGTGTTATGGCTGGGCGAGCGGGGTCTGCGTTGGATGCAGCTGTTGCCTTTGCTGCGACACCATGCGCGATTGAAGACTCCACCGGGGACTATTTTACTGCACCTTGGAGGCAATGATCTCGCAACATGGACCTGTAAACAACTCATTAATGCTGCGAAAAAGGACATGGAGCTGATATTAAGGATGTTTCCTGGTGTTGTGCTTATTTGGTCGGATGTCATCCCGAGGCCAGCGTGCTGGGGACAGCGGCGGTGGTCTCGGGGATTGACGAAGATCAATAGGCAGATCGGAAAATGGTTATGTGCAAAAGGGGGTTATCAAGTGCAGCACGAGTGGGTGGATGTTACTTGTAAGGGTTTGTATCGAGGTGATGGGGTGCATCTGTCTCCAGTTGGGGTTGACTTGCTCCTCAACGACTGGCAGGAGGTTTTGGAGCAGGTTGTACGGGTTCTCAAGAGCAGGTCGCAGCTTTTGCTCCTTAATGGGGGTGGGGGGGGCGGCAAAGGCACGGGGGGTGCCTGTGCCGGTGGCGGGAACCCGGAGGTTTCCGGGGTCCGGAGCCATAGCTAATTGGGGCGGGGCAGGTTGCCCGCGGCCCGGTGAACTCCTAGCAGACTTTTGCTAGTGACATGGCGAAGTCGGGCAGGGGTGGTAGTAACTTGTCCGGTGGTTTGACTGGCTAGGTGCGGTAGTGTTGTCACCTTGCTAATCATATGGCGGGTGAGGTAACGCTCCGCACCGGGTTTGTGTTTTGGGTTGTTATACATGTTTAAAGTGTTAAGATGTTATGGGAAAAATTAAAGCTGCGACCTGTTGTTATACCAATTCATGTGTGGTCTGGAAATTTGTGGGAGTGGGATAAGGTTGGGGTTATAGTGTTGGTGCTGGACAGGGCAAGCGCTCGGTGCAGCTCCCCGGTTATGAAAAGGGCACGGGCGAGGTCCCGGTGCCCGAATTTAACCGGGGGCGAGCCTCGACGCGGCCCCTTTGGCTAGGGCCGGAAGCGGAGGATAGCGGCCGGGGGCGTGCGGGGGGGGGAGAGGTGGATGCGCGGCTGTGCGGTGACGCAGGGCGCATCATTTAAAGAGATTGGTTCCGCCGTGGGATGCGCGCGGCTGGAACCAATCAGGGAGTGAGCTGAGCCATGTGCAGCGGTTGCGAGTTCGCCCGCTGAGCACATGGTGGGAAGGAGGGAGACTGGCCGGTGTCCCGCCCTCCCACCCTGTGATTATGTTTGGGTTACGGGGATTTAGGGGTGTTGCAGCTTGGGGGGGGGGTTTGAGTGGGTGACGGCGGGAACCCGGAGGTTTCCGGGGTCCGGAGCCATAGCTAATTGGGGCGGGGCAGGGTGCCCGCGGCCCGGTGAACTCCTAGCAGACTTTTGCTAGTGACATGGCGAAGTCAGGCAGGGGTGGTAGTAACTTGTCTGGTGGTTTGACCGGCTAGGTGCGGTAGTGTTGTCACCTTGCTAATCATATGGCGGGTGAGGTAACGCTCCGCACCGGGTTTGTGTTTTGGGTTGTTATACATGTTTAAAGTGTTAAGATGTTATGGGAAAAATTAAAGCTGCGACCTGTTGTTATACCAATTCATGTGTGGTCTGGAAATTTGTGGGAGTGGGATAAGGTTGGGGTTATAGTGTTGGTGCTGGACAGGGCAAGCGCTCGGTGCAGCTCCCCGGTTATTGAAATAAAGCTTGAGAAGCCAGTCCCTATCCAATGGCAACGCCAATGAAACAATCAACGTAGAAACTGGTAACTCATCATCCTTAGGAGTTTGAAGTAAGGCTGAAACATCCAAAAAGTCCATATCCGATAAACCAGCTACCTTCTCCCCTGTTTTCTTACCAAAAGGTAAAAAATAAGCTTTAGTTATTGGGGGAATTAACTCTGCTGACACCTTCAATGTCTCTTGGAGATATTTCTTAAAAAGATCCACAGGAGAAACCACAGGAACAATAGGAAAATTTAGCAAACAAACATTTGAGGATCTAGTAGCATTCTCCAAGGCCTCAAGCTTCAGCCTCATAGCCATATGATCCTTTACTAAGGACTCCGTTACATCTGAAACCTGTAACAATTTCTGTTCAACAGAAGATACCTGTGCCTTAATTTCCACCACATCAGCTTGAGATTTAGAACAGGAATCTTCAAGCTTTGACACATGAGAAGTAGCCAGCACCAATTGTTGACTCACCACTGAGGCCAATTGGGACATGGTGTCCCAGATGCTGTCCAGGGAAATAACAGTTGGACGCGGCAAAGAAAAACACAATGGCATCTCCGAATCGGTTGACAGATTCAGGGGAACTTCCTCTGCACTGGGCTCAGTCATTCCCGGAGTAGCAATTTCACCCTCCACAGTTTGCACCACCACCGAAGCATTAGCAGCAAAAGCTGTAACCGGCTGCTTACCGGACTTCCCCTCAAAGAGGCCCCGCTCACATACCACTGGTCCCACCACTTCGGAAGGACTCTCGGCTGCACCTGAGAGAGGAGATACCGGTATGCTCGGGGCCGAGGGTGGTACACGCCCATCAGGAGAGAGAGTAACCTCCAGGATAGGAAGAGCCAAAACTTCCTCAGCCGGCACCTCAATTTATTTATTTATTTTATTTACATTTCTTATATACCACACTATTTGAGATCAATACATAGAACAAACAGTATCCGACAATAAACAAATGTCTGGTCATTACATTGAACAGGAAAAGTAACTTGGAGAACAGGGTAAACTATATACATATGCAGATGAATTGAACAGGGTAAACTATATACATATGCAAATGAAATGAGCACGGATATTGTTGGGTGTTGTACATCCTTGGGGACGCGCTATTCTAGGGTGGCTGGGGTTCAGGGCAGTCAGTGAGATATTTGATAAAGAGAAAATGTTTCAGGACCTTCCTGAACTGGCTCAAGTTGGGGATTGCTCTGATATGTGGTGGTAGGGAGTTCCAGAGACTTGGTGCGCAGAGTCTGAAAGCTCTGTTGGAAGTTGTTTTGGTGCAGTTTGTCGTATCTTTAGGTATCGATAGCATATTGGACTCTGCGGTTCTCCTTATCCTGTTGGGAGCGAGAGGTTGGATGAGTTCAGATAGTGAAGAGGAGGAGAGGAGGAGAGGCCCTTGGTGGCCTTGAAGGTCATCACCAAGGTCTTAAAACTGATCCTGGTTTGAACGGGGAGCCAATGCAGCTGCCTCAGGAGGGGTGTGATGTGCTCTCTTCTGGAGGCTCCAAAGAGTACCCGCGCTGCACTGTTCATAGCAAGTTGCAGGGGGTTTAAGGTGGCCCGGGGGAGTCATTGTAGGATGGCGTTTGAATAATCGAGATGAGGAATAATGAGGGCTTGGTAAATGGTGCGGAAATCACCTGGTTCGAGTAACGGACGTAAGTGTCTGAGGGATCTGATTTTAAAGTAGATCTCTCTTACACTATTGGCTATGTGTTGCTTCATGTCGAGGTTCTGGTCCAATGTCACTCCAAGGTAACGTATAGCTGATTTTACTTGTAACTCGGCATTATTTACTTTCAAATAGCTGGGTGGTGTGAACTTGGGATTTCTCGAGATGAACATGACCTCCGTTTTCTTGTGTTGGATGCGTAGATTTTGTGATAGGAGCCATTCGGATATGGTGTTGAAGCAATTGGTCAGAGGGGTAAGGTCTGGGCAATCCAGGGATATTGGCATGTATAACAGCACATCATCCGTGTATATCATGCAACTCACATTGAACGATCTAATGATGTTACAGATGGGTTGGATATAGATGTTAAACATCAGTGATGATAAGGAGGATCCTTGAGGCACTCCTTGACTTTGTAGGAATGGTTCGGATGTGGACCCATCTGCTCGAACATATTGCCATCTTGCCAATTACCCCTCGTATCTCCCCAACTTGCTGCTTGGTTAGTTGGACAAAGCGATCCATAGGACCTGCACTAGCAGAAGGAGAGGGTTTCACTGGAGCAGGCTCCACAGGAGAGGTCTTCCGTCTACCCTTCCGTTTAGGCATTCCAACTCACTACTGCACTGTCGCCATCTTGGAAATTAGCCACTCCACCCTAAATCTTTTTCCTGGGTGCTGGTTCCTAATGTGGAACCTTGCATCGTGTAACCATAGTTTGGATTGTTCTTTCCTAGGTGCGTAACTTTGCGCTTGTCCATATTAAATTTCATCTGCCATTTGGATGCCTAGTCTTCCAATTTATCAAGATCCTCTTGCAATTTTTCACAATCCTCATGGGTTTTAACAACTTTGGATAATTTTGTGTCATCTGAAAATTTGATTACCTCACCCTTTTCTAGGTTATTTACGAATATGTTAAAAAGCAGCGAACCCAGCACAGATCCCTGGGGTACACCACTATTCATATTTCTCCATTGGGAAAATTGCCCATTTAGCCCTACCCTCTGTTTTTATCTTTTAACCAGTTCCTGATCCACAATAGTACACTGCCTCCTATCCCATGACTTTTTAGTTTTACCAAACGTCTCTGATAAGGGACCTTGTCAAAGGCTTTCTGAAAGTCCAGATATACTATAGCAACAGATTCACCTTTGTCCACCTGTTTATTGACACCTTTAAAAAAATATAACAGATTAGTAAGACAAGACCTTCCTTGGCTAAAGCCATGTTGGCTATTTCCCATTAAGCCATGACTATCTACATGTTCTGTAATTTTGTTCTTTATAATGGCTTCTATCATATTTCCCAGTACTGACTTCAGGCTCACCAGTCTGTAGTTTCCTGGATTACCCCTGGAACCATTTTTAAAAATTGGCATTACAGTGGCCATCCTTCAATCTTCAGGTATTACAGATGATTTTACTGATAGTTCATAGTTTGCTTATAGTATGTCTGTAATCTCATATTTCATTTCTTGGATTATACCATCTGGTCCAGGTGATTTGCTACTCTTCAGTTTATCATATAGTTGTAACACATCTTCCCAATGTATCGATATTTCTTTCAATTCTTCTGTGGTATCACTTTTAAATACCATGTCAGTCATGGGAAACATCCCTACATCTTCCTTAGTAAAGACCGAAGCAAAGAATTCATTCAGTCTCTCCGCTTTGGCCTTGTCCCCTCTTAGGGCCTCTTTTACCCCTTTATCATGTAATGGTCCAACTGACTCTCTCACAGACCTTTTGCTATGAATTTACTTGAAAAAGTCATTATTACGCATGGCAATGGGATTGGTGGGAGGCCACAGGGAGTGACAGGCACCTCCAGTCCTTGCTACAGTCCTGCCAGTGATTCTTCCAATAAAAGCAGATAAATTGAATTTGGGAATAGCTCCTAGAGCAGCAACACCTTCTTCAGGTTCATTAACCACCCTTGTCTTCTCAGGTATATAATAACATTTTGTAAAGGAAATACTTAGTGCTAAGTCCTGCATTAAGTAGTTAGTGCAGGACCACAGGAAGGTTGACGCTGTGTAGCTTCATTAGGAGTGGAGGAGTAGCCTAGTGGTTGGGGCAAGGTACTTCAGGCTGGAAGGTTGGGGGTTCAAATCCCACTAGAGGACAGCAACCTTGGGCTGGAAGGACTGGGTTTTCTAGTCCCACAGGTGCTCCTTGTGGTCTTGGGCAAGCCACTTAACCCTCCATAGCCCATGTTCCCTGTAAAATAGTTATCTCCAAGTTATAATACCGTGTTCAATGTAATTTCAGTTTGTTCAATGTAAACTGCACTGATGCAGAATAGCGCGGTATATAAGAGAATGTAAATAAATAAAAATAAATTAAGTACATCAGCCAGTTTAGTGCAACTGTGTCAACTGCATGCGGACATGCCGGGAACACCCCCCAACACTTAGCATGTGTACGCCATAACTCCTGCACTAATTTTCAGCATGTGGTGCACAGTAAGCTGCCAAAAATTAGTGCACTTTAGTAAACATGCTCCTAAGTAAACTTAAGACCTCCTTATGGTATTACATGAAAGCAAATTAATAATAGGAAAATTTAGAAACCTCAAATTTCTATTTCTAACAATATTCCTTAAAGACTCCACCTTACAATATAGTTTGCACCCAGGTATCACAGTACCCACTGGTTGTCCTCCTTCTACCATGTCTCTGAGATACCAATCATATCTGACCTCTCATTTAGTGCTATATATTCTTACTTTCCCATCTTATTTTTTAGACTTCTGGCATTTGCATGCAAGCATTTTAGAGGCTATATTTTATTCATATTAAACTGCTTATTAGTAGGCAGGGGTAATTTTGAATCTGTAAGTTCTGTCTGCTCTGTACTCAAGGGCATTTGGGCTACTTTTGTCTTTATTGGAACCTCTCTGCTGATATGCCCTAACTTCAATCTTTTGCTATCATCCTTCAAGGATACATTCCGAACCATAAGCTCCTGGGTGACTCTCCGGAGAGGTGCTATAGGCATCATCAGTCATAATCGCATAAGGTTAGAAGTAGAGCTGACCATATTTGTAGCTACACAACCTGGGTGACTCTCGGCTTTCCCCTATTATCTAGTTTAAAAGCTTCTTTATCTCCTTTTTAAAGGTTAATGCCAGCAGTCTGGTTCCATCCCGGTTAAGGTGGAGTCCATCCCTTCAGAAAAGCCCCTCATGCATTGAGACTCTGGAGCTGTACCTGTCTTTTGGGTCCTGCACATGGAATGGTAAGCATTTTGGAGAATGCTACCCTGGAAATTCTGGATTTCAACTTCCTACCTGAAAGCCTAAATTTAGCATCCAGAAACTCCAGTTAAGCTTGAGATGAACAAAGTCAATTAAACATATTAGGTATAGTTTTATTAGTATAAGTATCCCCAGCAAACCTTAGTAAATAAACAGCTTAAATACATGAGAACAGCCCTAAAACTAAGATGCAGGTCCAGCAGCAAGAATTGGGCTTTACAGTCTTTTTGCATTGAGTGTCACATGTATGATTTTCTTCCAGTTGGTGAGGGGTCTTACGTATACACTAGGTGCAAGAAGCTCTTTGCTCTCAGGGAATTATTCCAATCTCTGGAGGCTGGAGTAGCAGACTTGGAGGGCATAAGGAAGACAGAGAGGTACACAGACGATACCTACAGGGATGTAGTACTGAAGCCCACCTCCAGTCTGGCAACATCCCTGTTGCCATGGAAAAGAGAAGTCACGTGACAGGAGAGCATCACCCTGGTGTGGCAGGAAGTGGTCCTATAGCTAGGACCTATCCTCCAGGTGATGTAAAACCCTCTCGCACCGAGGAGGTTTCTCCAGGGCCATGTGCCCATGAGGCAAGGGTCAGGACAGCTGTTATAGTTGGTGATTCAATCATTAAGCATGTAGATAACTGGATGGCTGGTGGACGTGAGGATCGCCTGATAATTTGCATGTCTGGTGTGAAGATAGTGGATCTCAAGTGCCACTTAGACAAGGTCTTAAAAAGTGGTGGGGAGGAGTCTGCTAATTGGCACATGTCGGTAACAATGACATAGGAAAGTGTGGTTTAAGTTTAAGAATGAGTTTCCCCTGAAGAAACCTCAAGGTGAAACGCTTACATACAGCGCGCTTGATGGCGTCGGGATAGAGATTGGCGGGGCATTCCTTGAACTGATATGACAGCTGTTTTCAAAGCTAAGTAAAATAAGCAGTGATTAAGTTCTTTGGAGGTCACCAGCCATTTGTTTATGTACAAGCACAATGTTATTCAAGCTCTTCTGAATGAAGGTTTCAACAAATTTAAAAAAAAAAAACTCAGTGGCTGAATATCATTTTTAAGGTCATTGATGTACATGGGGCATTGGTCCAGTTGGTGTTACTAAGAAAACCGATGGCGGCCCACTAGTTCTGAGACCTTAACATGCCACTGTTGAATAATTTGGTATAGCATATAGGAAGATTGCTTGAAATAAAACAAGGAAGTCAATTGGTTACACTTTCTGGACAGCATTGAGAGTATTTCATTTATTTATTTTTGGTATTCATCTTACTCTCACAGCGATAGACCAATTTTTGTTTTGTATCTTTCATGTGGACGGCATGCGCTACTGGAATAGATGGAAGACGGTTTCCATTGTTCAAAAGCACAGCCTTCAGACTCAGTTTCGAAGAGTCTATAAATAGTCTCCAGTCTTGTGGGTCATGAGTGATTTTTAAGGCATTCATGAGGCTTTCAATATTGGAACAGAATACCAGATTACTTTCCTTTCCGACTGCATATAGTACACTGCTGACGTCAGATGGCTTCAGCAGCCGTCTGGCAGTAGTATTGCATTGCATCAGAAAATGATGCAATCAACTCTGGATGATGTGTGCATGCTGGTATTATGCAATGTGATGCAATATTACTTCAAGGCTTATTTGGGATGTTGTTGATGTCCTGCTGGATAAATTTACACAGTGAAATGTCAAAAATGAGCTACATGCAATATCTTCAAAACGAGAGTCAATAAAATTTTCAGCTTACCAAGATACTACAGATTAGGGCCTTTTAAAGTCAGTAACAATTTCAATGTTGAACAGTGGATCTGCAACCAATTTTCTGGGTGATTCACACAGCCCTTGCTTGGATAGAGGGAGTCTTTCAAAATGCCCCTTTGATCTGTCCCTTGGCTTTAATACCTATTTAAAACAATTTCACAGGTCTCTTGCCCCCTATCTAGAAGGCCTCATTGTAAAGGTCTCTAGAAACTATTGTTTAAAGAATACTGACCCTGTTTTTCCTTTTATGCTAAGTTATACTCTGATTGATATAAATTAAAGGTCTTTGCTGATACTAGGCCCTGACTGAGTATTAAATTTAAACTAGAAGCTCTCTGCTGGGTTTTAAATTTAATCAGAAAGCTCTCTGCTGTGTTCTGATTTTAAACTGAAAGTCCCCTGCTAGGTTTTAAAGCTACCTGTTGAGTTTTCAATTTAACTAAAAGCTCTTTGCTGAAACTAGGCCCTGACTGATTTAACAAATACATTGGATTCTAATTTATACAGATTTAATCTAAAGAATTCTCTTTTTCCCAAGATTTAGAAAAAATCCTGGAAGTAAATACTTACAATTGCAGATCTTTCCCCAGAAGTAGCAGTCCCTTTTTGTAATCCTTCAAACCAGACATTCAGCCCTGGAACTTATCTGTCGTTTGTGAATATCCAGTTTTACCAGACAGAATGCTGGCTATCTGGTTAGCGCTGATATTAGAAACATAGAAACATGATGACAGAAAAAGACCACAAGGCCCATCTAGTCTGTCCTTCCATAACAACAACTACAACAGTCCACTTTCTACCTTTAGAGATCCTCTGTGTTGGTCCCATGCTTTTTTGAATTCAGTTACTGTCCTCATCTCTACCACCTCCACTGGGAGACTATTCCACGGATCCACTACTCTTTCCGTAAAGAAATATTTCCACATATTACTCCTGAATCTATCTCCCTTCACCCTCATCCCATGTCCCCTCGTAGCAGAACTTGCTTTCAATTGAAAGAGGCTCTCTCCCTGAACATTTATGCCACGGAGGTATTTAAACATCTCAATCATATCACCTCTATCCCGCCTTTCCTCAGCTACTAGTTTGATGGCATAGACTGGATAAAGTTAGGACAGTCATTGATCTGTCCATTTTAAATCTTTATCTTTATCTTTATCTTTAATGGTTTAACTATCTGGTTAGCATCTGAATATTGTGGCTAACCACATTGCTGCCAGAACCATCCCCACTCTGCTCACAGACTGCATCTTTTCTGCAGTCTGTGGGGATATCCAGATAGTGCCACTGAATATTGGGATTGCTGCAATTTAGCCACTTAGTAGGTCCTACTGATAGAGTGGTATCCATAGCTGCTTTTGGATCCATAGCTGCTGTGGTATCCATAGCTGCTGTTGGATCAATACAATAGTATCAAGCTATGCATGACACTCTGTCAACAATGAGCCGCCTGACTGAAGACTGAATACAGTTTAGGACAGCTATTGTTGGGATATTTTGGGTTTATATTTCGGTTTAGGGATAGTTTTGCTCCTTCAGCTGCTATCTGTGACTGTAATCATGGCCTGCCTGCAGTTTGCACGATGAAGAAAAGAAAATGTCCTGTGGGCTAAGAAAGTATATGCTACAATACAGCCTTGCGGCCTGCTGTAGTCTGGAGGCCTTGCTTTGAGTAGAACTACGTGAAGTCAGGCTCAGAAGAGAAATACAGGTCTGCTCAGAGAATTAATTAGCAGAAAACATACTTTCAGCCTTGAAGAAAAGAAGAATGTAATTTAGCACCAGGAGATGAAAAGACCATAAACAGGCCAAGGAATGCAGGAAAGATTTGCTCCACAGCACAGATAAGAAGCACAATTAAGCAAAGACCAGATGACCTTGAGAACCCCAGCTGTAGAGAAGGTAGCCCTAAGGCATAATTGGCATTATTCATGGGAAGGGGCCTCAGAGAAGGAGTTCTAGCAAAGTTTTCTTTCTTTGCAAGTAACTCTGACTTTTACAGAATGACATCAGACTTCTAGAAGTTTTGTGACAGAGAATATCTATATAAGGGGATGGCTCCATAACTCAGTGGGCAGTCTGCTCCCCAATTCCGGTAAGGGAAGTGGACTGTCCGCCAACTTTCTCAGACAGAGACTTTTGCTCAAAGCAGTTGCTGTTTGTTTGTTTTGGTACCCAAATAACACTATCCAGAGGGTCGCCATGAGTCAACACTGAATCAACGGCACTTAACAACAACATCAGGTCCTACTAAGCAGCTAAACCCCTTTGAATATGGCATCCTCTGTTTTTTTGGACATCCTCGGACTCATCAACCTACGCCTCCAGATCATCTGTCCTCGCAGTGCGGAACTGAAGAGTCGAGCTATCCTACTTTATCAATGGCAGTTCCCCAATGGAGTCCAGCTGCTTAGTTATTTGGGCTTTCAGCATTTCCATAAGTATCTTCATTTACTCGCCACCAATGTGGAAAAAGTAACATTGGGCAGGCAAGACATGGCCAAGTTTTATAGGTTTGGCAGAGTGATCTTTCCACACAGTAGGGAGAAAATTCTTTGGCTGTTCTTTGTCTATAACCAAAGAGGTAGATATTAGAGCAGAGCAGGTAGAAGATTAGATAAATGCCAAAAGTAGCAGGAGCTAAGCAGGCACGTTTCTATGAAGATGCCTTTATCTATGCAGTTGAGTTTGAAAGCTTAGCAACGATTTTCAAGACTGCAGATAAGTACTTTAGCTCTGAAGCAGAACTGTTTGGATGAAATTTAGTTTGAAACACAAGCTCTGTGTCGGCAGTTGCTCTTGTTATAGGGAAATTCCTCTTTTATCTATTGTTGGTTTTCTAATAAATTAAAATGGGCTATTTGGGAGAGGTCAGCCCTGTACTGGATGACCATTATATGTGATAGTCCAGCAAAAAAATATTATTTACACCATCTTTTTGGGAGATTCTATAAGCTTCTGGGTATTTGGTGATCTCTTGGTTGGACTCTATGAACATTCTATCCAAATCAGTGTATCATGTGATTCCTCCATCCCTGTTTTAAGATTTAATTACCTACCTTTCCAAATCCAAACTTAGGGACCGATGCAATAGTGTGTGGGAGACAGTGCAGAGCTTAGTGTGGGTTCGGTTCAAAACAGACTTGGACGTGTTCCTGGAGGAAAAGTCCATAAACCATTATTAAAGTGGACCGAGAAAATCCAGTGCTTACCCCCTTGGGACAAGCAGCATGGAACCTGCCAGATACTTAAGACCTGCAATGGCCACTGTTGGAACAGCATACTGGGCTCGATGGACCCTTGGTCTGACCCAGTATGACATATCTTATGTTCTTATCTTCTGCCCTAGTATGTCTGCCATATGCTGAAAGGAGCCTAGTGCACCTGACAACTGCATTGAAAAACTTACATAGACATCAGTGCACTGTGCATTTAAATTGAAGGGTAGTGACGATACTCACAATGAAACTCAGATGCACAGAAGACCTTAAGACCAAGTACAAGGCTTTCTAATGCTGAAAGTTCAACATGTGGTCAGAGGAAGAAGAAAATGTAAGGGGAGACAGATATTTACATGGTTTGTACACCTACAAACTGTGTAAATGCCACTCACTGGGATATTCAGCGGCTGAATATCCTTGGTTTGGGCCACTAAACACTCCAATGCTAAGCACTTAGCATCAGGGCGTTCTGAGGGAGGAAAAGGGACAGCACCGCGACTTAACTGGGCAGTGGTAATATTCAGCCACTGTCCAGTTAACCCTAACTGGTTAAAATTAGGTCAGCTGAAAGCCTCTCCTAACTTTAGCCGGCTTTGAAATTTGGCCAGTGGCTGAATATCACCACGGACCAGATTGCAAAATCGCAATCCGGGCAACCCAGATATTTCATGGTTCAGAGTTGGCCCCGGCAGTGAATACCCGGGATGAATTTAAAGCAACGACGGCCAGCTACTTTAAGTGTTCGGGCCACCGCTGCTGAAAATCCCCCCTCCCCCCTTGGCTTATTCATCTGTGGCTAGCATTAGTGAGGATTTCTTGGCGTTTCTTTCTTGTTTGTGTGAGCATTAAGGACCCACAACTTTGTAGAAGGGGATAGCTTAAAAAAAGGAACGAAGACTGAGGAGATTGCATTGACAAATTCAGGGTTAAGGGAGAGGTGCTGCAGCTGGGAAACTAATATGAAAGTGCTCAATTGCATCTAAATGATACCCTACAATAATATTTATGCCCAAAGTAGCATTTCAGACACACACATCTGCATAATATATGTGCTCGCAATTCCAAGTGCCAATGAAATCGTTTTGTTGGCAATTCTTAGGGAAAATAACTGCAAAGGTGGTAGAAGAGCAGTCACAGGATCACATAGATAAATATGCCCCACTCGATTCTCAGCAGCATGGTCTTAGACCTGGACATGGTGTAGACCCTCTCCTCACGTCCCTCGTAGATAAGCTCATAAAGGGAACTGACAAACCAAAACGTGGATTCATTCTTATACTCCTGGACATTGTACCTGTCATAGCAGCCTCCTAATAAGACTCCAAGAGATCGGTATCAAGGACAGAACTTTACTCTGGTTCAAATCCTACTTATTTGACCGCAAACAACAAGTGAAAATAGATACAAGACTATTTAAACCATACAGCCAAGATCAAGGAATCCCGCAAGGTTCCACTCTATCAGCCTTAATCTTCAACATATACAAGATGTGACAAAAAAGAAATGAGACTGTCCCATAAATGTTTTATTACAAAATCCACAGAGAAATTATGCATTGTCCCCTTCAAAGTAACCCCCCCCCCCCCGAGTTAATGCACTTCTGCATTTGCTTCTGCTATGTATGGAAGCACTCGATAAAGTCTTGCTCCTTGATGTCTCTCAGCAACCTCGTCACAGTGGCCTTGATCTCTTCTACAGAGGCGAAATGAGTTTCTTTGAGCACAGTCTTCAGCCTGAGGAAGAGCCAGAAGTGGCACGGTGCGAGATCTGGGGAATAAGGAGGGTGGTCGAGAGCTGTGATCTGTTTGTTGGCCAAGAACTGCCTCAGACTGAGCGTGGTGTGTGCAGGTGCATTATTCGTGGTGGAGCTGCTACGACTTGTCTCTCCATAGAGCCCACCTGCTGCGCCAAACCCAGTCATGGAGGCGATTGAGGACCTGCTGGTAGAAGTGTTGGTTGACTGTCTGACCCTCAGGCACAAACTCATGATGGACCACTCCCTTTTGGTAGAAGAATGTGATCAGCGTGACCTTGATCCTTGATTTGGACATGCGCACCTTCTTGGGTCTGGGTGACAGTCGAGTCTTCCACTGCAGGCTCTGTCTCTTGCTTTCAGGGTCATACTGGAAGACCCAGGGCTTCTCTAGCAAGTCTCGACAAACATTGACCTGGTGCTCCTTCTGGTCATCCGATAAAAGCTTGGGCACCATCTTGGTGCACACCTTCTGCATCCCCAGTTCCTGCACCAAGATGGTCTGCACTGACTCCCTGTTCAACCTGAGCGCCTCAGCTATCATCCGCACCGTCAATCTGCAATCACTCCACACCAGCTGGTTCACTCTGTGAATGTTCTCAGCCGTCTTTGTCGTGGAAGGCCATCCTGACTTAGGGTCATCCTCAACCTCCTCACGGCCAATCCTGAAGCGTTGTGCCACTCGAAGACTCACAGCCTTGACATTGCATCTTCTTCATAAGCCTTTTGGAGAAGTTGGAGACACTCAGTTGGGCCCTTCTCCAACTTAACCAGAAATTTCAAGTTGATTCTTTGCTCCATATTTCTGCCACTTCCAGTTGCATGAAAAAGCGATGGAGCAGTGTGCTATAAAAAAACCTGAAAAGGGAAACAGAGTGAGAGAGATGAAAAATATTATAGGAGAATAGTGGCGAGATGTTGCACAACACAGTGACAAAAGCGATTAGCCAATTGGCATTGAGTCATGGGGGTGGCTGCCACAGTCTCATTTCTTTTTTGTCACACCTCATATATCCAACCCATTTGCAGCATTATACAGAAGCACAAGATACATTACCACATCTATATGGTATCTAACATCTAAAATAATGTTATTTATTTATTTAACATTTCTTTTATACCGCGCTATTAACATCAGTGCGGTGTACATCCAACAAACATATACATTGCAGGCTAACTGCAATGTATTCACATTTGAACAGGGATTGAAACTTGGATAACAAGGGTAAACAACAACAGTTATTACATTTTATTTATTTATTTTATTTATTTATTTACATCTCTTATATACCGCACTATTTGCGATCAGCGCGGTTTACATAGAACAAACAATATCCGACAATAAACAAGAGTCAGGTCATTACAATGAACAGGAGCAGTAAACTTGGATAACAGGGGAAACTATCTACATGTGTGGAACATTGAACAAGGTAACTGTATATATGAGAGATGGAATTATTGTGTGTTGCTCATACATGGTGGCTGGGGTTGGGGGGAGGCTGTGAGGTATTTAATGAAGAGGAAGTGTTTTAAGGCCTTCCTAAACTGGCTCAAGTTGGGGATAGCTCTGATGTGTGGTGGTAGGGAGTTCCAGAGGCTTGGGGCACTCAGACTGAAGGCTCTGTTTGAAGTTGATATGGCGCATCTTGTCATAACTTTTGGTATTGCTAGCATGTTGGCTGCAGAGGTTCTTCTTGTCCTGTTGGGTGTGGGTGGTTGTATGAGGTCACATATTGAAGAGACGGATAACCCGTTGATGGCTTTGAATGTCATCACTAAGGTCTTGAAGCTAATCCTGGCTTGGATGGGGAGCCAGTGAAGCTGCATCAGGAGGGGTGTGATGTGCTCTCTCCTTGGTGCCCCAAAGAGGATTCGCGCAGCGCAGTTCATGGCGAGTTGTAAGGGATGTAATGTTGTCTGGGTGAGTCCTTGTAGGATGGCGTTTGCATAGTCAAAATGAGGGATGATGAGGGCTTGGTAGATGGTGCGGAAGTCGCTCAGCTCGAGTAGAGGGCATATGTGTCTGAGGGATCTGATCTTGAAGTAGATTGCTCTTACTATTTTTGCTATGTGTTGCTTCATGTTGAGGTTCTGATCCAATGTTACTCCGAGATACCGTATGGCTGATTTTACTTGTAGTTTGGCGTTGTCTACTTCTAGTTGGTTAGGTGGAGTGAATTCTGGATTTCTAGAGATGAACAGGACCTCAGTTTTCTTATGTTGGATACGCAGATTTTGGGAGAGGAGCCATTCTGATATTGCATTGAAGCAGTTGGTTAGTGGGGTGAGGTCCGGGCAATCCAGTGATATTGGCAGGTACAGTAGGACATCGTCTGCGTAAATCATGCAACTCACATTGAAGGATCTGATTATGTTACAGATGGGTTGGATATAAATGTTAAACATAAGTGACGATAGGGAGGATCCTTGAGGGACTCCTTGACTTTGTAGGAATGGCTCGGATGTGGTTCCGTTTGTTCGTACATGTTGCCATCTTCCAGACAGGTAAGACCTACACCACTCAAGCGCTGTTTCGGTAATGCCTTTCTCTCTTAGTCGAATCAGGAGAATCTCGTGGCGGATTGAGTCAAAGGCTGCCGCAATATCTAGAAAGATAAGTGCGAAACCTGTACGTGAGTTGTCAATGCCTGAGATTATGGTGTTGAAAAGAGTAGTGAGTAGTGTTTCCACTCCGTGTGACTCTCTGAACCCGTGTTGTGATGGATCTAGAGGTGCGTTAGTGTCCACATGATCTTGTACATTGACAAGTATCTACAGTTAATTTACATGGGGAGTGTATTTCCCTATCGGTTCTACACCGGGAAGTATCTTGTGAAAAGGTGGTGTTTAGGGCCTTCCTGAATTGGGTTAGGTTGGTGATGACTCTGATGTCAGGTGGGAGGGCATTCCAGGCTCTGGGGGCATAGATGCTGAAGGCTCTGTTAGTTGTTGCCTTTGTGCATCTCGTTGTTTCCTTCAGAATTATCAGGGTGTTTACTGCTGCTGATCTTCTGTTTCTATTGTGGGGTGAGGTGTGTATCAGCTCAGTGATGCTTGTGGGGGTCTGATTGTTCAGGGCTTTGAAGGTTATAATTATGATCTTATATTGGGTTCTGGCTTGAATTGGTAACCAATGGAGCGTTTTCAGGATTGGAGTGACATGGTCAGTCCTTGACATTACTTCTAGCACCCTAGCGGCCGTGTTCATCGCTAGTTGGAGGGGGTTTAGAGTTGCTTGTGGGAGCCCATACAGGATTGCGTTTGCGAAATCAATGTGTGGCATCACCAGGGCTTGGTAGATTGTTCTGAAGTCCGTGTATTCAAGTAGTGGTCGTAAATGACGAAGTGTCCGTATTTTGCGGTAAATTGATTTTGCTGTGTTTTTTATATGTGTTTTCATGTCCATCCTTTGGTCAAGGGTGATGCCTAGGTATCGGATAGTGGGTTTAGCTGTCAGTATCCTGGGTCCCTTCTTAATAATGGTTTATTAACCTTTCCTCCAAAAAGGTTTGGACAAGTTCCTGGAGGAAAGGTCCATAAACCATTATTAAGAAGGGACCCAGGATATCAATGCTTGAACCAATACAAGCATTGTGGAACCTGTGTCTCTTGGGGAAACTGCTAGGTACGTATGACCTAGATTGGCCACTGTTGGAAACAGAATACTGGGCTTGATGGACCTTGGTCTGACCCAGTATGGCATATCTTATGTTATGTTCTTTTTTTTTTGAAACGTTTATTTTCATTTTGCAACAAACAAAAGAATCAACACACCAAAGGAAACAATACAATTATACAATAAAGAAAAGTAAACCCACTACCCCCCACCCCCACGCTTCTTCTCTAGCTGATTATGTCAGCATGTGAGCGCTTCAAAACAAACGTGATTGTACAGCAAAACAATCAAAAGAGTATCTGCGATACAGAATAATCATGAGACAAATATATAGATAAATTTAGACAGTCAGATGAGAGCATTGAGCAGAATGTACATAGTCATTGAGCATCTTCCATTTAGACCGATGATGAGGAGTCTGAATGGGGGAAGCAAACATACGAGGTATTTGTTCATATTTACTGTAGAGACAGACATGATTCCACCATTCATTGGGGCTCAACTGGGAGCTATTTTTCCAGTATTTCGTAATTAGGGAAATAGCAATACCTAGCATAAAGTCCAAAAGGAAGTAAGCCGTTTTTGGAAGAGAGGGGATCCCCGCCGCTGAGCGAAGTCCCACTATCCTCCAAGAAAGGGGCTCTTGAAAGTGCAAAATAGACTGGATACGGCCCCAGACCCGACTCCAGTAATACTGTAGTGCGGGACATTCATACATAACATGAGGTAGTGAACCAATGGCCGCATGACATGTCCAACAAGTATTGCCCTGAGCAGTGTTCCATTTGGCTAATCTGTCAGGAGTGTAAAAACACCGGTGGGCTAGAAAGAAGAGTGTCTGAGTGAGTGAGGCGGATCGGGAGACCCGTGTCACTCTACTCCAGACAAGGCTCCATTGCTCCGGGGTCAACGTCACATGCAGTTCTCTCTCCCATGCTTTCTGCGCTATAGGGGTATCCCTAGTTATAGCATTACATAAGGTTTTGTAAAAATTGGATGCTACACCCGGTGAACTACCGATAGATCGGATAGTCTCCAACCAACCTTGTGTAGGGGAGGCCGATGGCGGGAGCACCTTAGCACTCCTAAGGCAATGCTGAAGTTGCACCAACTGAAAGTAGTGTTTCGCTGGGAGACCAAATTCAATTTGCAATTCACTAAAAGTTTTCCAGCGACCTTCATGGAACAATTGGCTAGGAATCCAAATGCCCCTAGTGTACCAGGGGCTCCACGCCATCGGTTTATTTTGTATTCTAAATCGAGTGTTATACCAAAGTGGGAGTTTGTCTAACGGACAGAGTCGGGAGTCTAGAGATTGCATGAGATTAGTATAGGCACCTAAGGTGTCTAAAAGCATTGGTGGGAAGTGAGAGTCTGATGGGAGAGTCATACCAGGGAGAAAAGTAAGAGGAATCGGTTTGCAAAGGTCCTCTTCTATGTCTAGCCACACAGGCCTACTCGGTACTGGATCTTCCAGCCAACGAGCACCTTGTTTGAGAAGAAAAGATTGATGATACTTCAGGAAATCAGGGAATCTGACACCCCCATATTCCTTATCTGCTTGCAGCTTATGTTTCGCTATCCTAGGTGTCTTATTTTGCCACAAGTATCTAGTCAGAAGGCCCTCAATATCTTTATATATACGTCGAGGGAAGAGACAGGGCACCATTTCTAAGACATAATTCACTTTCGGAACAATCATCATTTTTATGGTTTCTAATCGGCCCCACCAGGTAAGCGTTAAAGGAGTCCAGCGGTGAGTAAGCGCCCGGACTTTAGAGGTTAAATCTTTGGCATTGAAGGAGATAGTGTCTTCCAAAGGAGAACAATAGTGAACCCCAAGGTATTTGACCATGCGAGGTTGCCATAAAAAGGGGAAGGGTTGCATATCTGCCTGATGAAGCAAAGGATTTAATGGAAAGGCTACCGACTTGGTCCAATTTATCTTATAACCGGACAGTTGTGAGTATTTACCAATTTGCTCTAAAACAGCCGGTACTGAGTCTATAGAAACAAAGAGCATAAGATCATCAGCATACGCTGAAATTTTGATATCCCTATGGGTGAAGGGGACTCCATGAATCTCCTCCGATTGCCGGATTAGTAGAGCCAAGGGTTCGAGTGCAAGGTCGAAGAGGAGTGGAGACAGTGGGCATCCCTGGCGAGTGCCGCGTTGAAGGGGAAAAGGTTGAGACTTTAAAGCATTTGTACATATACTGGCTGTAGGCTGAGCGTACATAGTGCGAAGACAACGGAGAAAACCTTCCCCGAATCCGTACCAGCGGAGGACTGCAAACAGGAAGGGCCACTCTAAGCGATCGAAGGCCTTCTCAGCATCAAGTGAGAGGCCAACAAATGGGCGATCAAGATTAACTGCGGTAGTTAATACATGGCATAGAGTCCGAGCATTGTCAGCGGTCGATCTACCAGGAATGAAACCGCATTGATCTGGGTGTATTAAGGTAGGCATCCTATCCGAGAGCCGGGTAGAGAGAATGGTGGCAAAGATTTTATAGTCCGCGTTTAGGAGGGAAATTGGACGATAATTAGCTGTTAGTTGCGGATCTCTCCCCTCTTTCTCAAAAACTACTACATTTGCCATTGAAAAGGACCCAGAAGGAGAACCCTCCTCGGCCAGAGCAGAAAAATAAATTTTCAAAACTGGAGCTAAATCAGCGTGAAAGGTTTTGTAGAATTCAGCGGGGAGACCATCTGGGCCTGCGGCTCGACCTGAGGCACATTTCTTGATAGCAGAATGAATTTCTGAGACAGTAAATGGTGTGTCTAAGGCCACTCTATCTTCGTCAGATAGGGTCGGTCTTTGTACTCCTGAAAGTAAGCGTTCAAATACATCTGGCTCAAAAATCACATTCAGATTGATAAAGCCGAGTATAAAAGTCACGAAAGAGTTCTAAGATTTCGGTATCTTTAGTGACCAAGCCCCCCCCTGACGGATTGCGGAGGGCGGTAACACGCTTGGCTTCTTTTCGACCTTTTAGGGCATTTGCTAATAATTTGCCGGCACGATTATTTTCCCGATAATAAAGCCCTTGTTGTGATTCAATATTTTTAACAGCAGCAGTGTGCAAAAGCTGATTGTATTGAAAACGCAAGCGTTGTAAACGGAGTAAAATACATGGGTCAGTACGGGACGTGAGGAGACGCTCCCCAGCTTGTATCTGCTGCTCTAGAGTCAGTAAAGCTGCTTTCTTTGCTTCCCCTGCCGAATTTGATAGCTAGTTATAGTAGCACGGATAGATGCTTTAAAACCCTCCCACCAAGCCCAGCCCGCTGTATCATGGGGTGAGTTAAAATGAAAATAATCTTGGATAGCGGCCTTTATATCGATCTGAAAATCTTTTTGACCCAGTAGGGATCTATCAAAAAACCAAGCTCGGGGAGAATCGTCCCGCGCAGTGACACGTAATGATAAAGATATGGCAGCATGATCTGAGATATGGAGAGGATGAGTCCTAGTCGTGTCTACTTGAGAAATCAGTGCTTTGGAAATGAGAAAGAAATCTATTCTAGATTGGGAGTGATGGGGGGCAGAAAAGAAAGTGAACTCTAAGTCGGAGGGGTGAAGCAGCCTCCATATATCTACCAGCGCAAGATCTTGCATCAGAGCTGTGAGGGTAGCAAGACTCTTGGGTGGACTACTCGTTCTTGGCGGCTGTCTATCTATCAGAGGGTCTAACACTTGATTAAAGTCACCACCAAGTATTAATGGAGTATTGGCAGAGGCCTGTGCCAACTGCGCAATACTTGCATAGTAAGCAGGGTTGTCCACATTCGGGGCATAAATGCAAATACATGTGAATTCACTATCTCCGACCTTAAGATGTACTCGGGCCCATCTACCCTCCTTGTCAGCGCTAGAATCAATTACAGTAGCTTGCAAAGATTTCTTAACCAGGATGGCAACCCCGCACCGTTTAGAAACGGCGGGAGAATAGGCAGCCACCATGTAAGGCTTAACATTGAGTTTCAGTGTTTCAGAAGATTTTAAGTGCGTTTCCTGAAGAAACGCTAAATCAGCATGCTCATGGCTAAGATAGCTAAGGATTTTCTTTCTTTTGATTGGACTATTAATGCCCTTTACGTTGAGTGATAAAATTTTACATAAAGCCATTCAGACAAGTTAAAAATTCTGAGCATGATAGCGCACCTGATTTCACAATGTCCCTCATATTGACTGTATCAAGCTGTACATATGGCATAAAAGAAACTAAGCTTAGATAACATAATGAAGCGCCCCACATTGAAAAAGAAAAACCGCAGCGCGGTAGAGAAGAAGCAAAACCCCAAAAATTACTGGCGACCATGTGTCTGCGGGGAGAAGCCCCAGAGAAGGCCAAAATTGAAAAACACATAACCTGTAGGACTGTGCGTGCTCCGAATCCGACCGAGGCACACATCATGGAGGGAGAGGAGACCACAAAACAAGAGTCATAGAAAGAAAGAAAGAAAGTCCAGGAAGTCTCTGTGCTTGACTATGACCGCCGCATCGGGCCCTTCAAAAATGGCGGACAGAGCCGGCGAGTAAAAGTCCACGTCGTTGGATTAGCGCATCTGCTCGGCCTCTTTGGAGTCTAAAAATGTTGATAGTAGATCGGGATCTTCGAATGTCCTGGTTTGGTTGTGGAGAGTCACTCGGAGTTTCGCGGGATACAACAGGCCAAAGCGAGCCTGTAGCTGTTGAAGTCGAGGGCGAAAAGCAAGGAGCTTCTTCCGTCGGTCAACGGTAGGCTTTGCCAAGTCAGGGAAGAAGGAGACTTTGTGACCTTCAAATTCCAAATGATGGTTCGCCCGGGCAGCATTTAAAATTTGTTCCACTTGTTGATATCGTAGCAAGCGAAAGATAATAGGCCGGGGGGTCGTTCGGTTGAGCGCCATGTGGGTAGGAGCACGGTGTGCGCGATCGATTTCCAATTCTTTATGAAAGGTGATCTTCAGCAAGGAGGGAAGAATTTTGAGCAGGAATTCTCTCATATCTCCCGCTTCCGCCCCCTCCGGTATTCCAATGAGCCTCACATTGTTGCGACGGGCTCGATTATTGCTATCTTCTAACTCCTTTTGCAGATTCTGTATCTGGCGCTCGGCCTTGTCCAGTGCGCCCAAGCGCACCGCGTGCGAATCGAGGACCCCCGCCATATTGTCCTGCCGTAATGAGAGTCTTTCAAGTCGGTCCTGGAGCACTCCAAAGTCTTCTCGCAGGGCTCTAAGCGCTTCTCCATTGGACTGCACCAATTCCTTCACGCCGCGTAGTTCCTCCAAAATCTCCAGGTGCATTTCGGGGTTTTCACGAAATGGAACCATCTTCTGTGGGGAGGACACCTCTGTCTTGGAGCGTTTTTCCGTGAGAAGAAGAAGGAGACCCGAAGTCCAGGCGCGCTGGTTTATGGGCCGCCATCCCCCCCGAGGTACCCCGGTCAACCCGGAGCGAAATAGTAAGTTTGTATAGGTATTAAGTCAGGATTCTAAGTAGGCCTCTCGGGAGCTTCAGCGCGAAGCGTCTTACCCGCTGGACATCAGGCTCCGCCCCCCTTATGTTATGTTCTTATGTTCTTTACCTTTAGTGTGAGTGGGGGTGCAAAGTTCTGGTTCTTCGAGATGAACAATATGTCAGTCTTGCTGTGATTGATTCGCAAGTTCTGTGTGAGGAGCCACTCCTCAACTGCGTCGAAACAGCTGATTAGTGGAGTAAAATCAGGTTAGTCCATTGTAAAAGGCATATAGAGGAGAATATTGTCTGCATATGCTAGGCAGGCTACATTAAAAGATTAAATCAGGTCGCAGATAGGATTGCATGTAAATGTTAAACAATAGTGCGGATAGCGAGGAGCCTTGAGGTACTCCCTGTTCTTGTAGGAATGGGTCTGACGTTGTGGCGCCGATCTTCACTTGTTGCCATCTGTTGGACAGGTAGGATTTGCACCAGCTTAGTGCTGAGCCGTGGATTCCTTTTTCTTATATCTTCCAGATGATATATCTAAACAAGATCTCGACCCTATAGTAACCTGCTTCAATGAGGTGGCTCACTGGCTATCGACACATAATTTACAAATTAACTACAACAAAACTGAGGTGTTATATTTTACCAGAGATAATACCTTCATTCCTCCATCTTCACTAAATCTCAATGGAACCACACTGCAAGTTAAGAAAGAAATATGATATCTGTGACTAACTTTAGACCAACAGCTTCATTGACCATTCATATTAACAAAGCCTCTAGGGCAATCTATACCAAAATAAAAACCCTACAGCACTTGCATTGGCTACTATCTTCAAATGACTTCCACACTCTACTACAAGCCATGATCTTCCCGCATCTCGACCTTTGCAACAGCATCCTCAAAGGGCATCCAAAGCATGCTTTCCACAATCTGCAAATAGCTCAAAACTCAGCCATTCATCTCATTTGTCAAGCTCCAAAATTGGAACACGTAACTCCAAATCCTAAAGCAACTGCACTAGCTACCGATTGCTAGCAGAATAAATTCCAAGGTTCTACTCAATTCCTTCAAAATACTTCACAAACTATCCTCAACCTACCTAAACTCCCTCCTACAGTCTGCCCCTGATAACAGAACAAGAAAGTGGCTCAAAAAACACCGATTACACCCGTGGAATGCACCAAGAGCAATCAAGCTACTTGCAAAAGAGCTTTCTTGCTCTACACCCCCAAGATCTGGAACTCCCTCCCAGAAATATTAAGGGCTATTCAGGATCTATCAGTGTTCCGAAAACACCACAAAATGTATTTATTCACAGAACATGTTGAGAGTACAATAACATGACCAAAGATCTATTCAGTATACACCTTCCTTAACACTCTCCTGACTAAAAGGACTCCCTCCCTATCTGATTCCATCCCACCCCAACCCTCTTACAACTATCCCACTAGCACAGACTTTATGTTTTTTTTTGTTATATTCCTATTCACTCTAAATATGTCTTCTCGGAGGTGTTTGGTTCTTGATTTTTTCCTCTACAACGTTCCTGACTGGTTACTGGTGAGGTGCTGCATTGATTTGCTGCAGGTGCTGCGGGCTATAACATTCACGGCCCCACCGCGGGATGCTGAGGTGTTCGGTTCTTCATTTTTTCCTCTACAAAGTTCCTGACTGGTTGCTGGCGAGGTGCTGCACTGATTGGCTGCAGGTACTGCGGGCTATAACATTCACGGCCCCACCGCGGGACGCGGTCGCGGGCGTCCCTCGGGTGTGTGCCCGAAGGGGCGTGACCAAAGGGGCAGGTCATACCCCTTTGGCGCCCCTTTGGCGCACGTCGGCGTGAGAAGGCTATCTCTGTTATGGGGAAAAGAAAAAAGAAATACCCGCCGATTGTTCAACCGAAAGCAGTTAATTTATTTTATTTATTTATTTATTTTATTTATTTATTTAGTATACATTTGTATACCGCTACTTCCAGCGATCAGCAGCGGTTTTTGATTACAGATTGGAAATTGTCAAATCATGACAGGAAATTTTTGAGGTATAAACACATTGATTAGACAGGAAAGCACAGCACAAAGAGAACTATTTTACAGGGAACACGGGCTATGGAGGGTTAAGTGGCTTGCCCAAGACCACAAGGAGCACCTGTGGGATTAGAAACCCCAGTCCTTCCGGCCCAAGGTTGCTGTCCTCTAGTGGGATTTGAACCCCTGACCTTCCGGCCTGAAGTACCTTGACCCAACCACTAGGCTACTCCTCCACTCCACTGTTGGTCCAATGGATGCTCATGTGACAGTGAGTGAAACTTCGGTTTTGGTTTTGTTATCGAAGGACGCTAGTTTGGGCATTTCGGCAGTGAGTATCTCCTCTTCTATATCTTCTCCGAGCGAACAGGGTGTAACTCCGCCCATCCTTGAGCTTGAATTATTGCCTGGTGAGGCCTCTCCGTTAGATGTCGCGGAGAAGGCTGAACTCGGCTCAGCTTTACTGCCTTCTTCTTTTTTAAGACCTGATTCAAATTTGTCGTTAACACCAACTTTGCCATCTGTGATTAACTTTTCCTCTGCTATTGAATCTCAAGTTCCACCTTCTGATGTTTCCTTGAGAGACATATGGGCAATTATGTCTCGTATGGAATCAACTCTGGCTGTTTCTTTGAAAAATGTTTCTGACTTTTCCAAAGAGACAGTTTTGAAGTTAGCTGATCATGAAGATAGAATTCTTTCATTGGAAAAGTGGCTTGATATACAGGAATCTAAGGGTTATGTTTACTAAACTGCGGTAATCGTACATAACGCGCGTTATGATGCGCTAACGATCATAATGCCCCGCGGCATGGTAAAACACCACAGAAGGTGGAGAGAGGGCGGAGAGAAGGGGTCAGTGGGCAGAGAGTGGGCGGGGAGAGGCTCCCTTCACACTAACGCGCTGATCTGAAGAGCTGAATTCCAACACGAATGAAAACCTGCCGTTAAATGCACATTAAAGGGGAGAGAGACCATTTAAGCGTCAGCAATGTACAGCCCAGGCAGGGAACCAAAAAAAGTGATAAGTGTGATACATGTGCACAGAACAAAAGGGCACAGAAACACTGAAAATGACCCCAACAAACTGGAAAAAAACCATAACCAAGCTGGCCAATAGTGGTATCAATGAGAAACATCAACCCCTCCCCCCCCCCCGAGTAAGCTCCATAGAAAAGATATAAATCGTGGAAGGGTCTATACTCCGTCCCCATACAAGGTGAAGGAGCCCACAGTGAAATAGCGCTGCTCAGGGTTTCCCCCACAATCGGACAGGGTTCCAATGGCGTGCACATGTCCCACAACATCAGGGCAGGCATGTCGGAACGGCAACTGGACAGATGCCAGAGAAGGGGATACAGAGGGCCGCAGGCGGCACATGCTGTGGTGGAGCTGGGCCACAGTGTGGACTAGGGTCATGCCTAGGTGGCCCATATGAATGCTGAAACAGCAGAGCAGCCAGACAGCAACTGCTGAAGGCCCAACATGGGCACGAGCATGTTTCCCACAGTGTCACAGGGGATAGTACTCAACAGCTACCCCCAAGGGCACGGAACATTGGCAGGCGGGGCTGGGGGAGTGTGGACGTCTATGCAGGCACCCCTACCCCAGAACCCACACCATAGGCAGCTGCCACCTGCACACTGGATGATCTGAGACTGCGCACCACCAGCACCACCAGCAGAAGGGCATGTCAGCATGGTGGCTGAGGGATACTGGTGGTGGAGGGGGCAGTGGCAGCTGCCCAGAGCAGACCGTGACCTAGCCCTGTGTAGGTGGATGCCGTGTACTGCAATAGATGGGCCCCGTCTGATGAAGTCATGGTATCACCAAGGAATGTACTGACTCTGTGACAACAAGGTGGTGCAGTGCACAAAACCAGTGTATTCAGAAGCAGAGGGTCACAGGTTCAAGTCCCAGCTGTGGTTCCTGCCAACCCAGTCCCCATATTTTACCCACTACTTCAACATGTTAATACAGACAGCACCTTTAGTGCAGATGACGTAAACATGCCCAAGACACCTACATTTTACCCTACAGAGCACGGACACCATAAACATGCACATTACCTAGAGCAAAGTCTCCCAAATGCAGTCCTGGAGGGCCAAACACCATTCCGGTTCCATGCTGCCTCTAATAAAGATGCCTGTGCTGCATTTCTATGCGCCACCCCCATGATATGCAGATGTATCTCATGCATATTCATGAGGGACAGCATGAAAACCCGAACAGTGTTTGGCACCGCAGGACTGGAGTTGGGAACCTCTGCCGTAAAGCAGCAGCCAACAGGGGCAGACACACCCGTACCCACAGGCCCCATTATCCAAAGCCTCCTGGAGAGGCAGGACTTTGGGCTCGGTATGCATCTCCCAATACTAGCACTTGCATACCTTAGTAATGCCACCCTAAACCTGGGAATATGGTACACATCTTTAAAAAGATTGCTATGATTACTGACAGATAGCAATTCCTCGGTTAAGTACAATATTCTGAGTGAGCTGCATCATAGCAACCTTTCTGATGTCTGTGGAGTGTGCTACAGGTCTTGTATCTGACAGTGTTTACCAACCTGGGGAGTGACTCCTACAGTATTGCGTACCATAGCCATGCCTGCACTGTGCCCAGGACTGGTGTGGTGGCCTGGGCTGCCCAACATCTCTATAGTTGCACAATGCTGGCATAGGTGTGGGGAGTGTGTGTCTGTCTATCCAGTGTGTGGTGGCTGCCAACACCCTCCACAGCCCACACTGCTAGCACTGTTGCCAGTATTGGCCTGCCAATGTGCATAATGAGGAGCAAGGTACCGTGGGAATAGCCTGAATAGGGTGGCCTGGCCTGACCGCATCCGCACAGGGCATAGGGCAATGGCTCGGACATTGTAGTGCCCGGTACCACCTGCACGGACAGGGTGGTGCCATGAAGTGGGTATCAATAAAGATGCAAACCTGAAAAGAAACCCTGTTTCTCAGAGAAATCTAGATGTGCAGTTACCTCAAGGCACAGCTAGAGGGGGCAGGAGTGATCATACAGGAGCTAATGAGCCTAAGAGAGCTAATGACTTGCACCTGGGAATGAGCCCAGGAGTTTCAAAGGAAAGATTCCTTTATAAGCAGAAGCGGAATGCTAGCAAAGGAGGAACACCTCTATTGAGAGGAACAGCTCCAGAGAGAGGACAGAAGAGAGGAACACCTCAAAAGGGAGGACAGAGAGAAGGAACAGCTCTGAGGGAAGGAGCAGCACTAAGAGAAGGAGAAGGACTTGGAGAAAGAATCCTACCTGAGCAAGCCCAAAGGAACAGAGTTCACAAAGGTGGAGTTCAGAAGGGCCAGGCTAAGCGAGCAGCTGTTCAGAGGGAGTCTGCTGGAGAAAGCACTAAGGCTAGAGAGTGTGCCACTCCCTGTTCCAACAACGTTCCTGATTCAAAGGCAGAGAGACGTATCCACAGAACCAGAGAGATAGGTTTGGAGGAAAGCCTGCAGTCTCTGGGTAATACTAGTCAAGTTTTACCAGGCACCAAAGGAAAAGCAGTTTCTGACAAAGCTAAGTTCTTACCGAAGCACAAAGTTGAATCCACACCAGGTTTTACCAAGCTGCCAGAAAGCACAGCCCTGCCTAGAGCCTGTCGGCAGAGAACCTGTTGCAGGAGAAACGTTTCTGGGAGAGAAAGCTCCACGGATTCAAACCACAGAGGCTCCAGGTATGAAAGCTTTATTCATGATACTGAATGCTTCACTCCTAGAGGCACTGCTAAAACAAATACTCAGTTTGTAAGGAAGAAGAAACCAGGGTGGTTTCAGAAAATTCCCAGAGAACTTAAAACACAGTCTTATTGGAGGCAAGAGCCTAGAGACACTTCACGTAGACCTGTAGCAGACAGGGACAGTGACTACTCTGATGATGAATGTAGTGGAGCAGAATCCATGGAAATTGAATATATAAATGCTGTTCCCATTCCTCCACCAGAAGAAATGGATTGTGGTTTGTGCATGGCCACGAGCCTAGAATCTGTAGCCACTGTATAACTGAGAAGAAGTTTGTTTAATTCTCATTGTGTTGGAATGAAGTGAATTCCTCTGATTAACCCTTGCACTAATTGTGGAGTTTAACAATTAGTCAGCTTGTTAATACTGGTACCTTTTGAAACAAAGGACATTCTTTTGATTTCTCAATGTCTTGTTTGAACCCTTGCACAGACGGGGAATAAAGCCTTGTTTTCCCTACACTTGGTTTGATTATTGAGCTCTCATAGGAAGCTGGAAATAAGTAAGACCATTCGCCATTCGTGGACCTTACATTTCGTCACGCTCCCTAAATATTTTCTATCGTGGAGCATGCCCAAACTTCGAATGGTCACCAGGGGATGCCCTCACGACAGTGGCCATAGCATGTCCTGCTGGGAGGTCACTCTCACCCTGACTGAGCAGTGACCATGGCATGGCTAGGCTCCCCCATAGTGCTATATAGCATTTCTCTCATGTGATAGATATGGGTTTCCTTTTGGGGCCCAATAACTGACTTATCTGCTTGGTGTGTATGCTGACATCCCCATTCTGGGTACATGCATCTCCTCCAGGACCATGCACTATGGACTAGCTGGCGGACTGTCTGCAGCTAGTATGTGTCTTGCTGGAACACCCTGCAGGGTGCAGCGGCTGGAGGCTTGCTGCTGGAGAATGTCATATAATGGTGGGGGGCAGCTGAGCATTTCCAGGCCTGCCGTCTGTCTGCTATTGCATTACGGATGTGTACCGCTCTGTCTGTTCCCCAGCAGGACTGGGGTTGATGGTCCCCTCTACTGCTACCATTGCAGGGAGGTAGACTGTGGATCTATTGGTGGGTGATCCTGTTTCCCACCCTGAGCCCCAGAGGGTGGGTTGTGTGGTGGTACATGATCTGCCCATGGGTCCATACACCCTCCTCCCTCCCTCCCTCCCTCCCTCCCTCCCTTCACCTACAGCAGGTAACCATGGCACCAACACAGGATATGCACTATTCTGGGTGCATCATCACCCATAAGGACTAGACATGACCGAGAAATATAGCAGAGCACAGATGTATCCTAGGTGTGTCTAACGGAACTATCTATCACACACTGATGGGGACCTGCAGCATGGCGTATTTCAGCTATGAAAGGTGCTGTGGACCTGGTGCTGGGCGCCCCACCTCAACCTCAGGGTGGGCACAGTACCCGCACAATGTGACTGTCTGTGGCTACTCTGTGGCAGTACCACACACGGTCTGTTCCCCCTACCTGGCCGAGGTGCTGTGGGGGTGCATACCCAATCTTGTGCCCATATCTCGACTGCTGATTTGCATGTGCAGTGCATCATGGGTACAGGTGGGTTAACCCTATCCTGGTAACCACAGCAGACAGTTTGTGTGGTGACGTGCAGTCCTGCAGCCAGCCAGGGCTTTGTTCACAGCCTTATAAGGTGTCCTATAGGGGACATTATAGGGTGCCTTGGCGGACAGTACACTTTATAATGTGCCCTATGGAGTGCGTTATGGGGTGCCTTATGCAGCACCTTAGGTTATGCCACCCTGAGGGTGTGTTTGCTGGCAGCACAAATTAAAATACATGTCAAATGCCTCAGCAATCACTACTTAAATATAAAGGTTGCTGCCTCAGCCAGCTTTATACATTAGGCCCACTGGGGAATCAAACCCATGACCCCTGTACAATCAGTCAGTGTTGTAACCATTGTGCTACAGCTTTGTTGCTGTGATTGTATGCCTCCGCGCCTTCTTAAGATTAACGCACGGCAACGTGCCCTGTAGCGCTCGTTCATTTATGGCGCCTTGTAGCGCGCGTTCTCGGCAACGATGTACCGCCCATGTCCTTATTTGGGGTTTCTGTCTCTACCACGACTCCTAACACGAATCGCACTAACGCAGTTTAGTAAACATACCCCTAAGTTTTTGTAGCAGAAAGACTTTTGTGAAAAATTTTCCTTTGACTCTTCTATTTTACATCGTCAGGATGAGTTTTTGGAAAATTCCTTAAGGTCTCGGAATCTTCGGTTTCTGAATTTTCCAAAAACTCATTATTTGTCTCCCATGATTCTTTTATGGAAGTATCTGGGGGAGGTATTATTAATTAATGATATTGACTCAGTTAATGTTTCAAAGCTTTATTACATTCCTCAAGGGAAATTAGGTAAGGGAGGGGATGGACTGGAGCCGAGTGTCTCTTGTGAGCGCTTAGCTTCACCATCCTTGGATATTTTGGATTTTATTGAGTCAGATAGTGATGATATATCCTCTAGAGCTACACTTTTGGTTACCTTTTTAATGGAGTTGGATAAGGATAAAGATTTGCGTACATATTTCCTAAAGAAAAATGAAAACTTTTGTGGTCAACCGATTCAGGTGTTTCCTGATGTCTCGAAGGTAACTCAAAAGCGGCGTAAGTCTTTTTTGGAGATTCGCCCACGGGTCTTGGCTTTGGGGGTGTCTTTCCATTTAAAATTTCCGTGTAAATGTCACATTGTGTATCAGGGGCAAAGATATATATTCTTAGAGGTAGAACAACTGATAGTTTTCTTAGACAGTAAAACTTAATTGGATGGATAATTGTTGTCCTATTTTTATTTCTTTGCTCATTGATTAGTTTAATGGAGTTTAGTAATTCTAGGGACCACTTGGGCGTTTGATTATGATTTGTTGATCACCTCCTTGATGTGGACAAATTTATGTTTGATGTTTTGGAGCTAGATGATGTATGGCTATTTTGTTTTGTTTCATTTTCTTATTTGTATTTTGGAAAATATTTTATAAATAAAAAAAAAAAAAGTTTTTTCTGTAAGCCTAAAGTTTTGCACATGTTCACTGTTCCTTGTAAATCCTTTCTTGTTCCTTGTAAACCGCTTTTATTTTGGATAAAGCGTTATAAAAGAACACAAACATAAATAAATAAATAAATTCCACTGCTAATGCACACCTGTGTGCGCATGTTTCCATGGCAAGACAAATGTTCTCCCTCATCTGTATGCATTGTTGTATGCAAGCTATGTATATGTAATTTGGCTGAGTGTTTTTTTTTTAACATGTGCATTAAGAACTGGTGCACCGAGCTTCCAGGCTCTAACAGAGTGGAGGAGGAGCCTAATGGTTAAAAAGCTGGCTTGGGACCCAAGAGACCAGGGTTCGATTCCCACTAGCATTCCTTGTGGCCTTGGGCAAATCACTTAACCCTGCATTGTCTCAGAAATAGTCCAAGTTATCAATTTCCCTGTTTAAAGTACAATGCCAAGTCTAAGTTACAATGTAAACATCTTTGACTAAAATGATAAAGTGGTATAAAAAATCCATAATGGAAGGCTTACCACATTGGCATCTCAAAATGAGTTACATTGAAATACAAGGATTATCTCACTGGCCAAATGAGCTTCCTGTCTAAGCTGTACCTGAGACCATGGAGGGTGAATTGACTTGCCCAAGGTCACTAGAGGTGGTAGGATTCAATTGCTGGCCTCCATAACACTCAGTCTACTGCTCCAACCACAAGGCTACTCCTAATGCTGGCCATGCTAGTGCATTGAAGGGTATTTTCATGGGTTTGAAATCTGGTTAGAGTTGGGTGACTGCATGCTGTATTTGTAATTCCAAAAATGATAAAGACAGAAGTTACAAAAAAATAAGACTGTAAAACCAGGGGATGCTACTTTAAATATGACTAAAGATGGACAGGTGGAGGCCAATTCTGGTATGCACCCGATTCTGCTCCTGTAGGAGCTAGACAGCCCCGCAGGAGCAGGGCATAAGGCCTGGACATGCCCAGAATCTGGCTCGCCAGATGTCTCCCCAGCTAGCCAAGCCAGGCTCCTGCATGGAGCTGCAGTGGACTAGTATCCTGTCACCATGGTGCTGCAGCTCCATGCAGAAACCCCGATCAGTTGCAGTTTTTATAATTGTCATCTTCCCCGCCACCCGACTCCCGATCAGCCCTCCCAATGCTGGGATTGAGCTGCAGAGGGCCCCCTTTCCATCTCGCCTCTTTGGGGGGGGAGTCCTGCGAGCTCATCCACCAGTGACCAGGGGGACTTATTCCATCTCTGAGGTAGAATAAATCCCCCATCCAAATCCCCATGCCTGGACATACAGGGGCGTCATCGGAACAGGCCCTGTACATCCAGGGTAGGGGGGGATCATGCCTCTCGCCTGCCCTTGCTCCACCTCCTCCTACCCCCACCCTGAATTCCTCGCACATCTCGGACTCAGGATAGGGAACTGGCCCCTGCCATTTAGCAGGGATGTACATCCAGTTTGGACATACATTCCTGCTAAACAGGACTCAGAATAACCCCCATAGTGAAACTACACAGGCACTTTGCCAGATGCAATCTTCAGACAGAAATCTAGGAACCACCTATCCCTATGTTTAGGTGCCCCGAACCCTTTAAAAACTGTCCTCTGTGAAAAGATGCAGCTGCCAAGCTGTATGAAACATGCCAACTGGCAGGGGATGTGTTTTGCCCATAAATCTGACCTCTGTGGGAGCTAGTTATTAAAGTGCACCAGTGTTGACACAATCAACACACAATATTTTAGCACGGGTTCCATGTTATTCAGTGGGACTTAGTTACTAATATTGGTGAATTAATTCACGCTAACATTAGTGTGTCTTATTAACTAGCCCCCTAAATTGTATAAAGAAAACTGAAAGGGCATAATAGTTTGAAAACACCAGGCTTACTTCTTGCAAAACAGAGAGCAAAGCGAGCGAGTGGCATCCTAATGAAACTGAACATATTAACACTAACATCCAAGGATTTAAGTTAGAAAAACCAAGTGGAAAAAGAAAAGCAAATTGAAGATAAAGCAAAAAAAAAAAAAAAAAAAGAGTGGATCAAAAATTAGACAAGCATATTTAATGACTTCAGAAACAGAGATAATTAAATGACAATGGGGTAATCAAGGAATAGAGAATGGTTCCCTGAAGGGAAGGTTTGCTAATTCACAGAATCACATCAATGACTTTTTAATTTTGCAGGAAAGAAATAACAAAGGAAGAATTTTCTATTCTTAGCTGTAGCCTGTAAACTTTCCATGCTGAGTCTGTTTGCGGGAACTTATATCAAGATGCTCTCCTGAAGGTCATTCTAGAAACTTCCACGCTTATAAATAGCAGCATTTACACATGTCGATTGGCTATATGTGCAGACAGCAATTTCAGAAAGCCACTATTCATGCGTGCAAATACCTGAAACACAGAGAACTCAAGGGGGGATGTCATGGGCGTGGGCCAAAAACGTATACATGTATTTCTCATTTCATAATGAGAAAAGATTCCCACTTCTGCTTCTGCACCTACTCCGAAGCAAGTACAACATTTATAAAAATGCTCATTATGAAAGAGCGTAACTCAAAGTATTAAGGGGGTTAAAGCCTTATATCCCTGATTTTTTTCACTGAGAGCAATATACGTGCAGATTATACAGGGCCAACGCAAGGGTCTTGGGCAGCCTAGGCAAACCTTCAGCTTAACGGACCGTTTGATGTTCTGATCAGCAAACCATCACTCCTTCCACAGCAATCCTGTGAAAATGCATAATTGGACATCATACTTTTAAATATTAAACTTTGCATTGTGTGTAGGTCAGGGCCTGCTCTCCCTGCAGGTAAACGAATGTGCCGATGGCCGTTTGAGTTTGTCTGGTTGTCGGGATCTATTACTCTGCTTTGACTCCTGCTACTGGTCTTTGCTGCAACTGAAAACTGCTGTCCTAGGTGTCTGCGTTGGCCTGGCTGATGGTTGAGACCTGCGATTATATAAAATATACAAAGCACACAGTGTACGGATGCACATGTACAACTTCTCAGGAGTGAATGTAAATTTCTGCAAGAGCAATTGTGTGCTACTAGAGATCGATGCACGAACCTGTTTTACACAGCTACATTGATGCCTAAGAAACCAAAACATATGTAATAAAATCCAGTATTCTTTCTTTTTATATATTTTATGTAAAAGAGACATCGAAATTTCATAATGTTTTCTAATTCCTTTTTTACAGGCAAATGAAAGGTTTTATGTTTTTGATGATTTTGATTTATGAGCACCATAATCTATTGAGTTAATTTTCAAAGGGACATACATTTAGCGGCAACAGCTAAATGCTTAAGTTGCCTATCCACAGATTTTCAGTGGCACTAAATGCATAAGGGCTCATTCCATCCCGGATGTCCAGCCCCTCTGTACATCCGGTAACCGGACGTACAGAGGGGGCTCTCGATTCTGATCCTGCAGGGCATGTTTAGCCCCGCGAGATCAGAATCACAATCAGCCCTGTACATGCAGGCCAGGACTGTGATTCAGCCCAGCCTGCACATACAGGCACTGCCCGACTAAGTCAATCAGGGCCTTTAAATGGAGCTGCGGTGCCATGGCATCCAGTTGCCATGGCACTATAGCTCCATTTAAAAGCCACGATGCAGGCTGCCGGACTTCAAAGGTGATTTCAACTGACCCATGATCTGGCCTTCTAAGGCCAGGGTCAGGCTGCGGGGAATGTCCTCGGGCCCCCCCCCCCCCGCCCCATCTGCGCCCCAGACCTGAAATAAAAACATTCAGGGAAGTTATTCCACCTTGGAGGTGGAATAATTTCCCTGCAGAAGTTGCCAGCCCTGGACATACAGGGCCAACATTAGAATAGGCCCTGTACATCCAGGGCTGGTGACTGCCCACTACCCGCCCAGACTCTGCTTCTGAGCCACCCCTTCCCCGCCCCTGTATAACTTCCCCGCACAACAAGCAGGGAAGTTAGGCACTGGCGGGGAAGGCACAAATAGCGGGACGTCCATCCCTGCTATTCGTGCAACAGAATAACCCCCATAGTGCCTCTGAAAATCCCTCTGAAACCCATGGAACTATATGAATAGTTGCAGGATGGACAGAGGGCATTCCCCTAAATATAAGTACTGTATAGTGGGCATATTCCCTTTTGTGGAAGAGAAATGGGTGGTATGTTGCTAATTTCTGTATACTTCTCAACAGGGGGGAATAATGAGAATTTTTTGCTAAAATTGGTGCGCTGCTTCTGGGATTAGAGGTTGCCCCTATGGTATTGGCCAGAGATTTTACTCCAAATTGATGACCCCTGTTAGATCGTCAGCTGGTGACTTGCGGATTGGCATGGCCTTGTCAGGAGGGTCAGCTAGTGGATGCATGGAGGGTACTTCATCCAGTTGATTGGGAGTATACGCATGTTTCGCCTGCTCAGCTGAAGCAAAGTAGACAGGATTACATCTTAATGTCCATCTCATTTTTGGGGGATGTGGTGCAAGCTGATATTGTCCCATTAGTAATATTGGACCATGCCCCAGTCTTTGTGGAATATGTCTTTAAAGGCGGATTCTATTACATGAGCCCTGGTTTCCAAATTTGATCCTCTCATTTTGTAGACAATGTCAATTTATTTTTTGTTTGACATTAGTCTTTATAAAATAGGTTCCAATTTTGGACTTTTCATATAGACCCCTGTTATAAGACTCTCCCACAAATACGTCAGGCTGGATTATTATTTAGGCATGCAGAATCTTTTTCAAGCTTTAGATCTTGTGCCTTCCTACCTAGGGGTCTTTCCAGTCACAGTCACATGTAGCAGCTTACCTTGGGTCCCCTTCTCCCTGTCTCTATTCTCCTACTGTTAGCTGAGACACACTGAAGGTTGTCTTAAGAGAGAAACTTACTTCCTATGTTAACTCTCTATTTCCTTAATAAATGTGAGTCTTAAGCTACTTGTTACAATTCTCCAACTTAAGTTGAAAAATTTCCCCATGCTTTAATCTTCCCCAACCAAGCAAGGTTCATCAAGGATAGAGTATCCAGACACAGCGCTAAACGGTTATTTAGCATAATGCATTTGGCTATTAGAAGTTGATGCCTAGGTTTGATTGTGTTCCTAGACACAAAACTGAAGACTGATACTAGCTGCGGAAGCCTAAGATAAATCTTTATATATGTGAAGCCCAATCCCTGAAGGGCACCCACAGACAGGACAGGCCCATTAGGATCTGATTCTGCACCACAGGATCCAGACATTCCCACTGGGTGCAGGATTGGGCCCTGAGTTGGCCTGGAATGTTCCTGCATCACCACAGGGACATACTTCCTGCTGGCCAATCTGCCCACCAGAGTGACAACCCCTGTAACCCCACCACCTGACCCCCAGTGGGGGAAACCAGGGCCTGGATCAGGCAACAGGATCCACCTTGTGCTGCTTGTTGATCCCGGGGGTGGGGGGGGGGGGGCAGACAAGCTCTGAAGGGGAGGGGGGGGGTTACCAGGCAGGATCAGAGGAGCACCTCACACTTATTCCACCTCAGAGGTGGAATATGCAGGGTGGTCCCCTGGTGATCCCCAGATACACAGTGTCATCACTGTAATCTGCCCTGTAGGTCTGGGGATCATTCCCATCCACAGTCCACCCATTCTTCACTCCATGCCACCTACACAGCAGCTCTCTATGTGTAGCAGGGACAGGAGGTTGAGGGCAGATAACAGAGCTGGATGTACCATCAGGGCATCCAGCACTGCTATTCACCTTCCTGGATCAGGCCCTTCTCAGATTTGATATATTTTTTAGTGCCATCAAGTCAGTGTTGACTCATAGCAACCCAGCTATCTCTGGGTTTTCCTGGCAATGTATCACCAGAAGTAGGTTGCCAGCCTTTTCTTCCAAGGCAATGGAGGGTAAAGTGACTTGCCCAAGGTCACAAGGAGTGCCAGTGGGAATCAAACCCATGGGTACTAGGCAGTTGCTCTAACCACTAGGCTACTTCTCCACTAGATTTAAAAAAGGGCCAGCAAGACAGTTTGGTCAGGACTATAAATCAGGAAAATCCCATCCTAGAGCTTGTTTTGCAAGTCAGCGGTAGCATCTACTGGTATTCTTAAGGATGCAATGTGTGCCTTTGAGTCAATACTGATTCCTCATACTCAGCAGCTCCTGGGTGTTCTTGACACTGTGACTGGAAGTAGATTAACAGGCCTTTCTTCCGAAGCAATAAAGGGTTAAGTGGCTTGCCCAAGGTCACAAGGAATGCTAGTGAGAATCAAACCCTGCTCTCTACCCACTGCTCTAACCAGGCTACTCCTTCACTCCCTTAACGACATGACCTTGTCTGTGTCTCCCATTTAAAATTGCCATGCCTTAGTTATACTCACTTTCCTTCCTGAACAGCGGACATGGCAGGACAATGGGCTTGAGTGTTTGTGGCAGCCCTTTGAGTACTGAGCGCTACTCCTTTGGGATGACTTGATTATGATCTACCAGAGAATCACTGGCTATCTCGAGGTAAACCTTATGGAGGCATGCAGAGGGGGAGGGGTGATTAGGCAGCCTATGGGGGTGAAATGAGCTTTGCGCCACATGGAGGCAGCTTATAAATTCTACCCTTCATTCATGCTAAACCTGGGCAGGATTTCGACCCACACATCACATGAACATGTACACCAGGAGTACTGGAAAAAGCTGTGGGAGTAGACTCATAAGTTATTCATGTCAGAAGGACTGAACCCCTCACAGTTTACTTGATTTATAGCTGGCATGTCCAACTTCGAACAGGTCATGATCTACTTTTTCTGGCCAAAAGTGCCGGTGATCTACCACCATGAAAATTAAGTTTCAGATTAGTTTCAAATTAAATTTTAACCCAAAAAAGTTGGAGGATTCCCCCCCCCCCCCATTTTTAATGAACCTTCTGTCATTTATTTGGAAGTGATCAGCTGTTAAGCAAATTAAGCAAAAACAAAACAGAGAGACGAAGATCCAGTAAGAACTGCGAGGGGAAATGGAAAGTACATTTTTTCTTAAAGTTTTATTGAGTAATAACTTTCTTTAACTGTCTTAATAACTTTCTTTAACTTTTATTGAGTAATTTGTGTTAAATTTAGGTCGAGTATAGATCCAGGCTGATCTTGCACAATCTTTAATATTTCGCTCTTGCTCATTAGTGAGACGTCTGAGCCTGCATTTCATCCACCAGCTTTTTGAAGTTGGGTGAATATTGCGTGAGGGCCAGTCTCAGGGAATCCTGGAGATGTTCATCTGTCATGTTGGAACGTTGTGTACTCTTTGTCATTTTCAGATGGGAAAACGCAGATTCACACAAATAAGTTGAATCGAAACAGGAGTGTACAGCTTCACTGCATCTTCTCAAGTTGGAAAATTTGTCTCTAGGCACTAGCTTCCAAAACGATTCTTGCTCAGCACGGGTCTTGAGAAAAATGTCATTTTTAAGGGTTAATATTTCGTTTTCAAGAGATGGCTTGTTCAATGAGTAATTTTTACTGATAGCAGCTGCAGTTTCTTTAATGTCCACATCTACTTTGAATGGGTATGACAAGTACTCCACAATTTTTTGGAAGTCACAGAATCTATTTTCAAATTCCTGGATATCAGAACAGATTTCTGTCACATAACATAATTTTGTCTGAAAACAAAATTTGGATATTGTCCCAGATGGTGCTGCGTATTAGGAAAATGATCAAAAGTGTTATTTGCAAGGTCAGTCATCATTAGCTCAAATTTGCACTTGTAGGATGAAACTGTACTCATCATCTCACCAATGTATTTGTTTTTACCTTGTAGTTCAAGGTTCATATCACTTAGTTCACCTGTAAAGTCAGCGAGAAATGCCAGATCACATAACCACTCCTCATCTTCCAACTCTGCTTGGTCATCTCCCCTCTCTTTCAAAAAACTTCTTATTTCATTCAGAAAATCACAAAATCTTTGCAGAAATGTGTGCCTACTTAGCCACCTTACATCTGTGTGCAAAATGATTTCTGCTGCCCCTTCATCAAGAGTAAGATTGAAAAGCCGTCTTTGAAGTGATCTTCCACGAATTGAATTTACAATTTTGAAAGTGATGTCCATGACAGTCTTTGTATTGCGTCTCTTGCTTGGCAAACTTGCTGGTGAATGATGCAGTGGTAAGAAAGGAAATCTGGGAAGTCGTCATGCTGTCTACAGAGGGCTATGAAAACATTAAAAAAAAAAAAGCGGATAGCCTAGATTCTCTAATTGATTTCCTAGGCTCATCTTCTGAACATAATCCCATAATCATGCTAGGAGATTTCAATCTCCCATCACTTCCAGCATCAGAAGCCAACTTGTTCCTAGAATCTATATCAGACATGGACTATCACCAAATAATTAATACAATAACACATATAAAAGGAGGCATCCTTGACCTTATTCTCCTACCAAACACACTCTACAAGTTATTCAGAACAGAATCCATAGAATACACACAAATACCCTGGTCTGATCATTACATCATCAAAACTCAATTCACATTCTACACCAACAACACTAAAAATAACAAACGAAATGACCCCACTACAAAATTCAAAAAATTTAATGAAACTGACTTCTTAGATACAACAATACCTCACCTCTCATCAGCTCCAATGAATCTAGACGAAGCTGTAACAACCTGGCATGTAACAATCAATAATGCAGCCAAACTTGATCAACGAATCAAAAAAAACCCTAACTTAAAAAGAAACAGAACTCCATGGTTCAACAATACGCTAAAACAAATGAAAAAAGAACTAAGAAAATTAGAACATAAATGGCGCAAAACTAAATCAAACATCAACAAGGAAATATATTACAACCATCTCACAAAATACAAAGACACATTAGATAATACAAAAAAATCCTATTTCGCAGCAATCTTATCAAAATCATATAACAGACCACGAGAACTATTCTCAATTGCTAGAAATCTTACTAATAATCCTCAAGCATCAAACACTGAAATCACTGAAATATCGGTACAAACCTTAGCCATCCACTATCAAAACAAATCTATGCAACCTACAATGACCCTAAACAATATAAATACAGTTCATCACTGCTCAGATGAATGGTCAAAATTTCACCCCATATCAAAAGACGCACTAAAGAACATCATCTCTAATCTCAACACCACAACCTCCTTTCTTGACCCATGCCCAGTAACATGGATAAAAAGTACACTCCCAATACTACTACCATACATCCTCCCTATAGTCAACCTATCATTGCATCAAGGACACCTCCCCTCTACGCTAAAACATGCACAAATCCGTCCAATTCTCAAAAACAACACGCTTGATAAAACATCACCAAAATCATACAGACCCATTTCAAGTATCCCTTTTTTAGCTAAAATAATAGAAAAAGTGGTACAAATTCAGACACAAGAATACTTAGATTCATCCTACCCACTTGATGACCACCAACATGGATTTAGACCTCAACATGGAGTCGAAACACTGCTAACAGTCTTAACTGATGTATTACTCAAAGGAATTGATAATCATAAACAAGCATTCATACTTTTATTTATTGATATTTCCGCAGCATTTGATAGTGTTCACCACACTATAATGCTTAATAACCTGAAACAAATAGGAATAAAAGACACTGTACATAAATGGTTTACCTCTTACTTAAGTAATAGAACACAAAATGTAAGAATTGGTAACCAAACATCAACCATATATAAACAAGAAATTGGTCTCCCACAAGGCTCTGCACTATCAGCCCTTCTATTTAATATTTATATAAAACCTGTCAGTGATATCTTTAAAAAATTCGGTGTATACTATCATCTATACGCAGATGATATTATGATGTACATCCCATTCACGATTCCTAATTTACCAATAAAATTACTATCAGAATGCTTCAATGAAATTACAACATGGCTAAAAGCCCAAAACCTTCACATTAATCATTCGAAAACAGAAGTCCTAATTGTAACAAAAAATCAATCATATATCCCCCCAACCCATATAACATTACAAAGCCATGACATTAAAATAAAAAATGAAATAAGATACCTAGGTGTTATTCTAGATACTCACCTGACGATGAACACTCACATCAGAAACACCATAAAGAAAATATACTTTAAACTTAAAATCCTTAAACAATTACGCCCGCTAGTACACCAACTAGACTTCATTAATATAATCCAAGCTACAATAACACCGCACTTTGATTTTGCCAACCTAATTCTCTTAGGTATATCGAAACAAAACATAAAAAGAATCCAATTAGCACAAAACGCAGCAGCCAGAATTATAATGAAAGTACACTCAATCCAGCACATAACTCCAATATTAGCTTCCCTACACTGGTTGCCAATTCAAAGTAGGATAATATATAAAACCACAATAACCACATACAAAGCTTTAAACAACATGGCCCCAATCCCATTAAGCAATCTAATTAGCATGGAATCTCAAAAAACCACGCACAGAAAAGGATACTCAAACAAACTAAATACCCCTAATGATTTCATAAAAGCAAATAAATTAACTAACAAAAGAGCTTTTTCTCATGCTGCCCCATCTATGTGGAATTCCCTTCCGGAGGACCTACGAACTATAACTGAAATCATGGAACTCCGTAAAAAACTAAAAACCTATTTATTCTCCATGCACTACGGCAACATAGATAACCCCTGGATACACTCAGATAAAGGTTAAAAATATGACAGAGTAATACTTATCCCAAAAATTTAACAGACATTACGCTATTATATAAACTCTATGATCCAACTCTGAGTACCCCCAACATGTACCTGTATATAGTTTTTTGTACATAGTTTACTAAGCCAGCTTTGCTTTTTTGCATTAGTTCAAGCTGTTACCCATTACTTTTATTGTTACAAAAATGTTCGATGTAAAACTAAGCTTTTGCTATGTGGAATGTTGTTTTATTGTGAACCGCAACTGAACTCTGGAAGTTGCGGGTTATAAATATATGTTAAATAAATAAATAAATAAATTAACCTTACCTATCATTGCTCTTGCTCCATCAGTAGTGATGGAAAGAAGTCTATGCAATGGAAGATTACACTTTATCACAAAAGAATGGAAAGAACTGAATATTTCCTGACTGGTAGTTCTCCCTTTTAAAGAAATCATTCCAAGTAGTTCTTCTTTAACACTGAAGTCTACAGAAAACATACGGATAAAGACTAATTACTGGGCTATGTCTCTTATGTCTAGATTCATCCAGTTGGAGTGAGAAAGCAACAATTTGAAACATTCTCCAACAATTGTTCAGTTGTGTCTCCACACATCTTTTTTATTCGCCACATGACGGGTGTTTCTTGACAATTGTACATCTTGAATAGCAGCTATGATCTCTTTCTTATTTTTAAATCCTTCAAAAAGATTGTCAGCTGCTTCAAGAAAACAATCTTTTACAAATTCCCCTTCAGTGAAAGGTTTGCATTTCTTTGCGATCAGGTTACAGACCTTGAAGGATGCTGTTATTGCATTGACAGAATGTGACCTTGGCTTCGCCATCAACTGTTGCTGAGTAGCCAATTTCAATTTAAGTTCTTTGAGCTTCAGTTTACTAATTTCACTTTTGGGTGGAAAATCAGCATCAAACGTATTGCTATGCAGAGCCTTATAATGACGTTCCAGATTACCCTTTTTGGGCAAGGATTCTGGGGCATTACAAATTAGACAACAACACTTGTCTTTCACCATGATGAAGAAGTAGTCCATTTCCCATTCATCATGAAAGTGGTAGGTTTTGCTCTTCTTTGGAACACTCATCTTCGTTATACTGGGGTGGCTGGATGTAAGAAGGCCAAATCTGCTAAGTTAGTATAAACACTGGCTGAATCTGGTCCAAAACTGTCACTGTCCCAAAGTATTAAAGATCAACAGGAACTGAAGACCTCTGGATGATGTGCAATACAAGGATGGAGATGCCAAAATCACATATGCAGTTCTAAAAGTAAAAATAAAAATTCATCCTACTGGCACCAATAATCAAATACCACCAAACAATCATCATCTGTGACCTATAAAGGCACTGCTACACAAACCTCATGCAAGTCTAGAAACCCCTCTGCCCTGATAACAGGTGCTCATGTCAGCCAGATCCTAACACAGGGTACATACTAATATGGGTGGTGTCTGGTCCCAGAGGGCCACATGTGACTGCAGGATACAGATGGACAGCAAATTACCTTCAACTGCACTGCAAAGAACACCTGTCACACACTGGTAGTAGTGATGGTGATGTATAGCAGGACTTATCTCTAGCACCACATATACTGTGGACCTAGTGCTGGGCACCATCCTATCCCTCAGGGTGAACACAGAACCTGCACAATGGCATGGTCTGTACCTACTCTGTGCCAGTATCACACACTGTCAGTTCGTCTTTCCAAGCTAAGGTACCAGAGAGGTGCAGACCCCATTTGATGTTCAGCTGTAGACTGCTATTCAGCATGTGCATTGCATCATGGGTACCGGTGGGGTTACCCTATCCTGGCACTCAGAGCAGACGGTGTGTGCGGTGACCTGCAGTCCTTCTGTACCCAGCCATTGCTGTGACATACACCACGGAGGTATAGCCTACTGGTTAATACAATGCCATTCTCAGCAGTGTTCATGGTTTCAATTCCTCATTGTTCCCTCCTCTCATGCCTGTCCTACTCAAATAGTGTGCATGTCTGTAACAGTCATATTTTTGCAGATCTGTGCTGCCAGCCCATAATACCCTCTCCACAATTGCCAACATTTCCTCGGTCTTTCTATCTGCGTCTTTCAGCTGTGTAGAGTCCTGTCTGCCTGTGCAGGCTGCCACCCCATGTCCTGCACTGCTACCCTTTCCTGCATTGCACCTCTTCATGCTTGCCTCGCCTGTGCCTGATCTGCATGGCACCACCACTCCTCTGTCCACTCATCATTGTAACTATCCTGCCACCTCCGCCTCCACTGGGGGACACGTATTCCCATCGTCTGCCACCAACTGTCTTTCCAGTACTTTACATTGCCAACACCCTGTGCTATGGTACAGTTGCCCCACCATGTTTCTCCTCAGTACTGGCAGCCACATGGGATGCACGCAGATATGGCAGGTCCAGCGGCTCCCAGCTCTCCCTTCTTCACTCACCTGTTCATTGCCTTTCCTGAGTGCTCTATCTAGTGTTAGGGCTACATCTGTCTCTGTTCCTCACAGGTCATGCATGTCATCCTGAGGCATCTTGCAGCCCTTAGGGCACACTAACCTAGGGGACCGTAACCTTGTTAGGCCACCTTAACCTATGGTTCCATAGCCCAGGGTGCCTTCTACAGTGCCTTGTCCAGGGGTGCCTAATACGGTGCTTAGCCTAAGGAGCCCTATAGGGCGCCTTATGGGGCACCTTACAAGGCACCTTACAATTGGTAGGCGGTGATGGGGGAGATGTGAGGATGCTCATGTATGCCCCCTGCCCCAGACCCCACTCGGCTAGGGAGCGGGGTCTGGGGCAGGGGGCATACATGAGCATCCTCACATCTCCCCCATCATCGCCTACCAATAGTATGTCCCTTCTGCTTGGGGGAGGGTTGGCTGAGGGGATGTTTGGTCAGTGCCCTGGCAACTGTTAGCTCTGGTGGACCAGGTAGATGTAGGTGGATTGTGTTTGGCCTTTGTCAGCTGCTCTCATGCTGATTTCCGGTTTTTATGTTCCAATCTGCCACCTAGGCACCCGCCTAGTCCACCCTGTGCCCCAGATGCCCCCGCTACATGTCACGCCTGCAGCCCCCTATGCCCCATTTGCACCATCGCCATAGTGGCCTTTCATACTTTGGCACTATGCTGTTGCTGAAAATGGCCAAAAACAAATTGAGAGAATAGCTATTCAGAGCTAGCGTGTGTGAGTATATTGTGATATAATGTGATATAATGTCGGAAGTATAGCCATGAAGCGAGATTCACCTCTTGAAGCTAATCTTCCATTTTACTCAATTATGATTGAGCCCATTAAAGAGCTAACAATAAATAAGGTTAAAACACTACAAAAGTGCAACCAATAATCTCCATGCAAAATGATTAATTTGTCAGGATAAGATGAACCACGAAAAGTCTATGCTGGAGCTCAAAACAGCCAGAATTTGGAAAAAAATATCTTATCTGAATCCAACCAAGTCCGACGGTGAGCAGCAATCCGTAGTAGCAGATTTTAAAGTCCATCCAGATAGACTTCTGGTGATGTTGCCAGCACAAATTTCACAAGATAGCAGACACAGTACTGCGTTTCGGGCGAACAATATTTATACACCCTGCTTCAACGCTCAGCACTCTGTACCGACAAACTTCTGTCTTCGTCTTCACACCACTCAAAGACGAAGACAGAAGTTTGTCGGTACAGAGTGCTGAGCGTTGAAGCAGGGTGTATAAATATTGTTCGCCCGAAACGCAGTACTGTGTCTGCTATCTTGTGAAATTTGTGCTGGCAACATCACCAGAAGTCTATCTGGATGGACTTTAAAATCTGCTACTACGGATTGCTGCTCACCGTCGGACTTGGTTGGATTCAGATAAGATATTTTTTTCCAAATTCTGGCTGTTTTGAGCTCCAGCATAGACTTTTCGTGGTTCATCTTATCCTGACAAATTAATCATTTTGCATGGAGATTATTGGTTGCACTTTTGTAGTGTTTTAACCTTATTTATTGTTAGCTCTTTAATGGGCTCAATCATAATTGAGTAAAATGGAAGATTAGCTTCAAGAGGTGAATCTCGCTTCATGGCTATACTTCCGACATTATATCACATTATATCACAATATACTCACACACGCTAGCTCTGAATAGCTATTCTCTCAATTTGTTTTTGGACTTTATATTTGTAGAGAATTTTGGTTAGGTTGTATTTTTTGGATGTTGCTGAAAATGGAGCACTACTATCACTTTTCTTGGGCTCCCTGCCCATGCTGTACATTGCTGACACTGAAATGGTTTCTCTCTCCTGCAAATGTGCATCTAATGGCAAGTTTTCATTCGCGGTAGGATTCAGCCCTTCAGTTCAGCGCGTTAGTGTGCAGGGAGCCTCTCTCCGCCCACTCCCCACCCATTTATCCCTTCTCTCCGCCCTCTCTCCACTCTCTGCAGTGTTTACCACGGCCGGGAACGTTAACGCACGTTATGTAACGTTAACGCGTGTTAACGTTACATAACGTGCGTTAACGTTACCTAACGCGCGGTCTATAATGTTACCGCAGTTTATTAAACATACCCCTATGTCCCATGTGCAACTTTTCATTGACGAACTTCACTGACGAAATAATCAGAACTCTTTCCCTGAAGAAATCCTGAGGCCGGCTTTCCCATTTGTCTACACATTTACTGGTCCATTCTGCTTCCATCTCCTTGCTACTTTAGGGCTGATGCAATCACACTCCATTACAGAAATCTGTTCTGTAATAGGGTCTTGCACACGATAGGCAGTAAGTAATATGCTATCTGCCAGAGAATTATGGAAAACTCTAGCCGGCACTGCTGAAGAGGCACCAATTTTCCGGTATCATTTCGGACAGACTCATGCTAAACTGTCGGACACTGAAGTACTTGCAATGAAATTGGTAGCCCCCTAAATAGTTCCTTCTTTAACATAATTGCTTTTTTCAGGATGGAAATTGAGGGTCTTTTATCTTGGCTTTACCGAGCCAGTCCATTCTGAGAGATGGGTTTTAGACAGAATGAAGGAAAAGATGTCAACCTTGGTAACCTGGGGATGCCTGCTCTGATTTTCACCGCTGCTTTACCAAGTCCTTATTCATTTATCCTGCAGGAGGCATCTGCTTTAAATAGGAAGAAAGGTCCCTACAGAAGCGCTGTTTTATAAAGACAAGTAGGCGCCTACTCGTCTTCATAAAATACCAGCACATGCGGCAGAAATCGCACCTTAAGTTAAGATGTCGATATTTACTCCAGCTGTAGGGTTGGCGAATGTCTGTGCCTACACTTTTCAAGCATGTATAATGTCTAGTATTTCATGATTTGTGCATGCACATGTGCACTCTGCCCACGCTCTGCCCAGACTCTAACTCATGCATGCCCACCAGCAAAATATGTGCCAATAAAGCAAGATGCTGGCTTTTACGCTAGGCGCTGTTTTATAAGGGGCCATTGACACACATATCTGGCCACAAAGATGCAGAAATTACTTTAAAAAGCCCAATTTAGATGGCTACTTTCACTCTTAGGAATCGTTTACTAAAGGGCGCTAGCTGGCAGCCTGTGTTTTGGCAAGCGCTGATGGTACTCTGGGGCACGCATTGCCAGCTAGTGTAAGGCCATGACAGCCCGGGACAATTCCCGTGTTAATTATGCAACACATGGTAGGTCATGAGTGGACATGTTAGGGGTGAACAGTGGGCATGGTGAGCTCAGAGCAGTTAGCGCTGCAGTCACACCACATGCTAACTGCATTCGCCTGATGCCACCTCAATAAGCGGAGTTAAGTGCCTCCACATTAATGTGGCCCACATAAAGGGAACGTGCGCCTTCTTAACTATTGGGGAAATGCTTTCCACACACCCCCAACAGATAATGTGGTGATGTTGCACCAAACATGCCATAATTTTGGCGCTTTTGGCACGTTAGGTGCAACGCCGTAATGCCTTTAGTAAAAGATCCCCTTAAAAGTACAGTAGGTGCCTCCTTATAAAATTACCCCTAAGTCTATTCTAGTGGCTCAGTGGCAGCACTGGATGCCTTTAACAATTTCTCCAAATGGGTTAGTTTTCTGCTGCCATGTAGAAGATGCAGGTTTGATTCCGAAATCTGGCTTCTGGTCCTTGGGCCAGTTGTGTTGGGACTACTGTGGATACAGTAGTCACAGGGCCCAATTTTGAATTGGGCAGTGAGTGCTATGTGCTGCTTCGGTGCATAGCCCACCCCCTTACGCCTAACCTGGATTTTCAATGCTGAGTTCTTGCCGCACAACCCGAAAGCCGCAGGAACTATCCAGGTAGCACCAATTTTCAATGCTACCCACTTAGCCCCTGCACCTGAAAGATAGGCAAGGAAAACTCTTGTCTATCTTTAAGGTGCAGAGGGCTAAGCAGGTAGCATCCAAAATCAATGCTACAGGTTAATCTTTTCCTCTGCCCCCACTCCACCCTAGAATGCCCCTAACACACCCTGATGCTAATCTCATAGTATTTGGGCACATTAGGGACATATTCATGATTTTCGAAGGGCACTACCCATGTAGGTGCCTGCAAAAATCCCAGATATGGCATTTACATGGGTAACTAGGGCAGTTACCCATATAAATAAAGATTTATTTTCTGTTCTATGTAAAACGTTTACATTTGTTCCATGTAACATGTTTTTTGGTTCCCTGTAAACCGCCCCTGATCTCTGGAAGGGGCGGTATAGAAATGTAACAAATAAAAAAAAAATTCCTTTGAAAATCAGGCCCATAGTCTCTAGGATTGAAGGAGGTAGAGATATAGGGGGATGTTTACTAAACCGTCCTAATGTTACCGGCGCTAGTTGCAGTGTTAATGTGAAGAATGCCATAAAAGGTACTGGAAGTTCTGGAGGGAAGGTAGCAAGAATCTGTATCATGTGATAGAACTAACACCACTGCAAGATCAAACCCATGACCTCTGCCTCTGCAGTCATTGCAGTAACCAGTGGGCTACATCTCTATAGCTTCTAGCATAGTGCTGGCTGGCTACAGAAAGACTGCAGGTCACCGCACAAACTGTCTGCTGTGGTTACCAGGATAGGGTAAACCCACCCATACCCATGATGCACTGCACATGCAGATCAGCAGTCTACCTCTGATCACAAGATGGGGTATGTGTCTCTACAGCACCCCGGCCTGGTAGGGGGAACTGACCATGTGTGTTACTGGCACAGAGTAGCTACAGACCATCATATTATGCGGTTCCTGTGCTCACCCTGAGGGTGAGGTGGGGCGCCCAGCACCAGGTCCACAGCACCTGGCATGGCTGAGATAGGCTGTGCTGTAGGTCCCATCAGTGCTAGTGTGTGACAGATAGTCCTTTCAGGAGCACCTAGAATACACCTGTGTCCATCTGTATTCCCCAGTCACGTTTAGCCTTTGTGGCCTATGATGTACCCAGAATAGTGCATATCCTGCGTGATTGCCATGGTCACATTTTATAGGAGAAGGGTGGTGTTTGGAGCCAAAAGCGGATTATGTAGTACCACCCAACCCGCTCTCTCTGGGTCAGGGTGGAGGATAAGATTGCCCACCAACAGATCCACATTCTACATCTCTGCAATGGAGGCAGTAGAGGGGACCATCAAACCCAGTCCTGCTGGGGAATAGGCACCCTCCAGGGCAGTCAATGATGATCTGAACATATCACAGAGGGCACAGGCAGTAGGCCTGGACAAGCTCAGCTGCCCCCACCACCATCTGACATTCACCAGCAGAGGGCACAGTCAGTCTCCACCTACTGCATGGTGTTCCAGCAACACATGCTAACTACAGACAGTCAGAGCTAGAACACAGTGCATGTTCCTGGAAGAACTATGTACACCCACAAGAGGGATGTAAGCACACACACCAAGCACATATGTCAGTGACTGGGCCACAGAAAAGGAAACTCATAGATATCACTTGAGAAAAACACTGGGGAGCACTATGTGGGAACCTAGCCATGCCATGGTCACTGCTCAGTCTGGGTGAGAGTGACCTCCCAGCATGACATGCTGTGGCCACCCTGTCCGTGCAGGTGGTGGTCGGGCACTACAATGTCCCAGCCATTGCCCTATGCCCTGTACAGATGCAGCTAGCCCAGACCGCCATATCTGGGCCATACCCACAATACCTTGTTCCTCATTATGCACATTGGCAGGCTAACACTGTAAACAGTGCAAATATTGGGAGCTCAGTAAGGTGCAGGCAGCCACAAAACACTGGATAGACATTAACACACTCCCACACCTATTTCAGCATTGTGCAAAGATAGAGGTGGTTGGCAGCCCTGGCCGCCACACGAGTCCTGGGCACAGTGCAGGCATTGCTAAGGTGTGCAGGTGCTAGTACTGGTAGCTGCTGCTCTGCTCAGAGCCCAAAAACCTGACTCTCCATGAGGCTTTGGATAGTGGAGCCTGTGGGTGTTGGTGTTTGTGTCCCGGTTGGCCAATGCTCTAGGGCAGGGGTGGGGAACCCTGGTCCTGGAGAGCCGCAGACCAGTCAGGTTTTCGGGATATCCCTAATGAATATGCATGAGATATATATGCATTAGAGATATCCTGCCAACCTGACTGGTTTGTGGCCCTCCAGGGCTGGATTTGGAGACCCCTGCCTTACACCTCTGTCATTTAAGATTGTGAGTGGGCAAGGTGCAGATGTCCAAGACATCAAAAAGGTTAGATAGAATGTGTCACATTCCTCCTCACTTCTCACCACCACCAAAATATTGTCTATTAGACAACTTTTTGGTGGTGGTGAGAATCGAGGAGGAATGTGACACATTCTATATACCCTTTCGATGTCTAGGACATCTGCACCTTGCCCACTCACAATCTTAAATGACAGAGGTGTAAGGCAGGGGTCTCCAAATCCAGCCCTGGAGGGCCACAAACCAGTCAGGTTGGCAGGATATCTCTAATGCATATATATCTCATGCATATTCATTAGGGATATCCCGAAAACCTGACTGGTCTGCGGCTCTCCAGGACCAGGGTTCCCCACCCCTGCTCTAGGGCAGAAGTTGCCAACTCCAGTCCTGGGGTGCCAAACACCATTCAGGTTTTCAGGCTGTCCCTAATGAATATGCATGAGATACATTTGCATACAATGGGGCACTGCATACCAATGCATCTCATGCATATTCATTAGGGACAGCATGAAATCCTGAATGGTGTTTGGCCCTCCAGGACTGCAGTTGGGAACCTTTGCTCTAGGGACTGCACATGTTTATGGTGTCTGTGCGCTGTAGGGTAAAATATAGGGACATGGTCTGCAGGAGCCACAGCTGGGACTTAAACCTGTGACCTTCTGCCCCTGAACACACTGGCTGTGTGTACTGCACCAACCTGTTGCCAAAGAGGCAGGTCATTCCCTGGGGATACCATTACTGTTCATCAGACAGATGTTGTCTGTTGCACTGCATGCCACCCACCTGAACAGGGCTTGGCTTTGGTGTGCTGTGGGCAGATGCCACTGCCCCCTCTACCACCAGCACCCCTCCGCCACCATGCTGACATGCCCTTATGCCGGTGGTGCTGGTGGTACGCAGTCCCAGGCCATCCAGTGTGCCGGTAGGCGGCTGCCTATGGTGTGGGATATGGGTAGGGATGCCTACATAGACATCCACGCTTCCCACCGGCACCGCCTGTCAATGTTATGTTCCCTTTGGGGTACCTACTAGGTACTGTCCCCTGGGACACTCATGGGCATGTTTGACCTTGGTCAGCTGCTGGCTTGCTGATTTGCAGTTTCTGCATTCCTATGTACCACCTAGGCATCTGCCTAGTCCACCCTGTGCCCCAGCTTCCCAACTGAATGTCCCGCCTGCAGCCCCCTATACCCCATTTGCAGCCTCACTGTAGTGCCCTTTCGTACTTGGGCACTATGCTATTGCTGCACATGTATCACTACTATCACTTTTCTTGGTTTCCCTGCCTTTGCTGTACATTGCTGACTGAAATGGTTTCTCTCTCCTGCAAATGTGCCTCTAACGCAGTGTTTCCCAACCCAGTCCTACGGGGCACACCGGCCAGTCAGGTTTTCGGGATATCCCTAATGACTATGCATGAGATATATATGCATTAGAGATATCCTGCCAACCTGACTGGTTTGTGGCCCTCCAGGGCTGGATTTGGAGACCCCTGCCTTACACCTTTTAAGATTGTTGGGAAACACTGCTCTAACGCGTGGTTTTCACTGGCGTTAGTTTTCAGACCTTCATTTCACAGCGTTAGTGTACCTGGAGCCTCTCACCACCCACTCCCCGCCCATTGACCCCTTCTCTCCGCCCTCTGGGAAGCCTTACTCCACCTTCTTTGTGCCTTAACACCACCGGAGACATTATTGTGCGATAATGTTACTTTATCGTGCGATAATGTTACTTTATAGTGTGATAACGTTACTTTATCGTGTGATAACGTTACGTATCGTGCGATAATGTTACTGACTGCGCCGCTGCGACGTTATTGCTGTTTAGTAAACATCCCCCATAGTCATTGCTCAACAACACCTACTGACCAAATTTGGGAAGAGCATGTTCAGGTTCCAGAAGGAGCCAATGTAACTATAGGTTAAAAATTACTGAGATTTACCTGGATGTGGGGTCTCTGCCATGATAGTCTGAAAGTACTTTGGGGCTGGCAGCTGTTGGCTGTTATCAGATTTTTTTTTGTGTGAGACTTTGGTGTTTTCCAGCTTGATTGCTGGCAGCAGTAGAAAAAATAAATAAATTACCTTGCTAAAGGCACAGCATGAGAACTGGCCAATGAGGAGCCAGGAGCGATGAGTTAGCTAATAGAGAGCCAGTATTGAGGCTGAAACTTGCCAATAAGGCTGGAAGTAGAGGATATACTGGCTAATAAAAGGCTAGAATTAAGATAGATGGGTGAGATTATACAGTTTTTAAATCATTTTAAATTATATCAGTGCAATAAATTCTACTATTTGCACTTGGCATTCAGTGCATTGTATATCTTATTTCTTTGGGGAAAACTTGTAACATCAATTGATTCACTTACATTTATCAGATACTTATTTAATATTTTAAAAGTGGTTTTCCCCTATTCCTGGCACAGTCCAAGATAACTCGGCTGACGGCGACTACATTAGGTGAAAAAGTAGGACTGAGGTCTCCTTCTAGGAGAGGGGGCTACACCAGTGTTTATGGCCCCTGGCTGAGGATTATTACTGGAGTGGCTGGGCTACACAAAATACTGAGTTCAAATAGGGAAAAGTACCTGGGGGAGTAGAGACTAATTCTAATTGAATTAGCAACCCAAAAGAGCAGGAGATAATCTACTAGTCAACCCCCTGCTCCCCTCCCCCGCCCCCCACAAACTCCCCTCCCCAATTAGACCCTTAAAAAAACATGGTAGGTTAACTATGGTGATGCTTTCTTCGCTCTCATTTGCCATCCGCTCTTCTCTGTAACGGTAGCTACTGAAAAGCACAAGCAATCTTTGCTGTTTAGTTTTTGCTAATAAGAACCAGGTTTTACACAGCATCTGCTGATGCATCTTCCTATCTGAGAAAAAATCCTAGGGGATCATTTAGGGGCTTTCTCAGTCAGGACACCCTAGTTATGGAATGATCTTCCCGAGGATTTCCTAGTGAGTTAGGGTTAACTGCTTTTAAGAAGAAATGAAAAACTCACTTATTTAGATGTGGTGGAAGGGAAGGATTGGGATGGAAGGGGTACATTTTATTTTTTATTTTATTGTATTTATTCATTGTTTTTGTTTCGTTTTCTTGCAAGCTATAAACATGTGAATAAATAAATGCTCACCCCTAGTTCCTCAGGAACCACCAAAAATGGTTTTGGGAATCCAAGGAAGCCTGTTTCTGTGCTTGTGGATTTTCTGACAGTTGGAATTTCGGTTCTCAGTGTAACCCACAGGAGCTCTTGAACCAATATTCAGTGGCACAATCCAGCTAATGCCATTGAGTATCACCACACACTACCTTGGCATTATAGAGGTAATTCGATAACGAGCTAAGCAATCAGTGTATGTAAGTCACCTACTTTCAATGACTTACTCCTGGGGTGTGCACTTATGCATGCGGTTTAGGCAGGTGCTATTCTGTAAGTAGATGCATCAGGGCACTGGCATATAGTTTCAGAGCAGGTAAGCACAGGGGCGGAGCTTGCGCAGAGCAAACATTTCCATGTGTAAGTTCTAGAATGCTATAACTTCCGCTCATTTTCAGACAGTCTAGTAATGCCAATTTGCACCAAGTCGAGGGTTGGTGCAAGCGGTGAGATATACATGTCAAGTCTAGATTTGGGGGTATGTTTACTAAACCACGTTAACGTAGCAGCGGTGACGTTAACGCGCGTTAGGTAACATTAATGTAAGTTAAGGGTAATAACGCGCTTTAACGTCACTGTCCGCGGTAAGTCCTGCAGGGAGCAGAGAGAGGGCGGAGATAAGGGGGAGATGGGCGGAGAGAAGCTTCCGCAACACTAACATGGGGTACTGAAGGGCTGAACATTACCAGGACTGAAAACCTGTCATTAGATGCAGATATGCAGGAGGGTGAAACCATTTAAGCGTCAGCAATGTACAACATAGGCAGGGAGCCCAAGAAACGTGATAGTACTGCTTCATTTGCAGCAACAGCATAGTGCCCAAGTATGAAAGGCCACTATGGTGATGGTGCAAATGGGGCATAGGGGGCTGCAGGTGGGACATGTAGTGGGGGCAGCTGGGGCACAGGGTGGACTAGGCTGTCGCCTAGGTGGCACATAGGAACATAGAAACCGGAAATTAGCAAGACAGCAGCTGACCAAGGCCAAACACAATCCACCTACATCTACCTGGTGCACCATAGCCAATAGTTGCTAGGGCACTGACTTGACATCCCCCCAGCTATCCCTCCCCCATGTGGAAGGGACATAATATTGGTAGGCAGTGATGGGGGGGATGTGCAGATGCCCATGTATGCCTCCCCGCCCCAGACCCCGATCCCTAGGCGACTGCCTAACTGAAAATTGGATGGCATGGAACTGCGCACTACCAGCACCCACAGCATATGGCCAGGCAGCATGGCGGGGGGGGGGGGTGTTGGTGCTGGAGGGGGCAGTGGCACCTGCCTGCAGTGCACCAGGCCATGCCCTGTTCCAGTACGTGGTGTGCAGTGCAACAGAAAAGGTCTGGCTGAGGTGAAGTAAAGGTAGCCCCAGGGACTGCTGTCCTTTTGTGGCAACAATGTGGTGCAGTACACACAGCCAGTGTGTCCCGGAGCAGAGGGTCACAGGTTCAGGTCCCAGCTGTGGATCCTGCAGAGCATGTCCTTAAATTTTACCCTAAAATGTAGATACAACATCAACATGTGCAATCCCCAAAGCAGCGGCCAAAAGGGGTGGAAACACTCACACAGGCTCCACTATCCAAAGCTCCATGCAGAGTCAGGCTGTTGGCCCCAGCATGGAGCCGCAGTCACCACCAGAGCACTACTACCACCTCCTGCACAGTCTGGCAATGTTAGCACTGTGATCAGGACAAGTGTGGCGAGCAGGGTTGCCAACCACCCCTATCTTTGCACAATGCTGCAATTGGTGTGTGGGTGTGGGTGTGGGTGTGGGTGTGTATATGTATATGTATATGTATATGTCTATGTCTATCCATTGTTTCGTGGCTGCCTACACCTCACTGGGCCCACAATGTCCCACTATTACCAGCGTTAGCCTGCAAATGTGCATAATGAGGAGCAAGGTATTCTGGGTATGGCCAGGGCAGGGCAGACTGGGCAGGTTACATCTGCAGAAGGTGTAGGGCAATGGCTGGGGCATTGCAGTGCCCAACCACCACCTGCATGAACAAGGTGGCCACAGCATGTCTTGCTGTTAGGGCACGCTCACACTGACCAAACAGTAACCATGGCATGACTATGTTTCCACATAGTGCTCCATGGTATCTGTTTCAGGTGATATATGCGTATCCCCTGTACTGGAGTACCTGCTGGTTGCCTGTGTCATACAACCCAGGTCTGGGTGCATGTAGTTCTACTGTGAACATGCAGGATAGACTGGCTAGCGGTGTGTCTGTGGTTAGTTTGTGCATGGCTGGGACACCTGGCCTGGTGTAGTCTGACTTTGTCTGCTGCTGGTGACTGTCAGACCATGGTTGGGGGCTGGGATGCAGCTGTAGTCCTTGAATTGGTGGGACCACAGGGGTAGGGCAATGGACAAATAGTCTACTGTATTGTGGCATGCGCATGTTGAATCTTACGTGTGTTATGGTGGACGTGTGTTGCAGTGTGCACAATAATGCAGGTGATGTCTGTTTGGGACATGCGTTGTTACGCACCATAATCTGACCACATATGCTAAGGTGCCTAGACATATCTCAAAAGGCACATAGAAAGTTATGTAACGTCATGTGCGTTATTGTGCACGCTGCACGTCAGACGCCCTGCTGTGCACATTCTCCGCAACGTGCGTAGGATGCACTACTGCATGATAATCTAGCAGACAAGATGGCCACTTGGTGGAATATATATGCATTGTCTTGTTGTGGTTGTTTGGGATAGTGGTTGCAGACGTGCGTGGAGCCAACATAGGTTGTGGGTTTGGGTCCCACAGGTTCCTTTTCCTTTCTTTTTGTTTGTTCTGCTCTCCTTACCATACAATGGCTCTGGCTTTGTCCCTTCTCCACACACCCTTCCCTCTCTTCACTGTACTCATTGCAGTGTCCCCTCCATGCAGCCTATCCGTCACATGCTAGCTGTTACATATGCTCCCTTTTTTTGGGTTGTTTTGGTGGACAGGTGACTCAGTGGTTTGGTATTGGTATCAGTGAGCTGTATTTGGGCTCTTCAGTGTATGGGTTCAATTCCCTCTTACTCCTTTTTGGATTCCCTGTCCATTTTGCCCTTATACACACACCATCCACACAGCTGGCCCTTCAGACCGACCCCTGACGCCCTTTCCGTTACCATTGTTTACTCCTCTGCATGCTGGGTTCACTGCACACCATTTCTTGGTGTGTGTGCATGTGTTAACTGTGGCTCACATCCCCATTACAGACTGCGATATCAGCTGCCTGTGGTCTATGACCTTACACCTACCGCTCCGTTTCTCATGTGGAACCATGTCTGCACATCCCTCAGTGCATCTTCTATTGTCGGCACGCCTTAGATTGTAACCCCTTCGGACGTGCTGCCGCTTCCCGTCGGCTGTGGTGTTCACATGCGGTGGGTCCATGGTGCACTATACTATGTGTTACGTGCTTTGTAATACATGTTACCTGACATGGCTTGCTTTACCGATGCACCACCCACTCCTTTATATGGGCATCCGTAACATTACCGGGAAATTTAACGCGGGTAACATTATAGGAGTTTAATAAACATACCCCTTGGTGTGCATAGTTCACCACTTACGCCCTATTTATAAAGTCAAATATGCACATACTTTATAGAACATGTGAACATAAGAACATAAGATATGCTATACTGGGTCAGACCAAGGTCCATCATAGAAACATAGAAACATAGAAACAAGCCCAGTATCCTGTTTCCATCAGTTGCCAATCTAGGTCATAATTACCTAGCAGTTTCCCCAAAGGACACAAGTTCCACAATGCTTGTATTGGGTCAAGCAGTGATATTCTGGGTCCTTTTTAATAATGATTTATGGACCTTTTCTTCAAGAATTTGTCCAAACCTTTTTTAAACCCGGCTACACTAACAGCTTTTACTACATCCTCCGGTAATGAATTCCAGAGTTTGATTGCACATTGAGTGAAAAAAATATTTTTTCTTATTAGTCTTAAATAGGTTACCCTGTAGCTTCATTGCATGTCCCTAGTCTTTCTATATTTTGATGGTGTAAACAATCAATCTACATTTATCCATTCCACACCATTCATTCATTAATAGACCTCTATTATATCTCTCCTCAGCCATCTCTTTTCCAGGTTTAAGAGCCCTAACTTTTTTAGCCTCTCTTCATAGGGGTATCCTTCCGTCCCCTTTACTATTTTGGTAGCTATTCTCTGTAGCTTTTCTAATAACCTATAACATTTTTAAGATATGGTGACCAGAATTGCACACAATATTCAAGGTGCAGTTGCACCATTGAACGATACAGAGGCATTATAATATCCTTTGATTTATTCTCCATTCCTTTCCTTATGATACCTAGCATTCTATTTGCTCTCTTGGCCACTAGGTGGAGGGTTCTGACATGTTATCCACGATGATGCCTAAATCTTTTTCCTGGGTGGTGGTTCCTAATGTGGAAACTTGCATCGTGTAACCCTAGTCTGAGTTGTTATATCCTAAGTTCATAACTTTGCACTTGTCCACGTTAAATTTCATCTGCCATTTGGATGCCCAGTCTTCCAATTTATCAATATGAGGAGTGGCCTAGTGGTTGGAGCAAGGTACTTCAGGCCAGAAGGTCAGAGGTTCAAATCCCACTAGAGGGCAGCAACCTTGGGCTGGAAGGACTTGGGTTTCTAGTCCCACAGGTGCTCCTTGTGGTCTTGGTCAAGCCACTTAACCCTCCATAGCCCATGTTCCCTGTAAAATAGTTATCTCCAAGTTATAATGCCCTGTTCAATGTAATTTCAATTTGTTCAATGTAAACCAGAATAGTGCAGTATATGAGAGAATGTAATAAATAAATAAATATCCTCTTGCAATTTTTCACAATCCTCATGGTTTTAACAACTTTGAATAATTTTGTGTCATCTGCAAATTTGATTACCTCACTCATTATTCCCATTTCCAGGTCATTTACGAATATGTTAAAAAGCAGCGGACCCAGCACAGTACCCTGGGGTACTCCACTATTCACCTTTCTCCATTGGAAAAATTGACCATTTAGTCCTACCCTCCAATTTCTATCTTTTAACCAGTTTATGATCCACAATAGTACACTGCCTCCTATCCCATGACTTTTTAATTTCACCAAAAGTCTCTCATGAAGGACCTTGTCAAAGGCTTTCTGAAAGTCCAGATACACTATATCAACCAACTCACCTTTGCCTACCTGTTTATTCACACCTTCAAAAAAACATAAGAGAGAAGTAAGCCATGTTGGCTGTTTCCCATTAAGCTATGACTATCTACATGTTCAGTAATTTTGTTCTTTATAATGGTTTCTACCATTTTTCCCGGTACTGACGTCAGGCTCACCAGTCTGTAGTTTCCCGGATCATCCCTGGAACCCTTTTTAAAAATTGACGCTACATTGGCCATCCTCCAATCATCAGGTATTACAGATGATTTTAATAAAAATTCACAGATTACTAATAGTAGGTCTGTAATCTCATATTTCAGTTCTTTCAACATCCTTGCATGTATACCATCCGGTTCAGGTGATTTCCTACTGTTCAGTTTATCAAATAGTTGTAATACATCTTCCTGGTGTATCAATATTTCTTTCAATTCTTCTGTGGCTTCACCTTTAAATACCATTTCAGTCATGGGTAACATCTCTACATTTTCCTCAGTAAAAACCGAAGGAAAGAATTCATTCAGTCTCTCCACTATGGCCTTGTCCCCTCTTAGTGCCCCTTTTACCCCTATATCATCCAATAGTCCAACTGACTCTCTCACAGGTTTTTTTGCTACGAATGTACTTGAAAAAGACTTTATTTTGTGTTTTTGCTTCCACAGAAAGTTTCTTCTCAAATTCTCAATTTGTCTGCCTTATCAATGCCTTGCATATAACTTGCCAGTGCTTATGTTGTTTCCAGTTTTTGTCATTTGGCTCCTTTTTCCATTTCTTGATGGACACTTTTTTGGCAACAACAGCCTCTCAGACCTCATCTTAAAACCATGCTGGCAGTTTTTTGGACTTCCTTCCACTTTTCTTAAAGTGTGGAATATAGCTGGTCCGGGCTTACAAGATAGTATTTTTAAACAACACTCATGCTTAATATAAATCTTTAACCTTTGCAACTGCTCCTTTTAGTTGTTTCCTAACTATTTTCCTCATTTTATCATAGGGGTATGTTTACTAAACTGCGTTAGTGCAAATCGCGTTAGGAGCCGCGTTAGTGAAAGGAAAGCCAAAAAAGGACATGGGCGGGACATCGTAACCACTAACGCGCGTTCCAAAAACTAACGAGCGTTACAGGGTGCCGTGGCGCGTTACTGCGCGTTAATTGTATGAAGGCGTACAGACACAAATCACTGAAACAGAGCTGTAGCACAATGGTTAGTGTACTGACCGCTGTTACAGGCAGCATGGGTTCGAGTCCCCAGTGTGCCTAAAGCAGAAGGCTGGCCCAGGCATCACCCTGTACAGTACATAGGGAATGAGGAGGCATGTTTTTCTTTTCGTTGAGTAGTGGTGTCAGAAACACACCCTCGCAGTGTGCCTAGCCACGTGCGTGGCTGCGTGCGTTGGTACGGGCATAGCCCCGTGCGTTGGTGCGTGCGTACAATCGTGCGTGGGTACGTGTGTTTTTACCAGCGTGGGCACCTAATATTACAGACACTTTAGGGTGTCTTGCACCTATGCATTATGCTAACAGATGTATGGATGATGGCCTATGGTGTATCGGAGCCTGTGAGCAGGTGCTGGATTTACCCAGGGTTGGATTGTGCCAGTCACACCCATGATGCACTTCACATGCAAATCAGCCGTCCACAGATACACACCATGGGGAATGCACCCCTACAGCACCTCGGCCTGGTAGGGGGAAGTGACCATGTGCACCCCCACAGCACCTCGGCCTGGTAGGGGGTACTGACCGTGTGTTGTACTGGCACAGAGTAGCTACACACCGTCACATTGTGCGTGTACTGTGCTCACCCTGAGGGTGCAGTGAGGCGCCCAGCACCAGGTTCACAGCACCGTCCATGGCTGAAAGAGGCCATTGCGCAGGTCCAAAGCAGTGTTGGTGTGTGAGATAGGTAGTTTCTGCGCAAACACCTTGGATATCTCTGTCTGTTTCAGTCAGGTGTAGTGGCCCATGTACCCCAACCCCCCCCAGGGGCCGAGGGCAGCAAACAGGGCCTCCCAACAATAGATCCACATTCTACCTCCCTGCAAAGGTGGCAGTAGAGGGGAACAGACACCCCACAGGGCAGTCAATGCAACTCTGTACACATCCATAACACAATAGCAGACAGACATCAGGCCTGGATATGGTAAGCTGCACCCCACCACTATCTGATATTCTCCTGCTGCAAGCCATCAGCCACTGCACCCTGCAAGCCACTCCATCAAGACACATACCAGCTGCAAACAGCCTGCTAGTTAGTCAATAATGCATGTGCCCAGTGGAGAAGCATGCACCCAGAACTGGGATGTCAGCATACACAGCAAGCAGATAAATCAGTGACTGGGCCCCAAAAGGAAACCCATATCTATCACATGAGAGAAATACTCTATAGCACTATGGGGGTGCCTAGCCATGCTGTGGGCACTGCACAGTCAGGGTGAGAGTGATCTCTCAGCAGGACATACTGAGGTCACCCTGTCTGTGTAGGTGGTGGCCAGCCACTAAAATGTCCCAGTCAGTGCCCTATGCCCTGTGCAGATGCACCCTGGCCAGGCCACTCTGTCCAGCCTATACCCATGGTACCTTGCTCCTCATTATGCACATTGGCAGCCCAATACTGGCAACATTGCTGGCAGTGTGGGCTGTGGAGGGTGTTTGCAGCCACCACACACTGGATAGACAGACAGCCACTCCCACACCTATGCCAGCATTGTGCTACTATAGAGGTGTTCAGCAGCCATACCCACCACACCAGTCCTGGGCACAGTACAGGCATGGATATGGTACGCAATACTGTTGGGGGTCACTCCCCAGGGTGGTAAACACTGTCAGAGACCAGACCTGCAGCACACACCGCAGACATCAGAATGATTGTTATGGTGGAGCTCAATGAGCAAAATGTGCTTAACGTAGGAATTGATATCTGCCAGTTATCATAGGAAAGGTTTGATAGCTGTGTACCATATACCCAGGTGTAGGGTGGCATTGCTAAGGTATGCAGCTGCTAGTATTGGGAGATACAGGCAGGGCCCAATGTCCTGCCTCTCCAGAAGGCATTGGCCAATGGGGCCTGTGGGTGTGTGTGTGGGTGTGTCTGGCCCTGTTGGCTGCTGCTTTACAGCAGAGTTTCCCAACTCCAGTCCTGGTGTTCCAAACACTGTTCGGGTTTTCATGCTGTCCCTCATATATATGCATGAGCTACATCTGCATACCATGGGGGTGGTGCATAGATATGCAGCACAGGCATCTTTAGTAGAGGCAGCATGGAACCTGAATGGTGTGGGGCCCTCCAGGACTGCATTTGCGAGACTCTGCTCTGGGTAATGCACCTGTTTATGGTGTCTGTGTTTGGTGTGGTAAAATATAGGCGTATTAACCATGCGTATGTTCTCTGCAATAAAGGAGTGTCTTTACTATCATTGTTTAGTGGTGGGTAAAACTATGGGGACTGGGTTGGCAGGAGCCCCAGCTGGGATTTGAACCTGTGACCTTCTTGTCCTACAGGCACTGGCTGTGTCCGTTGCACCACACTGTGGCCGTAGAGACAGTGCAGTCCCTGGAGATAGGAAAACCGGCCTGATGAGTCAGAAACCCTGCTCTGCACAATTTTACTGTGGGCTCATTTACCTTGTATGGAGACAAAAGTGCAATTATCCTCAAAAAAGACCTCGAAAAAAGAGGCAAACACCCATAACCAAGCTGGGCAACAATGATATCATTGGGCAACATTAAAAAACACTCCCAGGAAAGCTCCAATACAATGAAATGATTTTTGAAAGGTCTACGGAGTGTAGACCCTTCCAAACATCATTTCTTTTTTTTGGAGCTTTCCTGGGAGTGTTTTTTATTGTTGCCCATTGCTATCACTGTTTCCCAGTTGAATTATAAGTTTTACAATTTTTCTTGTGGTCATTTTAACGTTTTATTTGATATTTTGTTCTGTGCACATGTATCACACTGCTCACGTTTTGTAGGTTTCCCCGGTTTTGCTGTACATTGCTGACGGAAATGGTTTCTCTTCCCTTTAATATGCCTTTAACGACAGGTTTTCATTCGCGTTGGAATTGAGCTCTGAAATTCAGCGCGTTAGTGTGAGGGGAGCCTCTCCCCGCCCACTATCCGCCCATTGACCCCTTCTCTCCGCCCACTTTCCACCTTCTGCACTGTTTTAACGCGCCGCGGGAGTTTACAATCGTTAACTGCGGTTACCGCGCGTAACGTACACTTAACGATCGTTCGCACGTCAGAACGCGCATTCTGACATGCGAACGATCATTAGGTTACGTTACGCGCGTTATTCACGATTACCGCAGTTTAGTAAACATACCCCATAGTCTCCCTTTTGAAAGTTAAAAGGTAGTACTGTGGATTTCCTTGCCATCCTTCTTCCATTTATTTTATTTTATTTATTTAGACAGTTTTGTATACCACCTAATCCTTCAATCAAAGTGGTCACAACACAATTGGGGGATACATTTAACACGCGGGGATATGAGACACATACACTAATACTTACAGGGAACATGGGCAATGAAGGATTAAGTGGCTTGCCCAAGGCCACAAGGAGCTTCTGTGGGACTAGAAACCCCAGTCCTTCTGGCCCAAGGTTGCTGTCCTCTAGTGGGATTTGAACCACCAACCTTCTGGCCTGAAGTACCTTGCCCCAACCACTAGGCTACTCCTCCCTTATTAAATCAAACACGATCATGCTATGATCACTATTGCCATGTGGCCACAACACTCTTATCTCTTGCACCAGATCTTGTGTTCCACTAAGGACTAGGTCCAAAAGAGCTTCCCCTCTGATCAGTTCATGAACCAGCTGCTCCAAGAAGCAGTCATTTATTTCATGTAGAAACTTTATTTCCTTAGCATGTCCTGCATTGACACTGAACAGTTGATACCAGGGTAATTGAAATTACCCATTATTATTACTGTGCTGTAACCTTTATTAGCTTCCCTAATTTCTTTGAGCGCTTCATCATGCATTTGTTCACTCTGGCCAGGCGGTTGATAGTACACCCCCACTGCCATCAACTTCCCTCTTCCCTTTTCCCTTTTTACATAGAATTTCAATCCACAGAGATTCTACAGTTAATTTTGTTTCCTGCAAAACTTTAATCCTTTGTGACTCAATGCTCTCTCTAACACAGAGTACAACCCCTCCACCAATTTGATCTGTTCTTTCATTCCGATATAGTTTGTACCCAGGTATCACAGTATCCCACTGTTTGTCCTTGTTCCACCATGTCTTTGAGATACCAGTCATATCTGGCCTCTCATTTAGTGAACATAAGAACATAAGACATGCCATACTGAGTCAGACCGAGGTCCATCAAGCCCAGTATCCTGTTTCCAACAGTGGCCAATCTAGGTTATACGTACCTAGCAATATCCCCAAAAGACACAGGTTCCACAATGCTTGTACTGGGTCAAGCATTGATATCCTGGGTCCCTTTTTAATAGTGGTTTATGGACCTTTCCTCCAGAAACTTGTCCAAACCTTTTTTAAACCCAGCTATACTAACAGCCCTTACTACATCCTCCGGTAACAGATTCCAGAGTTTGATTACACGTTGAGTGAAAAAATATTTTCTCTTATTTGTCTTAAATAGTTTACCCTGTAGCTTCATTACATGTCCCCTAGTCTTTCTATACTCTGATAGCGTAAACAATTGATCCACGTTTATCCGTTCCACTCCATTCATTAATTTATAGACCTCTATCATATCTCCCCTCAGCCGTCTCTTCTCCAGGCTAAAGAGCCCTAACCTTCTTAGCCTCTTTTCATAGGAGTAGCCTTCCATCCCCTTCACCAATTTGGTGGCTCTTCTCTGTACTTTTTCTAATAACGCTATGTCCTTTTTAAGATACGGTGACCAGAATTGCACACAATATTCAAGGTGCGGTCGTACCATGGAGCGATACAGAGGCATTATAATATCCTTTGTTTTGTTCTCCGTCCCTTTCCTTATGATACCTAGCATTCTATTTGCTTTCTTGGCCGCCGCTGCACACTGGGCGGAGGGTTTTAACATCTTATCCACAATGACTCCTAAATCTTTTTCCTGGGTGGTGGTTTCTAATGTGGAGCCTTGCATAGTGTAACTATAGTGTGGGTTGTTCTTTCCTAGGTGCATAACTTTGCACTTGTCCACATTAAATTTCATCTGCCATTTGGATGCCCAGTCTTCCAATTTATCCAGATCCTCCTGCAGTTTTCCACAATCCTCTTGGGTTTTAACAACTTTAAACAGTTTTGTGTCATCTGCAAATTTGATAACCTCACTAGTTATTCCCTTTTCCAGGTCATTTATGAATATGTCAAAAAGCAGCGGACCCAGTACAGATCCCTGGGGTACTCCACTATTCACCTTTTTCCATTGGCAATATTGGCCATTTAGCCCTACCCTCTGCTTTCTATCTTTTAACCAGTTCCCGATCCACAATAGTACACTGCCTCCTATCCCATGACTTTTTAGCTTCGCCAAAAGTCTCTGATGGGGAACTTTGTCAAAAGCTTTCTGAAAGTCCAGATACACTATATCAACCGACTCACCTTTGTCTACCTGTTTATGCACACCTTCAAAAAAACATATCAGATTAGTAAGACAAGATCTTCCTTGTCTAAAGCCATGTTGGCTGTCTCCCATTAGGCCATGACTATCTACATGCTATATAGTCTAACTCTCCCATCTTATTTTTTAGACTTCTAGCATTTGCATACAAGCATTTTAGAGGCTGTATTTTCATATTAATCTGGCTATCGGTAGGCAGGGGTAATTTGGAATCTTTAAGCTCTGTCTGCTCCGTACTCAAGGGCATTTGGACTACTTTTGTCTTTATTGGAACCTCTCTGCTGATGTGCCCTAACTTCATTCTTTTGGTAGTATCCTTCAAGGATATATTGTTACGAACCATGCGCTCCTGGGCAACTGTCAGCTTTCCCCTGTTATCTAGTTTAAAAGCTGCTCTATCTCCTTTTTAAAGGTTAATGCCAGCAGCCTTGTTTCCACCCGGTTGAGGTAGAGCCTATCCCTTTGGAAAAGCTCCTCCTTTCCCCAGAATGTTGCTCACTTCCTAACAAATCCAAAACCCTCTTCCTTGCACCATCGCCTCATCCACGCATTGAGACTCCGGAGCTCTGCCTGCCTTTTGGGTCTTGCAGGTTGAACGGGAAGCATTTCGGAGAATTCTACCCTGGAAGTTCTGGATTTCAATTTTGTACTTAAAAGCCTAAATTTAGCTACCAGAACCTCCCTACTGCACTTTCCTGTCATTGGTACCAACATGTACCAAGACAGCAGACTCCTGCCCAGCACTAAGACCTTGACTAGGTAGTGCATGAGGTCCGCTACCTTCGCACCAGGCAGGCATGTTACCAGGCAATCCTCATGTCCACCAGTCATCCAGATATCTACATGCCTAATGAATCACCAACTATAATGGCTGTCCTAACCCTTCCCTCGTGGGTCTAACCCTTCCCTCCTGGGCATATGACCCTGAAAAAACATCCTCGGTGCGAGAGGGTTTACATAGGTGCAACATATGCACATGACAGTGCGTGTTATACTAAGCGATCCTTACGGAATTACCCTCTGTCTGGATTGTGCTAGGGAAGTCCATGGGCAGAGAGGGAACTTGTCTGGATAGTAGCGATTTTCAGCGCCAAAATCTGATTAACTATGTATCCTCAGATTTCAGACTCTCCATTTAAAAGTCGTTCATACTCAACAATGAAAAGATAGGAAAGCTTTCAACATTTAACTTGTGTGATCACGTTTCAAGCACAGAAAGATCTCAGACTTTCAACGGCTCTGCTTATGTGATGACTCGCGTCTTTTTCAAAAGCCCTTTTGCATCAATTAGCATCAATTTGATGCAAAAGGACAAACTGCTTTTGAAAAAGACGCGAGTCATCACATAAGCAGAGCCGTTGAAAGTCTGAGACCTTTCTGTGTTTGAAACGTGATCACACAAGTTATATGTTGAAAGTTTTCCTATCTTTTCGTTGTTGAGTATGAACGACTTTTAAATGGAGAGTGTGTAGTAATCGTTCACGAATAGACCAACACAAGGTGTATCCTCAGATTTCAGGATGTAGTGACATAGTAAATGATGGCAGATGAAGACCAGCCTGGTGTCTAGTAAGGTGGTTAGAATTGACTTTGCTATATGTACTATATGTTAGAGTTGTAGAGTTACATCTGCCACGCAGTGCAGGTTACTCCCCTTCTATGCCTTTGCTTAAGGTTTTACTGTATCTGCCGCTCCAGGTACTTTACACCTCTCTGTATATGAAGTTCTTTATGTTTGCTTCAATTCCATCCTTTTGCTATGTAGTGATCCTCTCTGTCTGTCCAATGCCTTTATGAATTCTGTTGCTGTTTTTGCTCCCACCATCTCCTTCGGGAAGGTATTCCAAGCATCCACCTGTGCTACTGATCATTAATAATAGTCTTGCTTCAGACATAATGCCATCCCCCTGAAAGAAGGCTATTATTCGTCAGCTGTTAACTATCGCCCAGTCTCCCACCTTCCATTTCTCTCCAAAGTTCTTGAAAAACTTGTCTTTTCTCAACTAAGTGATTATCCTACTAAAACTAACAAGCTTCATCTATATCAATCAGATTTTCACCCATCTCACATGGCTTCCCTCCTCAGTGAAACGCATTACTCCTTTGATCAAGGTAGCATTACCTTAACTGTTTACTTGACCTCTCCTCAGCCTTCAATCCAGTTGGTCATTCTCTTCTGTGCACTCATCTTTATGATATCATTCTCCACAGAACAGTCCTACATTGGTTCTACTCTTTTCTCACTGACCGCTCTTTCTAGGTTTCCCACTCTTCCTTAGTCTCGGACTCTTATCCCCTCACATGTGGAGTCCCCCAAGGGTCTGTCCTTGCCCAATTACTGTTTAACATTTTTCTTGCTCCACTTGCCACAATAATCCAGGATGCCAGCATGACTGCTTAATATCATGTTGATGACATTCTTCTCTGGCACACTCATCCCACCAACCCAGATCTGTCACCAATCAATAATTGCTTAGGTAGTCTCCTGGCTGAAGACCAATTTACTTAAACTCAATCCACTGAAGACTGTGGCAATCTAATTCACTGGTTCCTCTGTGATTCCCTCCTGTGCTCTGCTACTGGATGCTCTTTCCTTAGCCTTAACCACCTCAGTTAAATATCTCAGGGTCACCTTGGACTCCAATCTCATGTTTCATGACCAGATCAATTCTGTTGTCAAAAAGTCCTTCTATGCTCTCTGTCAAATTTGCTCGATTCGCTCATTCTTTACTTCCCCAGCGTTCATCACACTGATTTTAACTTTAGTCATTATCCATCTCGATTACCACAACATCATCTACTCTGCCTCCCTGAGTATGAGATCCGAAGGTTGCAAACAGTACGAAACACGGCTCTTTGACTATTAGCACATGCATCCAAGTACGATCACATCACTCGTCTGTTATTTCAGTATCATTGGTTACTGGTATCCTTTCATGTGCAATTCAAAACTCTGATCCTGGTCCATAAAATATTGCACCCTGGCTTACTATAGATCTTCCATCCCTACTTATCCCCCACTCCCCTCTCGCCCTCCCCCCTTTGTAACATTCATGCCAACCACCTTTATCGCCCTCCTGCATCCCGGGCAAGATTCACTCAATTAGAGCCTCAGTCTTTTACTTCTGTGCCCTATACCTCTGGAATAACCTGCCTCCTGACCTCCGTCTAGAACCCACATATGGGCACTTTAAATCCGCCTTAAAAACTCACCTCTTTCAGAAGGCCTTTGCACATGACCAATTATGGATAGCCCTGCTTGCTGTTAGTCACCCTTCCTTTCCTCCCTCCCAAGAAGATTGTGGCTATCTTTCCTGCCGTAGCAATGGATTTCTTTTCCACCTTTCTTTCCTCTCGGTTTTATAATACTTTTAATATGTAAACCACCTTGATTTGCTTTGTAAGGCGGTATAGCAAATTTTAAATAAACCATAAACTATAAATGATTACCCTTTCCATGAAAAAGAACAGAAAAAAGCTGTCCCTAAGTATATGCAAATAGTTATCCAGATAGTAGGATGAAAGTCACTACTCTTTGAATAGGGCTGGGTGACAGTGCTGGTCGCTATCCAGATATTGGAACTCATTATTTATTTAGTTAGTTAGGGCCCAATATTCAGCACCGGCGGCTTGCACAATTACAGCAGTAGCTGCCAGCTCTGAACATTAAACATGAATATTCAATGCTGGGGTCATATCCAGCCGTAGCCTTGAATAGCTGGGGTTGCCACAGAGCCTGATCGCTAACTGGGCAGCAGCGATATTGAGTGGCTTGCCAGTTAGGGATAAGTGGCGAAAGTTAGGCCAGAGTTTCCTATGCCTGGCTTTCACTGCAGATCGCAAACCGGGCAGCCACTCAATATTGCTGCTGATTGGTTTGCGATTGGCTCCACCTCCACTCCACCCTAGAACTCCCGCAATATGCCCCGATGCTAAGTGGTTAGCATCGGGACATATAGTGGTGTTACTCGGCGATATTTAGTGGCACTAACCACAGAATATCCTGCTTAGGGGCATTTACATGGTTTACATGTTTGTAAACTGTAAATGCCTCGGAATATTGGGCATACTAAAGGAGATCAAACCTAAGCTTTCTTTAGCTCAGATGACAAGACTTCAACTTTCATACTTTGGACACATCATGCAAAGAGAGAGATCATAGAAAGACATCATGCTTGGCAAGGTAGAAGGTCAACACAAAAGAGGAAGGCCAGCAATGAGATGGATCGATATGATAACATCAGCTACGGGTGCCACTGTGTCAAGAATGAGCTGCCTAACTGAAGATCAAACACAATTAGGACATCTATCCAGAGGGTCGCCATGAGTCGAGACCGACTCGGTGGCACTTAACAACAGCAACAATGTATTTATACCCACATACATATCTATGTGAACAGAACTTACGAAATACATAGAACAAACACTTTTGAAACAGATACTTAAGAACTACAAGTAAACAATAGGGTAGAGAATCATAGATAAAGCTTATTTACAAAGGGATTATTTTGGGTACTTGTTAGTGTGAGGCTGAAGCGTGGTTGTTCCTGGAAGATGTGGGTTTTAAGTTTTCTCCAGAAATCTTTTATATCTTCTATTGCTCTTATGTTGCTTGGGAAGGAATTCTATAAGGATGAACCGTAGATAGAGAATTTTGTCTGACAAGTTGCTTGAGTGCTGGTAGTTTTACGTACTGGTATTTTGAGCAAGTTTTTATTTTATTGCCTTCTCAATCTGTTGTTTGGTATCCTTTGTATGATCAGAATAATACAAAAATCCCTCCAATAAATTATCTGGGCTATGCACTTCTAGTATTGCCCCTTCTCATTCTCAACTATTTGTCTTCTTGAGGTCTCAGACTATAACCAGCGCTGGCTACAATGGACAAAAGTCCTTAGCCTCAGCACTATTTTGCATCAACGACCTCTATCAAATAATGTATCAATGTATACAATCCGTTATTCTATTGTTCTTTATACTCAAATTTTGTGCTTATCTTAGCATTTTATACTCAAATTTTGTGCTTATCTTAGCATATGGGCTAAGATAAGCACAAAATTTTAGCATTTTATACTCAAATTTTGTGCTTATCTTAGCGTATGGGCTAAGATAAGCACAAAATTTGAGTATAAAATGCTAAGATAAGCACAAAATTTGACTAATACTAGGAGTGAATTAACGCATCCTTTGTATGATGGCATGCAGGCAGTTTGCAGTCATGTTATGTATGGTTTTGTATGTATTCATGATTGATTTGTATTTTATGTGTGCTTGTATAGGTAGTCAATATCAACTTTTAAGCACTGAGGTGATGTGTTCTTGTCTTGATGTCCTTGAGATAAGGCAGACAGCAATGTTTTTGGCTAGCTGTAGGGGAAGGAGGATATATTTCGGGAGGCCTTAAATAATTGAATTACAGTAATCAAGATGTGGAGTGATAATGGCTTGAGATACTGTATGAAAGAACTTAGGGTCTAATAGTGGTTGAAGGTTGTATAGTATCTTAATTTTATGCTGTGCTGAAGCAGAGGTTGTTTTGATGCGAGTTTGCAAATTTAGTTGCTGGTCTAATGTTATACCCAAATATTTAATTTTGGTTTTGATTAGGAGGTTAATGTCATTGATCATGATTGTTTTTGGAGGTAAGTAGGATGGATCTCAGATAATGATGAGGACTTCTGTCTTCATCATTACCCAATGAAGTTGTCTTATTGGTTGATCATGAGGCTGTACTTTTTTAGCCAGTGTGTCATTTCAATGAAGCAAGCTTATATAGAAGGGAAGTCTGGATTGTTAGTCATAAAAGGACGTATACCATGAGATCATCTGCATAAATGTGGCACTTTAACATGTGTTTCAATATAATACTGCAAATGGGTTGGATGTATAAGTTGAAGAGAAGTGCTGAGACGGAGGATCCTTGGGGTATTCCTCAGTGTAGTCTGTAAGGGTTGGATATCCTGTTGTTCATCTTAATCTGCTGAGTGCATTCTGACAATTATGAACAGAACCACTTTAGAGGGTGCTGCTTATTCAATGTCTATCAGACGTTCAAAGAGTTTTTTATGGCTTATAGAGTTAAAGACAGTCGATACATTAAGGAATATAAGAATAAATCCTTGTGTTGAATTTTCTATTCCTTTGAGTAGTGTGTCTATTAGTGAAGTGAGGAGTGTTTCAACACTGTGGGATATGTTTACTAAAGGGCATTAAGGTAACAGGCATTAATGGCAATGATAAGAGGTGTTACATGAGTTAAGGGCGCTGGGCAGGTAGTAGTTTTTCCGGTGTAAAGTGCGCCATGGGCCATTTAACGTGCATTAGCAGGACATCGGGCATTAAGATGTCAAGCATTGTGATAAGGAAGCTTATCATAGCTCAGGAAGGAGCTATAGAAAAGGTGATGTGACTCTGAACAAGCAACCTGTCAGTTCTGGTAGAAATAAGAAAACAGAATTTTCCCATAAAAGACTACCAGTCCCAGAATGCACCAGGTTTCCAGCAGCCATTAGAGGGGGGAAACGTGTGTTCAATCAGGAGGGCTATGAGGTAATCCCTAAGCACTCATCTCAAAGGGCAGTGCCTGATTCAGCACAGCTGCGCTGTGTTAGGGAGGAGCACTCATCTAAGCAGAATAAAGGTAGAGTATATTCTACAGAGAATCAGCTTGAGCTTGATCATCTTCATCATCAGGAGGATCATCAGAAGCAGAAGCCAAACCGGACGGAGAGAGAGGGAAAGAAACCCTTTGGAAGAAAGAGGAGAAAAGCCTTTGAGAGGTCTAAAGGAGTTCATAGCAGTTCGTATACTGGAAGGCATTCCAAGGGCCAGCATACACCATTGGACTGGGGCAAGCCAGAGGAATGGTGCTGCAGAGCTAGGAATCTCCAGACGGTACCTGTGAGGGAGACGGCTGCACGTGGAAGGGACCCTAAGACCCGTGCCAGAAGGTATGTGAAGAGAGATCCAGTGTCCAGGGATCTGGATTGGAAGGCTGGACATAAGAACTGGACTACATACTGGCCAGGCTATATAGAGAGGAACTCTAACAGCAATGGAAGCTCAGGTATGAACACTGATCTATGCCCTAGCTATAACCTTGAAAGACAGCAGGGAAACAAGTATTCTCCTGAAAGTGCTCCATTGGGAGATTCATCTGTGCCAATCCATGATATTGAACCCATGCTTGTTGAAGAAGAGGGGGGTGATAGCAGATGAAGAATCTGTTTACATGGACTGCTCTCTGTCTAAACTCCTTTGGTGATTTTCTGTTATAAAGTACAGCAACCATCACAAAGAAATACAAACTTGTTCTTTAATCTACTCAGAAAAGCTCCTGAGTAGGATTTTTAGCCACGCAGTAGAAAGCAAGCCAGCTAAGGGGTTTCAGCTGGATAACTGCTAGCAATTGAGCCTTACCTAATTGCTTGTGAGCTCTGAGAGAATCACTTCTGAATCTATGTGGGAAGATATAAGAAGTTAACCTGAAAAGAACAGTTTTTTTCTTTCTTTGTGGATCTTGTTTGTTGTTTGATACATTGCTAAGAGAATATTAGCTAAAGCCTACAGAAAAGACCAGTTTGTTACCAACCAGGTCTTATTTCTTTTGCTTTGATTGCCTGATAAGTTAAAATGTTGTTTTCCTGATTTTGTTTTTTCAAGTTTAACACTGAAAGCAAGTAACCTGATTTATGTGCTACCAAGCATATCTGTGTTGGGAGAAATAACCCCATAAATAAATATCTTATTGGCTTTACCCAAAAGCACAACTAATTATTGTGAGCAGCTGTATCTGGTGTGAATGAACTGCATTGCCCACAATCCCTTGCAAATCATATAGATATATGCACTTGCCAAGACTGTGAAGATTCTCACCCAGGCAGCCGTCTGACAGCATGCACCTTAATGTGTGAAAACAGCTATCACCTTAATACTGGATAAAGGAGCACCAAGGAAAGTCAATGTAAAGGTGATGGATGAAAGGACAGGTGGGAGTTGATGGACCTGCCAGATCCATGGGCACCCTATGCAGCAGTCAATAAATTGGATGAGCATGTGGGGGGCAGCTGTACCAATGCACGGGGGGGGGGGGAGTGCAATGTCAGTGTGTGGCATAGGATGGGAAAGACATGTCACCCAGCGTAGTCAGCAGTGGCAGGATGTGTGCAGAGAAAGGAGGATAGAGTAGGAGTGGTGAGGTGCGGATCAGGCACACGAGAGGTGTGCGTGAAGAGCCAAAATGCAGAAAAGAATACCAGTGTAGGCCATGGTGTAGCAGCTTGCACAAGAAGACATGACTGCACACAGCCGACAGAGGTGGATAGATGGGCTGAAGGAAGGATGGCGGCAGAGGAGATGGTGGTATGGGCTGCCAGCACCGATGTGCCGTAGGTGCCATCCCAACATATTTGTATTGTGTGTGAAAAATGTGCACCACTGCCACGTGAAAGGCCTGATACCAGACATGTGGGTCCCACATCTGTCCTAGCCACAGAGCCACCATACAATACCCCAGACAAATGTGCAGATAGCAACTGGACAGGTGTCATCCAAACTGTGCAAATGGGGTGCATACAGACATGAGGTGATACCTGCAGTTGGCTATCTAAGAGGTAGGATGTGTGTGCATGAACTGCACAGATATGGTGGAGCCAAAGCTACACAGTCACAGTTATTGCGGTATACATGACTCATGTTGCACAAGTAGGTTACAGCTGTATGCATGTAACTGCTTGTTAGCATACCACTGCATCAGTGCAGTCACATTGGGATACCTTGTACTGAAAAAGGTGTAATGTCTGATAAAAAACAGGAACTATAAAAACCTGCAGTCAGCTGAGGCAATGGAGGGATAGGTGACCTGCCCAAGGTCACAAGGAGGTGTGGGCAATCCATGAAGGCTGTTACATACATTAAACTTGTCATGAAGAAGTCCCTTCAGAGCCTATAAAGATAGTGCAAGATGAGGATTTGCTTTCAGAAACTGACAGGCAGTCTGAGCACATGGCTCAGTGTTTGCAAAGAAGAAGTAAACAAACAGAGTCACGAGCTAGAAAGACACGCCCCTGCAGTGACGTATTCCCTAGCTCAGGAGGTAATGAGCTTCACCTGTTTCAGGGCAGGGCACAGCTAAGCCCTGAGGGTTACAATGATAAAAACTGGTCATTAGCTTGGACCAAGCAGAGCCAGAAGGAGAAGCTGGTGCAGAGCCAGAACGAGAACGAGAGCCAGAGGAGGAACTGGAGTCAGAGCCAGCAAAGGAGCACGTTGACTAGAAGGAGTCAAGGAGGAGTGAGAACCAAGGGAGCCATATTCCTGAGGTCAGAAGGAAGCAACCCAGGACAGGGGTTGTCTGGCAAAGGCAGGAGAGAGAAGAATCTTCCTGAGAGGCAGGCTTGGCAAAGCTTACACGTTCCTAAGAGAGAGACAGGCTGGTGGGAGAATACCGGTAAGTCTGAGGGGAAAGTTAATAGGCTGAAAGGCAAGCAAACACAAGCCTTGTTTGAGAACCAGTCTAACCCTGCAGAGTGGAGAGTTCCTTCCTTTTCAAAGCCAAAAGGTAGGCTTAATAATTCATACAAGTTTGAACCTAGCTATAAAGCAGTTCCCTATAGTTACCAGAAAGTAGCAAACTCCCTGGACAAAAACTACAGCATATATGCATATATGCATATATGCATATATATACACAAGAAAGATACTTAACTTAAGACATACAACACCCAAAACGATTTACCCTAACCGACAGCTACTTCTATAATGTAAATAACTTATGTTAATTAACTATGTCAGGCTCATTGTTCCAAAACCTGTATATAAGTTACGCTCAATATAATTAACCTGTATACAAGTATAAAAAAAAAAAAGTACTATTGTTAATGTTAAAATACGTTCCATGTAATAAAATGTGTACATAGTTAAAACTTGTTCCATGTAAGACATACGGAAGTATGCTAATCTTTGTTCAATGTAAACCGCCCCTGATCTCTGGAAGGGGCGGTATAGAAGAAACTGTTAAATAAATAAATAAATAAATATGGTAGTTTACAACCCTGCTCAGGAGAGTGTTACAGAGAGAAACCACGTGAGGTCAGAGAAACCGTTTGTTTCAAAGATCAGGATAGCAGTTTACTGCCACGCCCTGCTATTCCTGATGCTGAGGAAATGCAGATAGACTCTGACCATAATGAAATAGTGGATGATCGGATGGACTGTACATTATCTTTGGCTGACCATGTGAATTCCCTATGCTGAATAGTGTCTGTGAGAGACGGTAAAAGCAGCAGAAGAAAAGTGAACATTTTCTTTGCTAATTGAAGCTGTTGTGGTTTTGTTTTGTATCATGCACTCCACGTTTAAAGCCTGAAGCTGACAAGGCTAACTTACCTGAGTTCATGTATAATTTCCTCAAGCCAATTGTATGGCATGTTTTGTCCTGAGTTATTCACTTGCATTTAATCCGCTGGGAAGGGGAAAATAAATTCTTGTCATTGCCTAAAACCACTCGACTGCAACTCATCTGTGCTCAAAGGGTAAAGGGACTTACATTCCCAGAAGGCCTTGCAAAGTTAAAGCAAGCCCAAACTCTCTGAGGCAGGAACACCACAGGAGACCAAGTCTCAGCGCCCTAGGCGTTGGGCTGGCCACTGTGAGGGTGACAAGTAGTGTAGTCTGTTCGGATTTTTTCGCTTGGAATACAAAAGGGACATCCCAATTGAGGGAAAAGAAAAGAAGAAGAACTTCAGCATACAACAGAAAGTTTTGCCATAGCTGGGAAATACAAGGGGAACGAGAAATCTGCTAAGCTGCTGATGAAGCGGTGGAGATTTCGCTGGCAAATCGTGCCAGGAGGACCAGGACCCAGGAGGATAGACTCCTTTCTCAAAGTCTGAGTCTACACCATGAGAAGGTAACGGGTAACTGGGCACGGGTGTAGAAGGATTCCAGTGAGAAAGGGAGTTGTGTTCTGCAGAAAGATAGGGATTTAAAAAGACAATTTTGTGCCGCACTTGGTGGTCTTTTCTTTTGCTTTCTTTGCAGGGACAATAATCCTCAGGATGGATCCTCAAGAGATGTTGCGCTGGATGTCCAGTCAATTTGAGGCAGATGGAACTGGCTCACCGCACACAGGAACAGACGGCTGTGGCTACACAAGCCCAGCAGAAGCCTCTTGTATAGCTGCTGGAAGCTTTACTGACAAAGCAAAAGGCTGCTGAAGATGCCAGTCTTACATTTTCTACAGTGGTAGGACCGCAAGGCTGCTGAGCCTTAACTTTTGGCCAGTTAAATACCAATGACAATTTGGATGACTTTATTGAGGTTTTTGAAAGGCTGGCAGTAGCAGTTAAATGACCACCTGAGCAATGGGCAATGAGGTTTGCCATGTCCCTAATGGTAGAGGCTTTGTCTGCATACAAAACCATGCCCGCTGCTCTCGCGTCCACCTATGAAGAAGTTAAAAAAGCAGTGAGAGACAGATTAGGTCTGACTCCAATGTATTATAGGAGGATGTTTAGAGAATCTAGGCTTAAGTCTAATGAGGCGCCAAAGGCATTATATCAGAGGATCAAAGCCTTGGCCTGGAAATGGCTACTTCCAGAGGGGAAAACCCTGGACTCTGTGACAGACACAGTCATTCTGGAACAATTCATGGAGGCAGTACCTCCTGAGGTAAAATCTTTCATAATCCGACAAAGTTGCCAGACCACTGCAGAGGCAGCCGTCCTTACAGAGCGTTACTTTGAAGCGGAGTTGGCGAGCAGGCCAGCAGGAGGCGCTCTGACGTTGGCTGGGACAAGCAACTTTGCAGGATTAGAAAGAAGCAGAAAAGCAAATGTGTCTAATGCAAATACTGTTTTACCTGTGACAAAAAGAAAGTGTTACAATTGTGGGAAGATAGGACATTTCCAGAAGAGTTGTACAGTGCGGACAGCACTAATGTCTGGAAAAGGGAAACCGGTGCAAGAAGGCTTCCGGTTGGACGTGGAAGTCCAAGGCATTATGGCTAAGGCACTGCTTGACTCGGGTGCTGACCAGAGCATGGTCTCTGAAAAGCTCTGGCAGGCCATGGAGGCTCACGGTAGGTCAGCACCGAGTCAAGCAGAGGGCCGTGTTGAGATACGTTGTGTGCATGGTACTTCATCCTATCATCCACTATGTAGGCTCTCCGTAAAAGGGCTGGGGACCCAAGAAGAGGTTTTGGTGGCCGTTGTCCTACGGCTTCCCTACGATATTGTGTTGGGGAGGGACTGGCCCCTATTCTGCAGAGGAGTGGAGAAGGGCTTAAGTGTAAAAACAAACCTGGTCTCCACTAGGTCCCAGGCAGGAACCTCCAGAGTAAGGGACGAAACCCCAGAGGGAGGAGAGGAACTCTCTGAAGATAGAAATGAGCCCTCAGAGAGTGAGGATGAGGTGGTAGAGGAAGAAGTATCAGAGCTCCCGTACATGATGACAAGTCAATGCCCCTTCTAAAAAGGTCAGGAAAGGAAAAGCGGATAGGCGTCGGGAGAGACAACGTAGGACCCAAGGGAGGGCCGAACTGCAGGCCAGAGAGGAGTTGCCCTGGGTACCCGCTGATTTAGTCAGGAAATTCCCGTCCTTTCCTAACGAACAAAGAGCTGACCCCGCATTGAAACGAGCATTTGAATACGCCCAAACTGATAGAGAGACTCTTCCTAGGTTTTTCCTAGTTAAAGAAATATTATATAGGGAGTCCAATGAGCCAAAAACAAGAGTTGTAAGGAAACAGTTAGTAGTGCCCACTACATTTAAGGCAATTGTACTAAGGTTGGCCCATGATCACCCTGCAGGCGGCCATAAAGGGATCCAGGGGACGTTGGATCAAATCCTGTCCCAGTTTTATTGGCCGGGGGTTTTTAAAGAGACCACCCGCTACTGTGAGTCATGTTCCACATGTCAGCGTGTGACCTCCGCCAAACCACGGGCAGTACCCATGATACCTACGCCTGCAATATCAACCCCAATTCGCCGGATGGCAATGGATATTGTAGGACCCCTGATTAAGACGCCAAGAGGGTTCCAATACATATTGGTAATAATAGATTAGGCCATGCGTTTTCCTTGGGCGATACCCTTAAGGAGTACTTCAGCTAGAATGATAGCCTTAGAGCTTGTTAAGTTGTTCTGCGAGGTGGGGTTTCCACAGGAAATGCTCACAGATCAAGGCAGTAACTTTGTATCAAGGTACCTAGCACAAGTGTGGGATGCATTTGGGGTGCGTCATATAAAGACGGCCGCATACCACCCCCAGTCCAATGGACTGGTTGAACGTCTAAATCAGACCATTAAGCAGATGTTGAGATGGGGTCTGAATGGGAAAATGTCTGCTCCCATTCGTTTTATATGCTTGTCGTGAGCATACTCAGACATCCCTAGGGGTATCACCTTACGAATTATTATTTGGTCATGCTCCCAGAGGGGTTTTAGACATTTTGCGAGAACAATGGGTGGAGCCAGAAGTTCAGGACATAGGGGTGCCTCACTTCTTAAAGGAGTTGAGAAGTGAGGCACCCCTATGTCCTGAACTTCTGGCTCCACCCATTGTTCTCGCAAAATGTCTAAAAGGACTTCTCAGGCAGCAATAGAAAACCTGAAGGCTAGTCAACAGCAGCAAAAGAAATATTATGACCGAGGGACGAGGCCTAGGCAGTTAGTAGTAGTTGATAAAGTCATAATTATGGTAGCGGACCCTGGACCAAAGTTTGAGTCCCAATGGAGAGGTCTATGTACAGTGGTGGAAAAAGCAGGTCCCGTTTCCTACGTGGTGGAAAACAATAGGGGACACCGCCAAGTATACCATTTAAACGTTCTTAGGCCCTGGCATGAGAGGTCAGTGGCAGCACGTCTAGTTAGGGTAGAAAAGCACAGTAGTGCCCCATTAGGGATTACGTGCTGTCCGAGCAGTAGCTCGTCAGCCCGTAATATCTTAAGGGGGGGATCTGTCATGAAAAAGTCCCTTCAGAGCCTATAAAGATAGGGCAAGATGAGGATTTGCTTTCAGAAACAGACAAGCAGTCTGAGCACATGGCTCAGTGTTTGCAAAGAAGAAGTAAACAAACAGAGTCACGAGCTAGAAAGACACGCCCCTGCAGTGACGTATTCCCTAGCTCAGGAGGTAATGAGCTTCACCTGTTTCAGGGCAGGGCACAGCTAAGCCCTGAGGGTTACAATGATAAAAACTGGTCATTAGCTTGGACCAAGCAGAGCCAGAAGGAGAAGCAGGTGCAGAGCCAGAACGAGAACGAGAGCCAGAAGAGGAACTGGAGTCAGAGCCAGCAAAGGAGCACGTTGACTAGAAGGAGTCAAGGAGGAGTGAGAACCAAGGGAGACATATTCCTGAGGTCAGAAGGAAGCAACCCAGGACAGGGGTTGTCTGGCAAAGGTAGGAGAGAGAAGAATCTTCCTGAGAGGCAGGCTTGGCAAAGCTCACACGTTCCTAAGAGAGAGACAGGTTGGTGGGAGAATACCGGTACGTCTGAGGGGAAAGTTAATAGGCTGAAAGGCAAGCAAACACAAGCCGTGTTTGAGAACCAGTCTAACCCTGCAGAGTGGAGAGTTCCTTCCTTTTCAAAGCCAAAAGGTAGGCTTAATAATTCATACAAGTTTGAACCTAGCTATAAAGCAGTTCCCTATAGTTACCAGAAAGTAGCAAACTCCCTGGACAAAACCTACAGCATATATAGTAGTTTACAATCCTGCTCAGAAGAGTGTTACAGAGAGAAACCACGTGAGGTCAGAGAAACCGTTTGTTTCAAAGATCAGGATAGCAGTTTACTGCCACGCCCTGCTATTCCTGATGCTGAGGAAATGCAGATAGACTCTGACCATAATGAAATAGTGGATGATCAGATGGACTGTACATTATCTTTGGCTGACCATGTGAATTCCCTATGCTGAACAGTGTCTGTGAGAGACGGTAAAAGCAGCAGAAGAAAAGGGAACATTTTCTTTGCTAATTGAAGCTGTTGTGGTTTGGTTTTGTATCATGCACTGCACGTTTAAAGCCTGAAGCTGACAAGGCTAATTTACCTGAGTTCATGTATAATTTCCTCAAGCCAATTGTATGGCATGTTTTGTCCTGAGTTATTCACTTCCATTTAATCCGCTGGGAAGGGGAAAATAAATTCTTGTCATTGCCTAAGACCACTCGACTGCAACTCATCTGTGCTCAAAGGGTAAAGGGACTTACATTCCCAGAAGGCCTTGCAAAGTTAAAGCAAGCCCAAGCTCTCTGAGGCAGGAACACCACAGGCAGACCAAGTCTCAGCGCCCTAGGCGTTGGGCTGGCCACCGGAGGGTGACAAACTGTACAGTAAAACCTTCCAAAATGTCACAAAAGGAATGCTGGTGGGCCTCAAACCCTGGCATCCTTGGTCCAAAGCCTGTGCCATGACCATTACACCACACCGCCAAGCAGTTGCCAGATATCTGCAGGGTGAACATGTATGACCTCCTGCCATGTGCTGTAGCACAGCCAATAAAGCCGAGCTCTCAGAAGGGCATGATGGCAAATTGTTTGTTTGTTGGCCCAAATTGTGGGCAGAATGCATAACAAACTAAAAGGATGTGTGTCTGCCAGTCACAGCAGAGCCCTGACTGTTACAGGCATGAAAATGATCTGAGTAGCACACAGTCACCAAAAGAACATATAGGAACCAAACTGTGGTCCTCTGATTACAGAGATATTGCAATAGGCTACCCCTGTGATTCGTCTGAACCCATGTTGTTGAGCATCAAAAGGTGCATATGTTCAATGAAGTCTTGGAGTTGCAGCTGGACTACTTTTTCTATTAATTTAGCTAGGAAAGGAATACTGGAGATTGGTCTGTAGGATGAAGGTAAGTTGATTTTTGCTGAGGGGCTTTTTAAGATGGGTTGGATTGAAGTGGTTTTCAGGCCTTGCGTGAGTGATACGTTTATTATTTTGAAAAGTGATGGGTGCTAGCTTATTTCTGGACATCTTGATCCATGAGGTGAGGCATGGGTTGAGTGGAGAAGTGGTGGTGTTTAGCATTGCTAAGAATTGTTCAAGCCGTTCACTTGAGATTTTGTTGAAGGAAGTCCTCTTCTGTGTGTTTTCTGTTGTATTAGGGTCATCAGATCAATTGTTGGTATAACATCAGAGTGAGGAAATTTGTTCTGTAGATGTGAGACGAAGTCTTTGGATTGTAATGTTGAGTCTTTCAATAATGGTGAGGCTCGTGTGTAAGATCTGGCTATATCAAACAGTTATCTGGGACAGTTTAGTGATTTAAAGATGAGGTTACTATGAAACTCTTTTTTCCTCAAGTTGATCAGTTTCTTTTATTCATCTTGTTTGTTTGCATACTCCCTGTGCTGTAGTGTGTCTCTAGTTCTTCTCCATTGTCTTTACATTTGTCTCAGCTTATGTTTGGCTTCTTTTATGTCCTGAGAATACCAAGATGCTTTAATTTTTCTTTTGAATAACCTTCTCTGTGGTATTAGTGCAAATGATGCTATTGTGTTGTTCCAGTTTTCCAAGAGGTCTGTGATATTATTTGAGGGTGAGTCTAATATTGGAGTGATGTGTTTGAGTAATGCTTGTTTGCTGAATTCCCTAAATCTGCGAGTTCCTTGGTGCTCTTCTTGCTTTATGCTGTTGCGCTGATTAGTGGTAGTTCAAAGGTGATCAGACTAGGTATTGCGGTGACCTGGGGGTTGTCTGTAAGTATTTTCTTGGGTATAAATACTAGATCCAATATATTACCTCCATTGTGTGTGGGGGCAGTTATGATTTGCAATAGATTTATTGCGTCCATAGCTTAAAGGAAGGAGGTGACTTGGCTTGGAGGTGCTGAGTTTAGGTTAAGGTCTCCTAGTAAGATGAATGCATTATCTCTTGCTGATTCAGAACATGATAGTTCTATGAGCGATGTAAGATCATCTGATGTTGAGTTTGGAGATCTATATGCCAAGCAAATGGAGAAATGTTTATTTTCTATTACTAGTACATTCAGGTTATTCGTTGCTAAGGCTGTAGTTATCTTAAAGTTGAGGTTTTTGCCAAAAATAAGGAATATTCCTTCCCCCTTTCTATTTAGTCATGGACAATTGTGTAGGTCCATAGTTGAGGTGATGAGTTGGTTTGTTAACATTGCATCAGTTTCCGTGAACCATGATTCAGTAACGAACATTATTTCCAATTTATCATTAATATAGTCGGAGAAGTTGTGAATTTTGCTACATGCAGAACGTGCATTCACTCAGCCACATTTCATGTGTTGAGTATGCTGTGTATGAGTCTGTTGAGGTATTGAGGAAATGGCTGTGTTAATGTTTATTAATCTTGGTTGTAGTCTTTGTGACTGAGCGTTTGAGGAGTACCATGTGATAAAGTCTCTGTTTATAAATAATAGATATCGGGCCAACTCGTATATTGGTTGGGCTGGATATCCTAATCAATGCTGCTGTATTCAGTTCAAACTACTTACCCTCACACATAAGTGTATTCACTCTGCTGCTCCTCTTTACCTCTCCTCTCTCCCTCCCATAATCTTCGTTCATCTTCTGCTTTTCTTCTCTCCATGCCGCGCTCTACTTCTGCTAACTCTCAGCTTCACTCCTTTGACCTTGCTGCCCTTTGTTTGGAATAACCTACCCCTTTCCCTGTGTCAAACCCCCTGTCTCACCTTCTTCAGGTCTAGGCTCAAGATGCACCTCTTTGAGACCGCCTTTGGCTCATAATCCCCATCCTTATCTTTCAGGTCCTTATTGCCCCTTTTGTCCTTCTCCTTTCGTACTACTGTATGTCCGTCCTTCTAGATTCTAAGCTTGACGAGCAGGGACTGTCTTTTCTGTGTCCATACAGCACTGTATACGCCAGGCAGCACTTTATAAAAGCTCATTAATATTAATAATAATAATGTGAGAGTGAGTAGGATTATTTATCCAGTGGTTATCCATGACATATTCATTTGTTAGGCAAATGCTTATCAGTTTGAATTAAATGGGGGTTTTGTAGCAATAAAGTTTGTTGTATGTAGGTGGAATGTATATTGGGTGTTTGAAGGTGAGTAGTCTATTTCCTTGTGTTTGAATTCAGTATGACACTATGATATCAGCTAACCTGTGTTCATATTTAAAGATTTGCTTAACACTTTATGTGATCCAGGTCACTTAAGATTGTGGTTGTGGCTGAGTTGAAGTGACCAGGTGGCTTACCTTAGCTTTGGTTGTCTTAGTTTAGTCATTCTGGGCCTCAATAGGAGGATGGACTTCCAGCGAATGCTAGCCAGCGATGGTTGACTTAAGTAGCTCTTGAATGATAGATCTTTCGGCAATCCTCACCTTGGACCTCACTCAACGGCCATACCTAAGGGCCCTTTGGCGTGGCCCTTAGGCTTGGGTGCACCTCAGAGACACGAGAATGTAAAACCTGTCCCGGCGCAGAGAATGCATGATGTTGCTGCTGTCGGTCTTCTTGTGCTTTCTTTGTGTTGGATCGCAGCTCTAGAGTTCCTTGTTTCAGTGAGAGCTGGACTGGTGATCTCTTTGTTGTCCTCAGCCTTCTTGACCTTTCTGCTGCTTTTGACACTGCTGATCACATCCGTCTCCTTGATACTTTGTATAGATATTGCAACCTGCTCCTTTCTAGTCTGTCAGAATCGTCTCTCCCCTTCAGTCTGTTCAAAACTCAGCTGCACGGCTAATCTTCTGCCAGTCTCACTGTGCTCACATAACCCCTCTTTTCAAGCCACTTCACTGGCTCCTTATCCATTTCCACATTCAATTCAGACTTCTACTGACTTATAAGTGCATTCATTCTGCATCTCCTCACTGCCTTTCCTCTCCTATCAATCCTTACACCCCTCCTCAGGAACGCCGCTCCTCTGGCAGATCCCTTTTATCTGTGCCCTTCTCTGCCACCGCCAATCCAGATTTCACTCATTCCATCTGGCTGCTCCATATGCCTGGAACAAACTTCCCATGTTCAGACTCTTTTCCTGACCCTATTCAAATCCCACCTCTTCAAGGCTGCATTTGGATGCTGATTTCCTTTTTCTCCTGCTTATCACCTATCTGTATCTTGCCATTCGCCTTGAATTACCCTGGTCCCTAGTTGTTGTGTGGCCTGTCTTAATTAGATTGTAAGCTCTGATTAGCGAGGACTGTCTCTCACTTGTTCATGTAGAGCACTGCATGTGCCTTTAGCGTTATACAAATGATAAATAGTAGTAGTAGAAGTAGTAAGAGTGCACATGAAAACCTAAAGAAGATCATGCTAATAAAGATACTCCTCCACCCCCCCCCCCAACCCTTCTTTCGGGAAAAGGAAAATATCTGAAATCCAGGTAGCAATAATTCATAGGGATGCCAACTGTCTCCAGATGCGCCCGACAGGCTTGATCCAGTCCTGGGTTGACCCCATTGCATGCAGGGACTTGCAGTCATGCTTTTCTTATGGAGTGCAATGGAGAAATCAGAACTACATGTCTCTGCATGCAATGGGGTAAACCCAGGACTGGATCAAGCCTGTCAGGCGCATCTGGAGCTAGTTAGCAACCCTAATAATTCATTTGTATATGTAGTATCTGCAGAGTCAAGTTTAAGTGAGTCCTAAAACTCCAAAGAGGGGAGAAGTAGCCTAGTGGTTACAGTACTGGCTTGGTAGCCACAAGACCAGTGTTTGATTCCCACAAGTCATTTAACCCCTCATTACCTTGAAGGAGAGGCCTGGCAATCTCTTCTGGTCATACTACCAAGAAAACACAGGAGCTGCTGGGTTGGCAGGAAATGGTATACATTGCATTTTTTTTTTTTTTTTTTGCAAAACTCCAAATTGGGAAGTCCAACGAAGGTCAGAAATCAATAAAGTCTTGCTTCAACATGACCCCACATTAACACATGCAATACACAACTCAAAATAAGATGAGATTGTGAACTACAGAGGACAGGGACCTAGATAGCTTGAATCCCTCAAAGAATTCTAGAATTCTGCCCCCTCCCCATCTCTCTCCATAACGACTGAAGTCATTAACAGTTGATATAGCAGAAGTTGCCATAACAGTATGCATCTGGAAACCCGGTATCGAGAAACACCACAATAAAAAATTCTAGAGTATTAAGCTCAGAGTAGGTGCATAAAGCCACCTTTGTATCGTTATTCTTCCATGCCGTTTCTGGAGCACGTCAAGGGGTGTGGTGTGCCCTTTAGGCACGTCCCTTCAGCGTGATACCTGAGGCATGATGCCTCAGCAAGTCCCTGTGATTTCAAGAGTTGGCATGGACATCATCAGGTTGAGTTACTCCAACGATGATCTTTGTCTCCACAACAGCAACACTTAAGAGGCTGATAAAGTGCACATTACAGATAGGTCAGCTAGTCCCACCTCAACAGCTACTCATGCTTCGGTCAGAGTTTAAATATCAGATTTTGTCCTAGTAGACCCCTTTTAGAACACTGCTGATGTTGATAGTGGATTTTTTTACTGTGGCTCCGGAGTCATTGCTTCTCCTCACCAAAGTACCCCAGAGGCAGCCCCGTCAAAATAGCCGAGAAGGACAAAGGGGCTGTATATCATTGCAACATGCACAATAATTATTGGGAAGACCGGATAGTCTTTTTCTCCCATCATCTGCTACATTATTATGTTACATATATGCAACCTGGCTCCAAAGGAGATGATCTTGCTCTCAAGGAAATCCAGTCAGAGTCAATTCACTTGATCTAAACAAGGTGAATTTAACCATGGCAGCCAAAACGATTTATTACTTCTGAGGGTTTTAATAATCTCTTATTCACTATAGTGTAAGTCTCAAATAAATCACTCGACAGACAACATGTTGAATGATCCAAAAATATAGTTCCACTTTATTAATAGGAAATTACTTGCAGTCCCAAATCAACATCTATATGAAACAAATCTTCTCAAACTGATGGTACATTAAACAAACATAGTCCCGGTAGGGGGAGGCTATAGATCTTACTGCCAATAGTTGGCTCCTGGCAATGACAACACATAGTGAAGAAATACAGTCTTGGTCACTGAGTGCAGAGTATTTCCAAGTTCCTGATAATAAAACATTTCTTAATAAGCTGAATGGTTTACAAAGACCTTGCAGAAACTACAGAGGCTATTCTACAGGTACTTTATTTCTCCTGATGATCTGGAATTATTGCAGGTGCTGCAGATGTCTGTAGTACTTGCCTAGACTAGGCTAAGGGTTTATGAATCAGGGTTTTGTATTTATTTATTTGCTATAATGATTTGGTAGACTGCCCTTCACCAAGTGCAGCAAAGTGGTTTACAATATAGAATGGAAATGAAAACTAGCAGAGTGAGAAGACAAAAGGGTGGTAAGACAGATGATCTAACGAGCATAACGAACAGGAACCCTGAAGAAGAGCAAACAAGAGTACGATTACAATCCGTGATAAAGATTAAGGAGGTGCACAGGTAAAAGAAATTCAGTTAGTTTCTCTTTGTATTACAATTTTTTCCCCGTTTGGGGTGTTTTTGGTTAGTTTCATATAGTGGTGTAAATACCGCCCAAGCATTTCCCACAATGCAGGGGAAGGTCAGGCTAGATGGGGGACTCACTCGGCCTAGCGGTCCCTAGCTTGCAATCTCACCAGCAGAGCGTCACAAACATCATACTTACAAAACAGATGTTTGCCGCCCACTTCCTGCTGCCTCTTTTTACAAAGTACTTTTCCGTGGCAGCCCCAGCCTCAGAACAGCATCTCCCCAGTGTGTGGCCAAAGTCTCGCAATTCTAAATAACATGTTGCATTAGCTTTGGATGGAACACTTCATTAGTATATGCTCATTGGTTTGAAAAATTAAAACTAATTTCCACGAAGGAAAAGAGACTAGGACTAAGCATGATGATTGATCCTAAATTCATGCTAATTTTGATCTTGCAGATTTTCTGCCCTATTTTTACAATGGATTTTTCTATCATTATACCAGACCCTATATTTTCTATTCCTCCTCTTCTTAGATTTTATACTGTACAAAATACATAATTCTATTATATTTTCCTTAAATCTTCCATTGTGTCTCTTTGTTTAAAACATGGAGGTCCCATTAGCTTTGACATAAGGCTGTCACAGCAGATGATTGAAGGACAGAGGGAGCATTCCCTATGTGAGGTGAAATCCCTAAGCATTCTCTCGTTGAGATCCTTCTTAAAGAGATCTCCACCATGCTAAGGTTCTCCTTAGGTCTATCACTGGGATGTTCCTGACATACGTGTGCAGAGGTTCAGGCAGCTAAGGCAGATTTTACTCTGGATTTAGACAGTAGGGGAAGCATCCTAGATACCTTGCTTTCTAGTCTACTTTCCACTGATAGTAGGCCCTGGAATATTTCTGGAATCATTATCACACTGACATGCTAGTCTTGTCTGTAGGTTCTGGGATCAAAATATCATCAAATGGCTCTTCTTCAGGTCAAAATTATTCCCATTCGTAGAAACTGATGATACCTATGGTCCACATCTAAATTATGAAGGCCATGGTCAGTGTATAGTCAGTGTATAGTCTCTCTGTGGCTCAGAGTCCCCAAGATCTCTGTGTCTCCCCAAAGAGGATGCTATTCTCCGCTGCTCTCTCCAGTAGCTCCTGTGGGAGACCCCTGTGATATCTTGGCTTAAGCAGGCTTGTACACCCTTTCTCAGAAGTCCAAGAGTAGGCACAGAATAGCTCTTTAGTGCTGTTCCTGGTTTCTCTTCTAGCAGTTCCTGAGAAGACAGACAGTGGTGCTTTGGCTTAAGCAACCTCGGTCACCCCTCCTCAGAAACGTCTTTTGAAAGAAACAGGGTTACATCACTTCTTATTCCTCTCCAAGGTGCATGACCAGAAGCCAGACACACCACTCTTTAGTACAATGGCTATTGAGCAGATTTGAATCAGCACTGGAGTTTTATACCCCTTACAATTTCCCTCCAAATTTAAGTTCTTCCCTTCAAACACCATTAACAAATCAGGGACTATCCCAGCATTACCTCACTGAAATCAGATGTTCTAGAAATAGCAAGGCCTTTGATTGCATAAATCATGAAAAACTCCAGGCCATATTAAGAACACCCGATAGTTCTCATGCACAACCTTTAAACTGATCAAGAAGCAAGAGTTTGAAAGGGACAAGGAGAAACAGAATGGTTTAAAATCAACAAAAGTGTATGACAAGGCTATATATTTTCCCTATACCTGTTCAATTTACTGTATATGCAATCAAAATATCATCAAATGGCTCTTATTCAGGTCAAAAAGATACCCATTCATAGAAAATGATGATACTGGAGTGGAGGAGTGACCTAGTAGTTGGGGAAGATACTTCAGGCCAGAAGGTCGGGGGTTCAAATCCCACTAGAGGACAGCAACCTTGGGCCAGAAGGACTGGGGTTTCTAGTCCCACAGGTGCTCCTTGTGGTCTTGGGCAAGCCACTTAACCCTTCATAGCCCATGTTCCCTGTAAAATAGTTATCTCCAAGTTATAATGCCCTGTTCAATGTAATTTCAGTTTGTTCAATGTAAAGCACACTGATGTGGAATAGCGCGGTATATAAGAGAATGTAAATAAATAAAAATACTTATGGCCCACATCTAAATTATAAAGGCCATGGTCAGTGTACAGTCTCTCTGTGGCTCACAGTCCCCAAGATCTCTGTGCCAGGACTGTATGAAGACAACGGATGTATGAAGATTGGTGGAAGATTCATCAGCTACCTTTGCTAGGCTGACAATACCACGTTACTGGCTGAAAGTGAAGGTGATCTAAACTACCTGCTTATGAAGATCAAGGAACATAGGGTTCGATCTTCAAAGGCATTTAGATGGGTTGCAGACCTGCAACATGTAAATGCCACTTAGCAGGATATTCAGTGGCACTACATGCCCCAGGGCTAACCAGTTAGCACAAGGCATACCAGGGGCAGCACCCGGGGATAACTGGGCAGCGGCGATATTCAGCCACTGATCACTTATCCCTTGGCAGCGAATGTTAGACAACGAAAAGACTGTCCTAACTTTCACCGTGGAAGCTAACTGGGCAGCAGCTGAATATCTCCGCTGCCTGATTAGCTTCTTGCTTCAGCATTACACCTGGGTATTCAATGCTGATGGCTAGATATGGTCCTGGCACTGAATATCCCGTTTTAGTGTTCAGCAGCAGCAGCTAGTTGCCGTAATCGCGCTAGCCACTGCTGCCGAATATCGGATCCATAGTCTTAAAATGGGTCTTCAATTTAACATGAAGAAGACAAAGATCCTAACAACTGGCAACATCAATAATTTCATCTATGATGGAGAAGAAATTGAATTGAGAATTGAGTAGATAATTTTAACCTACTTGGATCAATAATGAATAATGAAATGACAAACAATCAAGAAATCTGATGATTCGTTGCTCTTGGCAAAATGGCTATGAAGGACATGGATAAGATTTTCAAATGCAGAGATGTATCTCTGTGTACAAAGATTCAACTTGTCCAAGCCATGGTATTTTTTCAATAATGTCATATTGATGTAAAAGTTGGACAGTGAAGAAGAAAGACAGGAAGAAAATTGATGCCTTCGAATTATGGTGCTGGCAAAGAACACTGGGGGTTATTCTGAACCACGAATAAGACAGTTAGACGCGTGGGATAGACATTTTTCTTGTGTTCCAAGAACACCCGTATCTGCAAGTACACAGCTCTAGCACAGGGATCTCTGAACATGGGCAGGAGGGGGCAGAATAGGGATGTATAAAGCATATTCAGTAGAGGTCCATGTATGTGCTGCATGAGGTTACACGCATGCGCCAAGCCTCACGCTCACACACAGCGCATGCGTAATATGGTGTTCTGCGCACGCACCTTCTGCGGTGCATGCACAATGCATGCAGCTGATGTGCTCATGCCACTGTGCATGCGCAACGCGCGCAACATAAAAAAAACTATAAATACACATGCACACCTGGTACACGTTGAGGGGTTTGTGTAGGTGAGGGAGAGAACATGCGCGGTGTTGGTTGTTGTTGGTGAAGAGTGTCAGAAGCAGGTGTGTCGTGGAGAGTGGCTGGGTTGGTGAGTGGTGGTGGAGAGTGTCAGAGGCAGGTTTGTTGTGGAGAGGTGTGTGGCAAAGCAGGCGAGAGAGAGAGGAGGGGAGGCAAGGAGTAGGTGACAGAGACAGGAGCTGAGTTGAGGAGCAGGCAGCAGGGAGAGGAGGTGGGACGAGGAGCAGGTGTGAGGTGTAGCAGAGGAGCCAAGGAGCAGGGATGTGTGACAGGGAGGGAGAGGGCACAGAGGGCAGGGAGATAGAGAGACAGGACATGGCAGGAGGGGAGGAGGGGGGGCACCTGTTCAGCAGGACCCAGAGCTGGCAGGGAGTGCTGGGCCTGTGGTGGTGGCTGCAGGGCCATCGGGTGTGTCACAGCCCACACAGGGGCCACCCAGTGCCAAGGCGTATACCGGTCCCAGCTAAGGAATGGAGGAGGGCTCTGAGATTCAGCCAGCAAGAAAACCACATCCTGCTGGCCAGTGTGTTGGATCGGTATGAGGTGCTCAATGGCCGGCTCAGCAACAGCACCACTGTGGCAACACGTACACATGTGTGGGAGGAGGTACAGGAGGCCATAGCTCAGGCAGGGGGACCAACCAGGGACCTGGACAGCCTGAGAAAGAGATTTAATGACATTAAGCATGGTGTCTTTGCACACATGGTGGCGGAGAGGCAATATACCATGGGCACCGGTGGGGGTGCCCCCTTTGCCCCAACTCTCACCCACCTGGAGCAGGAGCTCGCAGACCATCTTGGGCCCATCTACCTGCGTGGACAGCCAGAAGCGCTGGACATCGCCCATCCACAGGCAGGTGGGTATGCACCTTGCACCTTGCTGCTCCTTAGGCTTGGAATAAACGTCTTTTGTCTATGCGACAGGCATCTTCTATGGCCCTCCTCCCACTTAGGTTCAAAGCTCATATGTTTGCCTCTGCCTTTGGCTCAAGAGTGTGCTGTTCTCCATTCCTCCCCTTTTTAATCTCACCTTTCTGTCTTCCTCTCACACTTGTTCCTACCTCCTTCCTTTGACCTGTCTCCACTGCTCTTGTCTCTTTGCTCCTGTTCCAAACCTCCTTCCACACCTGTTAGTGCATTGTCCTTTTAGATTATAAGCTCCGTTAAGCAGGGATTGTCTTTTTGTGTTTTCACTTTTTACAGTGCTGTGTGCGCTTGATAGCGCCCTATAAATGCTTAAGAGTAGGAGTAGGAGTAGGAGTGTTAGTAGTAGATATGCAGCACACATACAGGGCACGCCCAAGCACATGTGGCACATGGAGGGGATTGGTGGGGGACCATGTCCTGAGAGAATGCAGGCAACTGTGGGGTGATAACACAGCAGCACATGGCAGGGTAGGTACAGGGGGTGTGTGACAGGTACCTGGGCCTGTGTGCATGATAGACACAGTCCTGAATGCAGCTAAATGCAGCTGAGGACCACAAAGCAGTGGAGAGGCAGGGGGTGTGGCAAACAAGGCCCATATCTGATTGAACACTGCATACATCAATGGTCCAGAAAACATACATGCAAAGCCCAGAGGGTTAAGCTGCATAGCAACAATTCGCAGCACTACAGATCAGCAATGTAATAGAGATGTAAAGGACATATCTGAGGAGTGGCTAATGATATCCAACTGTAATCAAAGAGCATCACAGCATACCTGAGCAGCAATGTAACAGTAAAGAGCCACATTGGGATATCATTCGACAGTATTCAGATAACCTCCTTGTATCATTTCTACATTGTTGCTCTCTAGTGCTGTGAAGTTTGGCTGTTCTGCTAGACCCTCTGGGTTGTACATATAGGTGAGTTTGGCCACTGATGTATGCAGAGTTCATGCGAGTACATGGCCTGTCTGTCCTTCAAAGTACTCCTCCTCTGAAGGATATGTGGTTGGGGGGACTAACTGAGGTCAGATTCCTCTACTACTGGAGTTGTCCTACCCAGATTAGTCTTGCATTCCTTCATCACATATGGCTTATGAGGGCTTACATTGAGTTATTGTTTTGTGCCTACACCTTTTGGGGTGTGTTCAGCAATACCAGCCTGTGTTCTCTGTCACCCTGAGGTTTAATTGTTAAAATAGTACCTGGCATATAGGTCACAGCCAGTCATCATACCTCTGCAGCCAGTCACCAAGCACATTGTGACAGGGGGAGAAATACAAGAGGGACATACAACTAGCCCAGAAAACATTGGCCTGGGGGTACACACACATACCAACAAAACACATTTAAAATCAGTATGCACCTACCTATCCAGGGACATATCACAGACCTCTGACAGGGAAAGGACTAACACATGGGGATCACTGTTCCCTCTAAGCTGTGCGCATGTGCGCGCGCACACACCTCGCCGAGCGAGCGCACATACTTTACAACAGAGCGCACAAAAATTGCGGTTCTGATTTTGATAGAAAACACCACAGATGTCTTAAAATTTAAAAGTTCTTGTGTATTTACGGTTTTCAGAAGTTCTACATATTTTCTAGTGCAATCAATGTGGTGTACATACTGTATTCTGACGTGTATTCAAATTTTAAAGTATATCACTCCGAGTGTCATTATGTGGTGCACAAAAATTTAACCTTCCTTCAAAAGCTGCACACAGCTGATATTTTATGCGCACACAGCCTACAGAAAATTAGAGGGAACATTGATGGGGATGATGACGTAGACGCAAACAAACACCATAAAAAAATCACATACATGTCACACACTTAACACTCTGTCGGGGCCCACTTACAGTGGGGATACCGCACCCACCCTCACCAGACATTGGAAGGCACATTGCCACACCCATACCAAATGCATATAGCACAACCCCTACAACACCTGGGATCAGCCCTTATACACTTCCCACAGTGCCACACAAACATTCCCATACCCCCCCCCACATGGTGCAACCCCATATACAGCAGTGCTCCACCCATCCCCCCAGACACCCACCCACACCCATGGAGTATGGGATAGCTGTCCAGCCACACCGCACAGTGTCTTGCAAAGCGGAGGGCCCACACACACGTCTGGCTGACACAGACACATCCTGCAACACCTAACGTGCATACCACTCAGAGCAATGCAAGCACATTGCTCACACACACAATGACGGCACACAATCCCACTCAGGGCTCCCACATGCGCCACGGCCACATGTATTGCTGAGGCCACATCCAAGGTCAGGTGGCCAGTCCATACCTGATACTGCAGATAGAGGGCGTGGCACACAAAATACCATCCCACATACACTGCATCCCATGTGGTACAGCTACACCAGGGAATGAGGCTGCTACCCTCCCCCCCCCACCCCCTGCCAGGCACAGCACACTGTAGGCACCTGTGCTGTCCCTATTGTAGGTGTACCAACAGCAGGCACAGGTGCACAACAGCAGGCACAGGTGTACATAGGTGCACTGCGCAAACTCATCTGTGCTGTGTACCCTTTTCCAACCCCCAGGTGACTACAGGACCATGGAGGTACATGAGAAGGAAGATGTGGCAGGGCCTCAGGATGGTGAGGGGCCAGAGCCCGCAATGTATGGGGACACTGCCAGCAATGACGAAGGCACAACAGGAAACAATGTGCTGGCCGAGGCAGAGGACACGCCACCGGATGTCAACACTCCAGTGGGAGCCACTAGCAGCAGCTCACAAGCTCTAGAGGGTACAGAGATGGAGGGGAGTCACCACACCGTGCAGGTGCCAGAGACATCGGCCACCCCTCCCACAAGCATGGCTACGATCTTGGCAGAGCTGCGGGTCCACAGTGCCTCAGCAAGGCACGATGCTGAAGGTGGGTAGCAGCATACACAATAATCCCCATGGGGGTGGACGTAACATCCACAATGAGATTGCATGTGCACCACAATATGTTGGCAACATAGCAGATCGTTTCTTATGTGCGGGGGGGGGGTCTGTGCTATGTGCATTCCTTCCCTCTTGTATCATGGCTTTTCAGGTGTCAGCATGTGTGAGGAGCTCAGACACACACATACTGTTCACGGCCATATACCCCAAGGAAGTGCACAGCAGAAAACCCTATCCCAGGTCACCTAGACAGCTTACATGACTGACCCCTCACCATGGGTATTGTTACCTAGCATAGTTTGTCAGCGTAATCTGTACTGTGGGCCAGCGTTATAGAAAATAGGGCCCCCCAGATACATGTATGTGTGTGCCATGACTCCTCACATCATCTGGCTTATCTCATATGACCAGTGTGCAGATAAAGCATTGGCACATTGAACTGCAACACTGTACCATGTGTGAGATCTGTGATTCACACGAGCCCTCATCAGGACCCATTCCTGACATGAGAATGGCTCATGGGACACACAGATGTAAACATGGTCATGCGATGCTAGTTGTTTCATGCATGATTCTTCTGCAGACTGATCTGGTGGGATATGCCTGACATGTGCATGTGTCACAGTGGGGGTTGTAACAGGTATCTCAAACATCACCTTGTGTCCCACCCACAGGCAGTCGTCAGGCTCTGTTGGTCATTCTCTAGGAGATCCACCAGCTGTGTGCCACAGCAGACACAATAGCAGGGGCGCTCCTCCATATTGCAGATGCCCAGGAGGCCATAGCTGCCAATACCCAGCAGCCAGCACTGGCACCAGAGGTGGCACCAGCAGTCCCGGGACAGAAGGGTGGGTAGGGCCGTGGTCGCCATGGCTGGCCACGGAGGATGTGAACATTAAAAATAAAGATATCACAACCTATTACAACCTATGTGTTCATTTCCAATGTGTGGCACTGTGAACCCCTACATACCCTGCACCCCATGTTGTCACCCTGTCCACATGTGCCTACCCATATCCCTCAGGGGTGGGGTGTCTGTACTGCCACCAATCATCGCACATAGGTTTTACCATGCCCTGTGTGCCATGGACTGTGACAGGTGGTCACCCTCCTACCTAAGCGTGGGGGTATACCCAACCTCACCCGTTGCCCAACAAGATGTTCACAGTGGTACATGTCTGTTGTAAGGATCTGTCACCCTCTCCCACCCCATATACTCTCCATCATTAGACACACATGTGTGATCATCCTCCCTGCCCACACCAGGGCCTACGTGGCTGTATACCCACATAGGCTTGCATGCGGCACAGGCAGACAAAGGTAGCTCACTTCAGTCAGCTGATCACTGTTTACCAGCACTTGTAGTCCCCCACCTCTCATCCTTGGGATCTGCATCGACCTGTATCGCCCTCACCAGCTATCCCCCTGTAAAGCCCCTGGGTACAGCATCCCTTTTTACCCTTCCTGCCACATACCTGCTGCTAGCCTCTTCCCCCTATTGCCCCACAGGCATGGTGCATCAGATATGGTGCCCACACATCACAGGCAGCATGCATGTGACCATAGCTGTTGAGACACACTGCACATTGGCACATCACAGGGGCAGCATGGGACACAGACACCTATGCACATGGGCAGCCCCCACAACTGCGTATGGAGCTGGTCCGTGTATGTTACCTATGTCTACCATGCATACACATAGGGATCTACACACATGTCCCATGCTCACGTCCACAGTCTGTCTGTAAGGGAGACACATGACCATTGTGATGTAGTAAAACAACTGTATTTTAAAACAAATGTACAACAGGTACTATATACCAAAGCCCACATGTTGGGTCCCGGGAGACAGCACAGCACAGGGCACGTGTGCTCCTGGGATACCCATCAGGGGATGGCTGTCGAGATGCACTACCCATACCAGCCACATGCTGCATCTCGGCAGCCATCCACTGAATGGAGCCTGCCAGCCACCGTATGGTACGGTCCTGGGCCCGCTGGCATTGCAGCACACCTTCCATTGCCACATACAGGTCCTGGACGCACCTGCCACCACATACACACAAGGTGCTAGGTGTCTGTGTGGTGGCATGTGCGTGGGCTCTGTCTGTGGCAATGGGTGGCGTAGCTACACCCAGATGGGCACCATTTCCACATACATGCGGCAGCAGGCAGGGACCCACAGTGCCCAGTATCCTGTGTACCCTCCCCCCTCCACACCCCCGTCCTCCCCCCCTGGCACCTTCCACCCACCCTCGCCACCCTCCACGCTCTCCTCCTCCTCCTCACCTCCCAAAACATCACACACACTATCTCCCTCCCCTCCCTCCCACCCCACCCTCCACCCCGTCCATGTCCCCGTCATCCTCTTCCACCTCCGCCGCCTCTGCCGCCTCCTCCTCCTCTGCTGCCTCCTCCTCCTCTTCTGCCGCCTCCTCCACCTCCTCCTCCTCCTCTGCCTCCTCCTCCTCCAGCAGCTGGACTGCAGCTGTGGGGTGTGTTGTGGGTGGCCCTGAGACTGATGTTCCCTCACTAGCAGCAGCAGCAGCTTCTGTGGGGTAAGACCGTCATTAGCACACCATCATGCAATTACAATGCCATATAAACATAGTGTGGCCTCCCATAGGCCATTGATCCACTGTGACATGCTGTACTGCACTGCAGGGGCTGCAACACTCACCGCCACATTGCTGTAGCGCCCTCCTTTGTAGCCGCTCAAGGATATCCGGGCAGTGCAGCCGTAACTCACTGCATAAAGAACTGACTCTACTAAAGGAAGACCTAGCTGCCATGCATAAAGAGGTGACCCTACTCAGGGAGGAACTGCTGCAATGAAGCGCACCTCTTCTAGGATACAAACTGAACAATGCCCACCACCGCTCCCACAAAGCATCAAATATCCAAGGGACAAGGGGATCACAGTGGGTTCTGGTAGATTGCGACCTGTAACGCACAGACATCCTATGCATCAAAAGATATCCCTGCATAATGCCTTCTCTGCCTTGGCTAATGAGGATGAGAAACTGAGGGAGGAACTGGCTGCAATGAAGCACACCTCTTCTAAGATACAAACTGAACAAAGTCCAGCACCACTTCCACAAAGAATGAAACACCCCAGGAACAAATGGATCACAGTGGGTTTTGGTAGATTGCGACCTGTGACACAGAGGCATCTTATGCATCAGGAGATATCCCTGCATAATGCCTTCTCTGCCTTGGCGAATGAGGATGCCCAATCCAAATTTATTTATTTATTTACAGTCTATTTTTATACCGCGCTATTCGACATCAGTGCGATTTACATGAAATAGAAACTTATACAGTGCAGGGGACTGTTCCGTATTTACAATAAATAGGTGCTTAAAACTTGGATAAACTGGGGTAATATTTGCATATAGTCTTCATATCAGGTCCTATCATAGATTAATGATGGTGTGTTGGTGTATGTGAGATGGTTGTTGGTACACCTACGTCTAGGTAGTGTTTCAGGAAGAGGTGGTGTTTTAAAGCCTTCCTGAATTGTATTAGGTCAGGGATTGCCCGGATGTCAGGTGGTAGGGCATTCCAGCATCTGGGTGCACAGAATCTAAATGCCCTGTTTACTGTTGCCTGGGTGCATTGAGTTACTGTCTTAGGGATTAACAGTGTGTTTATTGCTGCATATCTTCTGGCCCTGTTGGGGGGAGTCATGTGGGTGAGCTCTGTGAGTGAGGCGGAGGAGAGCCCGTTGATGGCCTTGAAGGTCAGCAGTAGGGTCTTGAAGGTGAGTCTGCTGTGGATAGGGAGCCAATGGAGCTGTTTCAAGATGGGCATCACATGGTCATGCCTAGAGGTGCCATGTAGCACTCTGGCTGCGGTATTCATTGCTAGCTGGAGTGGACACAGTGTGGCTCGTGGAAGCCCTTGTAGGATCGCATTGGCATAATTGAAATGTGGGATGATCAGCACTTGATAGATTGTCCAGAAGTCGTCTGGTTCTAGCAAGGAGCGTAAGTGTCTGAGAGTCCGGATCTTATGATAGACTGCTTTTATCATGTTGCTAATGTGCGCTTTCATGTCTAAGCATTGGTCTAAGGTGACTCCAAGGTAACGGATTGTGGACTTGGTTTGTAGCTCCACTTCCTTGACTTTTAGGCAGGCTGGAGGGATGAATTCTTGGTTCTTCGTGACAAAAAGAACTTCTGTTTTCTTGTGCTGTATTCGGAGGTTTTGGGTCTGGAGCCAGTTGGCCACTGCGTCGAAGCAGTCTGTCAGTGGGGAAAAGTCTGGTTGGTCAGTTAAGAAAGGCATGTAGAGTAGTACATCGTCGGCATATATCAGGCAGTTAACCTTGAAAGATCGGATGAGGTTACAGATTGGCTGCATGTAAAGGTTGAACATCAGGGCGGAGAGGGAGGACCCCTGTGGGACGCCCTGCTTCTGGTGGAAGGGTTCTGATGTTGAGGTTTCCGAGCGTATGTGCTGCCATCTGTCAGACAGGTATGATTTGCACCAGTTTAGTGCTGTGTCACAGATACCCTTCTCTTCAAGCCGCTTCAGGAAGATCTCATGGCTTACCGAGTCGAATGCGGCGGCTATATCCAAGAAGACAAGGATAAACCCTTGGCGGACGTTATCAATTCCGGTAATTATGTTGCTGAAAAGGGTAGTGAGTAGGGTTTCCACACCATGGGATTCCCTGAATCCATGTTGGCAGGGGTCCAGCGGAGCCGTGTCATCAATGTGGCGTTGTATCTGGCGTTGGGCTTCTTTTTCAATTATTTTGGCTAGTAGTGGTATGCTCGATATAGGTCTGTATGATTCAACCTTCTGAGGGTCGAGCTTGTTATTTTTCAGCAATGGCCTGATGGATGTGTGTTTGAGGCTTTGGGGGAACGAGCCGGTTGCGAAAGACAGGTCCATGAGTCTGGCTATGAACGGGCTGAATTCACTACGTAGCTCTTTTATCCAGAAGGCAGGACATGGGTCCGTCTGTGCCATGGAGGTGTTGATCGAGGCGATTGTGTCTTCGATGTGCTTCTTGGACAGGGTGGAGAAGGTGGTCAGTGGTGTTGTGTATATTGGTTCTTGGGCGGTGGTGGATACTGAGGACTTGTTGGTCTGGCATAGCTTTGATTGCAGGAAATCTGCAAATTCTTGAGGGTGAATCATACTTGTTTGTTCCGGTCCTGGTTCTTTTGTTAGGTTCTTGACAAGGTTGAATAAGACATGTGGTTTGCTTAGTGAGCGTTTCAGAGTATCGGTGTGGAATTGCCTTATTTTCCCTGTGATTGCCTCACGGTGTTTTGCCAGGTGACTATTATATGCTTTCTGGTCTGCCAAGGAGCGTGAACGCCTCCAGCATCTTTTGAGCTTCCTTAGGCAGAGGAGAGATGTTATTAACTCCGTGGAGTACCAGGATGCAGTGGCTCGTTTCCTTGGAGGCTTGTTTGATGGAGGGTATTGTGCAATGGTACTGAGGCTGTTATTCCAGCTGGAGATCAGCTCGTCGAGGTTAGGTGTTGTCAGGGCAAGGAGTGAGCGGGATTGGGTCAGGATAGTTTCCTTGTCGAAAGGTTGGAAACTCCGTGATGGTGTCCTGGTGGTGCTACTTGGGCTTCTGGAGTACTTCTGGTGGTGGCCCGATACTGGTATCTGGAAGTTGATTAGCTTGTGATCGGACCATGGTATTGCGGTGAAGGACGGCGAAGGGATGTGGGCATTTTCAATGGCTGTTTGTGGGGCGAATATCAGGTCCAATATGTTTCCTTTTATGTGAGTGGGTTCATTGATTAGTTGCTGGAATCCTAGTTCCTTGAGGGCTTCGAGGAAGGCTACGGCTTGTGTGTCCTGCAGGGTTGGTAGATTGAAGTCCCCTAGTAGCCAGGTTGGAGTGCGAAGGTCCAAGGCGTTGCAGGCAAGGTCGATTATTGTTGAGAGGTCGTCAGGGGAGATTGATGGTGCTCTGAAGAAACTGAAGGGCCCTTAAATGAGACAGACAATGCCCAATCTCCTGCTAAAGGACCAAATATGAGGAAAGCCTCACCAAACAGCAAACTACTACCACTTGGTGATTCCATCATCAGTGGCATCAATTTGGGAACACAGTTCAAAGGAGAGAAGATAGTCAAGTGCCTCCCAGGCTCTTCAGCCAGCAGTACGTTGTTGAAGTACTTAGCACAGAAAGTGAACACTCCAAACTTGATGTGGTTATCCACTTGGGCACAAATGACCTGGCTAGAAACAGTACCTCTACAATCCAAAAGAACTTCCAATCTCTGGGAGAGAAACTCAAGCCCATTGTTAACACTGTTGCATTCTCAGAGGTTCTACCTGTGCTTGGTAAAGGGGCAAAAAGGCTGCATCGCATTAACAGCTTTAATACATGGCTCCAGACCTGGTGCAAACAAGAAGAATTCAGATTTATTGGCGACTGGGGTAACAGATGGAACAACAAGAGACTATACTGTGCTGATGGACTACATCTCTCTGTCGCAGGGAAAAGAATCCTAAGTGAAAAATACAAGCAATATGTGGATATGCATTTAAACTAGAAAAAGGGGGTGACGGATGTGGAAGGTCAAGCTCTGGACGCCACCCCCTGCAAAAGCAGATTAAAATCAGAAACAGCCACACATTTAAACCACACATCATAAACAAGTGGGAAGATGTAGGCAGAACAAAATCAATGCTAAATACACACAAGCCAGTTAAATGCTGGAAAGCAATGAGCACAAATGCTCGAAGCTTAGCCAACAAAGTTCCAGACCTAGAAGCCCTAATGGTGGAAATGGACTTGGACATTGTAGCCATTACAGAAACATGGTTTAATCAATCGCATGATTGGGATATAGCCATACCTGGCTATAATCTATTCAGAAGTGACAGAAAAAATGGAAGAGGAGGAGGAGTAGCCTTGTATGTCAAAAGCAATATTAAAGCTACTGCAATGCAGGGGGCATGGGGAAAAGAAGAAGCGCTCTGGATTGTGTTGGAAAGAGGAGATGGCACTGTCATCCACACTGCTGTAGTCTACAGACCTCCAACACAAATTGAAGAGATAGATAACAAATTGATTATAGATATTGCCAAGATAGGCACAAAGGGGGAAGCGATCATATTGGGCGACTTTAATCTACCTGATGTGGATTGGATTACTCCTTCTGCAAATCTGGAAAGAAGCAAAAAAATTGTGGATGCTCTCCAAGATGCGTTACTTAGACAAATGGTGATGGAACCAACCAGGCAAAGCTCAACGCTGGATTTAGTGCTCACCAACGGCGATAGCGTATTGCCACACCCTTTCCCCTGGCCTCTGGCTTAGAGGGGTGAGGTAACGGAGAACTTCTCTTGGTGAGCTCAAATAAACTCGCTTTTCCTCAGGTGGATTCTGGGACATGTAGTTTGGCTCTTAAGAAGAAGTGTAGTCATGGTCCGATGTTAAGGCAAATGACAGAATTTATTTTAAAGTAAAGTTCCAGTAAACTGTACACAGGAATTTTGTCCATTCAGGACTGTTTGCAACAGAGCATTTAGATCAGTATAACTGCTTCACAGTCTTTTAAACACATGCAGCTGGTTAACAACGTTGCTCAGTCTTAGAGAAACCGCTCTGCTCAGCAAGGTAAAAAAACTTCTTTTTAACCTTGTGTTTGTGAAGCACTTAATAGCAAAAGAAAAACTCAGTTCCTCTGGAACAACCTCTTCTTTCCCTCCTTCCCTTCAGGATAGGTTTTAAACCCAAAAATAAGAAAACAAGTATCAAACATTCAGAAGCTTTTTCTTCAGTGTGACTCAGCACTTTCCTGAGAAATGCAAACACGTGGAGTTTTCTTCAAACCCAATTCCTGGCTCAATTCCAGTTACCTGCTTCTAGGAGACTTTCTCATTCAATGCTAGCCTTTAGCATAATGATTCCATGCTTGTAGCTTCACACAGGATACAGTCCATGGGGATATCTAGATCTTGCAATTCCTCCCCTGCCAACTCAATCTGCATATCTTCTGGTGTTGTTAGGGCAGTGTCCTGTTCTGAGCTCTGGACACAGTGCTCAGAATACAGCCTCCCTGGGGGTTCTAATGTCTCCCCTGAGCTCAACTCTCCCCGATAAAGACAGTCAGTACCTGAAGCACTGGGCAGTTCTCCCTGGTTGTGCTCACTACGGTTCCTTGTCTCCTTCCAGCCTCTCTGGAACAGCTCTCTGTATTCCTCTCTGGGTTCTCTGCTGGAGATTTGCAGGTGCTCTTGGTTCCACTCCTGATTCCCCTGAATCCTCTGAGTCTTCCAAGCCTCCTGAGACCTCTGTCTCCCCAGAGCTTCTCCTTTCCTCTGAGCTTCTTCTTTCCTCTGAGCTTCCTCTTTCCTCTGAGCTTCTTCTTTCTTCTGCTTTAGCAGGGGTTTATATTTCCCTTTCCAGGGCTCCAGCCCTTCCTCCACTCCTCCCAGGTGATTGTAATCACCTCTCAAGCCTGCAGTTACGTCATAGGAGTTAGGATGTAGCTGCCTGAACTTTCTCTCCCTCAGGTTTCTTTCTCTATGAGGGGCCTGAAATCCATGCCCTGCAGGGATTTCTCCTTTCTCTGTTAAAGTCATTGGCCATTTCTATACTCATAGGCTCAAAACAGGCTTCCTTGTCACAGTATCGAATGTCTGCATGAGTGCCCCTGTGAGCAGCAGCAATCATCACACGGTGTGATTTGAGATAAAAGCCATGGTACAGGCCAATCATAGCAGGCTCAAAGTCCTAAACTTCAAAAACACCGACTACAATAAAATGGTTGAGTACCTAAAGGAGGAGCTGATAGGGTGGAAGGAGACAAGGGAAGTGGAATTGCAATGGGCTAAACTAAAGGTGGCAATAAAAGGGGCAACAGATAAATATGTAACAAAAGTAAACAAAAACAAGAGGAGAAGAAAGCCTATTTGGTTTTCCAAAGAAGTGGCTGCTCAAATAAAGGCAAAAAACACAGCTTTCGCAAAATTCAAAAGCTCGCAAACAGAGGAACACAGAAATGAATACAGGATCAAACTCAAAGAGACAAAGAGAGAAATAAGGATAACAAAATCAAAAGCAGAGGAAAAGATGGCTAAAGATGTGAAGTGTGGTGACAAAACCTTCTTCAGGTATATTCGGGAAAGGAAGAAGATCAGAGGTGGAATTGCAGGACTCAGAAGTGCTGTGAACGGACTCGTGGAAAGTGACATTGAAAAAGCAAAATTGCTAAACGAATACTTCTGCTCTGCTTTTACTATAGAAGTCCTGGAGAAGGACCACTTGTGACTCCCAAATATAAAAATGGGAATGAAGTAGTTACCACACCATTCACAAAAGATGAGGTGTTAGAACAACTTGCAAAACTGAAAGTGGACAAGGCCATGGGACTGGATGGGATACATCCCGGGATACTGAAAGAGCTCAGAGAGGTTCTTGCAGGGCCGTTAAAGGATGTTTTCAATAGATCCTTGGAAACAGGAGAGGTTCCTCAGGACTGGAGAATGGCTGATGTCATACCTCTACACAAAAGTGGTGACAGGGAAGAAGTGTCAAACTACAGGCCTGTGAGCCTTACCTCGGTGGCGGGAAAAGTTATGGAGGCGCTCCTGAAAGAGCGAATAGTGAACTTTCTCAAACCAACAGGTTGCAAGACCCGAGGTAACATGGTTTTACCAAAGGACGATCTTGCCAAACAAATCTGATTGAGTTCTTTGACTGGGTGACCAGGGAGCTAGATCAGGGGCATGCGATGCATGTCATCTACCTGGATTTCAGCAAAGCCTTTGATACTGTTCCTCATAGGAGGCTTATCAATAAACTCGGTAGCTTGGGGATGGATCCTAAGATGGTAAATTGGATCAGAAATTGGTTGACTGACAGACGACAGAGGGTGATGGTAAATGGAGCTCACTCGGATGAAGGGAAGGTGATTAGCGGGGTGCCCCAGGGGTCGGTCCTGGGCCCAGCACTGTTCAATGTATTTGTGAGTGATATTGCTGAAGGACTGAATGGAAAAGTCTGTCTTTTTGCAGATGACACGAAAATTTGCAACAGAGTAGACTCCCCCTAGGGAGTGGTTAACATGAGGAAAGATCTACAAAAGCTGGAAGAATGGTCAAATGTTTGGCAATTAAGATTTAATGCGAAGAATTGCAGAGTCATGCACTTAGGTAGCAGAAATCCAAGGGAAATGTATGCGATAGGGGGCGAGAGGTTGGTGTGCACGGATCAGGAGAAAGACCTTGGTGTGATTATTTCTGAAGATTTCAAGGTGGCAAAACAGTGTGACAAGATGGTGGCAAAAGCCAGGAGGATGTTGGGCTGCATACAAAGAGGAATCACCAGCAGAAAGGAAGAGATACTTATGCCACTGTACAAGTCACTGGTGAGGCCTCACTTGGAATACTGTGTTCAGTTTTGGAGACCGTATCTTGCAAAGGATGTAAAAAGACTGGAAGCTGTTCAGAGGAAGGCGACTAAAATGTTTTGGAGCCTGCGTCAGAAGCCTTATGAGAAGAGACTTGAAGACCTAAACATGTACACTTTGGAGGAGAGGAGGGACAGGGGAGATATGATTCAGACCTTTAAATACTTAAAGGGATATAATGAACAAACAAACAAACCTCTTCCAAAGACGGGGAAGCTGTAAAACTAGAGACCACAACAGGAAGCTGCAAGGTGGTAAATTGAAAGGCAATGTCAGGAAATACTTTTTCACGGAAAGGGTGGTGGATGCTTGGAATGCCCTCCCGATGGAAGTGGTGGGGGCAAACACAGTGACAGAATTCAAAATGGCATGGGACAGACACAGTGGATCCCTTTACAGCAACAGGATAAAATCAAAATAAACTGAACCATCTAATTTCTCAACAAATAGGGGTGTCCTGCATGGAGTGGTGGGTTCACCCCTAAACAGGGACGTGGGGAAGGGTGGTCTGCATGGAGCAGCAGGTGCACATACTCTTGCCATCATGCTAGGCAGACTAGATGGACCATGCTGGTCTTTATCTGCTGTCATTTAATATGTTACTATGTTACTATGTCCCTTTTTCTGTAGGTCCTCCACCTGGGTGGAAATGCAATGGGTGGGAACATTAAGGGCCAGATATCTCTGGTGGGTGCCCAACGCATATCACACATCACTGCGTACAGCAGGGTGCTGCTGCTGCTCATGCCAGTGGGTCCTAAACTACCTGTTGCCAGCGCCGCCTGCATGTGTGGCTGTGGTTCTGGGCATGTGTGGGGTGCCACCTACGTGTCATTTGGGCAACCCCACAGACCAGCCTTACCCAGATCTTACGCTCTCCTTGCATTACATGGCAGCACCATGCCATGTGTGGGGTAGGTATGCTGGTCTACAGGGGAAGTGTTTCTTGACCCCTGTGGGGTCCGGCATACACCTATGCATTTGCATCACCTACACACATCCGCAGACACACACACCATGCAACCATGATATCTTTATTGGAACATGTGTGATGTGTTCTGGCATCGCGTGGGGATTGGGTGGCCCTGAACACATCACCAGGAACCACTATCAGAACACCAGGATGTGTACTCTACCTGTGTGGACACAACTAGGACCTCCTGTGAATAGGGCATTTGTGGCCAACTGCAACAGGAGCATGCATCAACACACCTAGCTGGGCTATAGATCTCTGTAATGAGGACCAGGGCCTCCTGGAGTTAGGGCAGAACTGTGAAACCCCAACTGATGCAGTTACCCTGACACCAGGATTTATAATAGACCTCTGTAATCAGGTCCAGGACCTCCTGGGGTTAGGGCAGAGCTGTGAAACCCCAACTGATGCAGTTACCCTGACACCAGGATCTCTAATGGACCACTGTAATCAGGTCAAGGGCCACATGGGGTTAGGGCAGAGCTCTGAGACTGACACAGATGCAATTAACCTAACACCAGGATCTATGCTAGACCTCTGTAACCATATGTGACGCCTCCTGGGGATGGAGCAGACATTTGGGACCACATCACACGCAGGTAACATAACACCAGGATGTGTAATAGACCTGTGTAATCAGGTCTATGGCCGTTCTGGGGATAGGGCAGGATTGCAATCCACAACATATGCATCTACAGTGACAAAAGCTTGGCCCACAGACTGGTATGTCCACCATGTTCTGCATGTATGATATGTGATGCTTGCTGTATTTGTGTTGCACAACCATCATTGTGTGACCTGTCCCCATTCACTTACTTCACGGGGTAGTCGGCAGATCTGTTGTACCACCTGGTGAGGCACACCCATGCTCTCCTCACCCGTCCAAGGGGCTGCCTCTTTGCTGCACCCGGGAACAAACGGCTCTGTCTTGTACAGATCAATTCACATAGGATCCTGAGCTCCATCCGAGTGAATGCGGGCTTCCATGAACACCTGTCCATTTTTTCACTCTCAAGATAGCACGTGTACGTGCACGACGACGCACATGGCGCATGCGCCGTGTCGCACACGTACACGTGCTATCTCGCGGTACTATGCGCTACCTGGCACAATTTTGGCGCACAGCACACGTGGGATTTTGACGGCCAGATCACGTCATAGTATTCTTATCGGAACAGTGAAACGTGCCGCGAACGGTATGGGCCACTTCTCCTGTCCCCACACACCTGATCTTGCCGCCACGCCACCATTTATTAATATAATTGGTGTTTACGTTACGGCGATGAGGCTCCCCGGCGTTGGCCAGCGGGTGCATTATAGGGCGCCTTAACTTGCGGCGCCCTGTAATGCGCCTTAACTTGCGGCACCCTGTAATGCGCCTTCTATGGCCCATGGTCAGCGCCACCGTAGTCTACAGGACTAGGGTGAGTGGGTATGTTGGCGTTACTCGCACACTACAGAGATGTGTCTAACTGTTACAGCTATGCAAAAAGGTGCCACTTCAGATACTCTTCCTGATGTTGTTGCACTGGGGATTTGGACCTAGGAGAGCTGGCTCTATAGTCACTGTACTAACCAGTGTGGTATGCCTCTATGGCCATTGTCATAGCTAGGACTGACTGCACAACAACTGCACATCAGTGCAAATACACTCTGCTGTGCTTACTGGGATAGGGGAGACCCACAGCTAAGGCAGTTTCCAGGCCATATTACCATAGGGAAATGACTGTGGAGGCAGAGGCCATGGGTTTGATCCCGCAGTGGTGTTATGTAAGAAGGCTGTCTGAGGCATTACCCTTTAATTTAAATCAGTGCCGTCTGAGGCATTTCCTTTTTTAATTTAAATTATTGCTGCCAGCAAAAACATCCTCACAGTGCCGAAACCTAAGGTGCCGCATAAGGCGCCCTATATGGCACTCCATAGGGCACATTATAAAGTGCACTGTCCACCAAGGCACCTTATAATGTGCCCTATAGGGCGCCTTATAGGGTGCTGTATAGGGCGCCTTAAGATTACAGCACTGTGAGGGTGCATTTTGCTGGCAGCACTGATTTAAATGTAAAGGAAATGCCTCAGACAGCCTTATTAAATAACACCACTGTGGGATCAAACCCATGACCTCTGCCTCCACAGTCATTGAAGTAACCAGGGGACTACATCTCTATAGCTGCCAACAAACCCCTAGCTGGCTACAGAAAGACTGCAGGTCACCACACAAACTCTGCTGTGGTCACCAGGATAGGGTAGACTCACCCGTACCCATGATGCACTGGAGTATGCACCCCCACAGCACCTCGGCCTGGTAGGGGGAACTGACCATGTGTATTACTGGCACAGAATAGCTACAGACCGTGACATTGTGTGGGTACTGTGCTCACCCTGAGAGCGAGGTGGGGCGCCCAGCACCATGTCCGCATCACCTGGCTTGGCTGAGATAGGCTATGTTGTAGGTCGCCATCAATGCCAGTGTGTGATAGGTAATCCTTGCAGACGCACCTGGGATACACCTGTGTCCATCTGTATTTCCCAATAGTACCAAAGGGAGCTAAGGATTCGCACAGCAAGAAAGAACAAAAGAGCGGAGCCTGGACTGACAAATCGTGAACCTTGTTTATTACGCCCCTTTTTCCTTTAGCCCCCTAGGGATGATCTTGTGACGACAGTTCTCAAGAAGGGATGAAGCGTGCATCTCTTCTTTGACAAGTTTCTGGGTAAGATGTACAGTCCTTTCCCATTCTTCTTCCAATCCAATACTCATTTCTTCTTGGTTAAAAAAGGGGTCCTCAGGTAACATATCTTGCAAGTCTTTCTCATTGTAACTGAGGACCTTCTTCCACGGGGAAAACATAGCTCAAAGGAGCAACAGTACCAAAGGGAGCTAAGGATCCGCACAGCAAGAAAGAACAAAAGAGCGGAGCCTGGACTGACAAATCGTGAACCTTGTTTATAATAAACAAGGTTCACGATTTGTCAGTCCAGGCTCCGCTCTTTTGTTCCATCTGTATTTCCCAGTCACATCTAGCCCTTGTAGACTATGACGCACCCAGAATAGTGCATATCCTGTGTGGGTGCCATGGCCACATGTTTTAAGTGAAGGGGGGTGTTTGGACCCAAATAGCGCCACCCAAATCACCCTCTATGGCTCAGGATGGAGGACAAGATCTCCCACCAACAGATCCACATTCTACCTCTCTGCAATGGTGGCAGTAGAGGGGACCATCAACCCCAGTCCTGCTGGGGAACAGGCACCTTACAGGGCAGTCAATGCAGATCAGTACGCATCAATAAGGCAATGGCAGACAGGCAGAATGCTGGAAAAGCTCAGCTGTCTCCCACCACTATCTGACATTCACCAGCAGGCACAGTCTCCACCCACTGCACCCCACAAGGTGTCCCAGCCATACACATACTAACTGCAGACAGTCTGCTAGCTAATACATAGCACATGTTCCTGGGGGAACTGTGACACACACGTCAGTGATTGGGCCTCAGAAAAAAAAAACCCACAAATATCACTTAAAAGAAATACTGTAGTGCACTATGGGGGAACCTAGCCATGCCGTAATCACTGCTCAGTCAGGGTGAGAGTGACCTCCCAGCATGACATGCTGTGGCCACCCTGTCCGTGCAGGTGAAGGTCGGGCACTACAATGTCCCAGCCATTGCCTTATGCACTGTGCAGATGCATCCTGCCCAGGCCACCCTGTACAGGTCATACCCACAGTACCTTGCTCCTCATTATGCACATTGGCAGGCTAACACTGCAAAAAGTGCAAGCAGTGTGGGCTCAGTAAGGTGTAGGCATCCACAACACACTGGATAGACAGACATACACTCCCACACCTATGCCAGCATTGTGCAAATATATAGGTTTGTGGCAGCCCTGGCCGCCACACCAGTCCTGGGCACATTGCAGGCATTGCTATGGTACGCAAAACTGTTGGGGGTCACTCCCCGGGGTGGTAAACACTGTCAGAATCAATAACTGTAACACACTCCACAGATATCAGAAAGGTTGCTATGATGAATCTCTATCAACAAATCATGTTTAACTTAGGATTTGTTATCTGACATTAATCACAGCAACCTTTTGATATATGTGGAACGTGTTCCCAAGTTTAGGACGGCATTGCTAAGGTATACAGGTGCCAGTATTGGGAGATGCTGCTCTGTGCAGGGCCCAACAGTCTGACTCTCCATAAGGTGTTGGATAGTGGAGCCTGTGAGTGTGGGTGTGGGTGTTTGTACCCCTGTTGGCCTCTGCTCTAGCTCTGAGTTTTCCAACTCCAGTCCTGGTGGGCCAAACACTGTTCAGGTTTTCATGCTGTCCCTAATGAATATGCATGAGATACATTTGCATACAATGGGGGCGGCGAATACAAATGCAGCACAGGCATATTTATTAGGAACAGCATGAAACCTGAATGGTGTTTGGCCCTCCAGGACTGCAGTTGGGAAACTCTGCTCTAGGGATTGCACATGTTTATGGTGTCTGTGCTCTGTAGGGTAAAATATAGATGTTTATAGCATGTTTATTTAATCTGCAATAAAGGTTCCGTCTTTATTACCACTGGGTAAAATGTGGGTACAGAGTTGGCAGGAGCCACAGCTGGGATTTGAACTTGTGACGTTCTGTTTCTGAACATACTGGCTGTGTGTACTGCACCAAACTGTTGCCACAGGGGCAGATTATTCCCTGGGGATACCATGACTGTTCGTCAGACAGACCTTGTCTGTTGCAGTGCATGGCACCCACCTAAATGGGGCTTCTTTTTTGTGCTTTGTCAGTGGTGTTCCTTTATGTTTATCATTAATATCACTATTGGCCAGCTTAGTTATTGGGATTTCAAATGTGGTTTTGGTCATTTTCTATGTTTATTTGCCTTTCTGGTTCCTGCACATGTATCACTACTATCACTTTTCAGGGTTTCCTTGCCTTTGCTGTACATTGCTGACTGAAATGGTTTCTCTCTCCTGCAAATGTGCCTCTAGCGCGAGGTTTTCACTGGCGCTAGAGGCAGACCCTGATTTCACAGCGTTAGTGTGCCTGGAGACTCTCCCCGCCTACTCTCTTCCCATTGACCCCTATCTCCACCCTCTGGGGAGTCTTACTCCACCCTTCAGACCCGGCTTTCACAGCGTTAGTGTGCCTTAATGCTGCTGCCGATGTTATCACGTAATACGTGCCGTTATCGCGCGATATTCATTACGTATCGCGCGATAACCTCAGCGCTGCTACGTTAAGATGGTTTAGTAAACATACCCCTAAGGCATACACTATATGGAAGTCATTGAACTATACTGTTCATGAATTGGAAAGGAGCTGATTCCAGATGATAATGAGTAAATAACCCCATGGGGGAGGGCATGTTAAGCTAATTAGCATTCAGATAGTAATGCCTTGCCAATTAGTCTTGGTTGGTAAATTTATATACTGTACAAAGAAAACAATTTTCAAACTGTCAGTTTAGGTGCTAAGTCTATGGATACTTTGTATATGCAGACACCCTTTAGATGTCACTGTTTTGAACAGTAGAGACATCCAGTGACCCTACTAAATTACCATGGTGTAACCTGGAAATGTCCTGGTAATTTCCCAGGACAGGGGAAGTTACTTCTAGCCCAGCTACACCATGCTGGGAGGAAATAACCAGCTCTTATATATACCACCGCTAAAGGTAGCACTCTGTCCTTGGCAGCCAGTCATTGTACCCAGGGCCGGCCTGTCCACAGCAGCCGGCCCAGGTGGGCAGCGGTATGCATAGGCAGCCGTGCTCCCCCCTCCCCCCCCAAGCTGCCACCAAATCCATTTGGAATGCGGGAGGTATTTTTGGAAATATTGCTGCAGCCGCTGCCTGCCTCCCCCTCCTGAGATGGAATCAACAACAGCGGGGGGGTTGGCAGCAGCAGTGGCAGTAGCAGCTGGGGGACAGCGGGGGCAGCTGGGAAGCAGCTGGAGGGGTGAGGCCGGGGTTTCTGCCTAGGGCGGCAGAAGTCCTTGGGCCAGCCCTGATTGTACCATGGAGAAGTCCACCTTAGAAAGGCAAGAGAATGTAGTTATCTCTAAGTCCTCATTCCATCTGGATGAAGTCAAAAGCCAAAAGCTGCAGGAGGAGAGCACAGCAGAGTTGGAATGTGCTTGGGCTCCAGCCTACACCAATATTCCTCTCTGACTGGGCAAATCCTGCAAGCACCCCCACTAGCTCAAGAGGAGAGCAGTACAGTCAGTGCTGAAGAGAAAGAGCAAGGCTACTATTTCAAATAAGAGAAGAACCACTGGAGTCCATCAGCAACCAGCAACACCAGAGCCAAGAGTGACCACAGGGCAGTACCTGAGACCTCTATCTGCAGGGCTTCCAGCTCAAGGTGTGGCAGGTGCAGGCCTGTGACCCACAGTGTCCGAACATGAGCAGGCCAGCATGGCTAGCTTGACCTGTAAATGAGGCCTGTGGAGAGGCATATAGGATTGCACATCCCCCAATATGCTGCTATTGTAAGATAGAACTCAGTAGAAGTATTGAATTAGCTTAGGTAAGCAGAACTGCAGAACTGCAGTATTGAAAGATGGAAAAATACAGAAAAACATGTTTAAAAGTTACTGATAAGAAAAAGTACATCTGCAAAGAAATAATTAGGAGTGCTGACAGATGAGTTGCAGAGCCCAGCTCCTCTGCACGTACAAATTGGTTCTTTAACCTTGAGAGTGTGAAAGTAACAAGTTGATGAACTGACCATTGTAATTGGGACTAGAAGGGGGGTATGCAGGTGTCATGCCCACTGGAGGGACATAACTGGATAAACTTATCAGTACCGGGACCAATAGAAGAGGTACGGGAGGTACGGGAGATTACCGGGACCAATGAAATGTTTTTCTATACCTAGAATGGAACAGAAGTCTATAAAAGTTGTTGTAATGCTTGAAAACTTTGCTCAGCCATTTTGAAATTGATTGGTTCGAGACTTGTGCACAAATAAATGATTTGGACCTTCTGAATAGACTCCTGGTATCATTGGTTTGTCTGCGCTTTGCTGCTACATATTCCTTGGTGCGTTGGCCGGGAAGTTGTGGAATCAAAGTGTATATAGGGCAATATACCACGACTTTCCGCCTCTATAGGCTTGGTCCTGCCGGGATCGCGCCCTTCCGACGAGGGCTGCTCCCTGGCGCCACCGGTCCCTTGTATCGGAGGGAGCTGGTCGGACCTCGGCGGGTGACGAGCCCGGCTGGAGTCAACGCCTCGAACCCGAGTGAGGGGAGTCCGAGGTCCAACTCATGCGCCTGCTTGGGAAGTTTGAGGACCGGATCCGGTGAGTATAGTTTTGATTTTGGGTCTAGACAGAAATAGAAAGCGCAGTACTGCCATTGGAACTTTGGAATTTGTAATCTCGAGATATTGGGAATTGGTAAGAGAGCATGATCACCTCTCAAGGAAGAGCCGAGTAGCCTGGCATGGGAATTCGCTGGGTGAAACCCTCATCCTTTTTGTAATTGGGAAATTGGAAAAGACTAGTCAGAACAGATAGAAACGAATGCATTCTGGGATACGTTGCTAGCATGATTGTGTGAACGAAGTGTGAATGAGAGGTCTGGCAGCACGGACCAAGTGAAGGCGGACCCCTGAGTAGCGCATTTCCTGACCGGGCGACCGCGTTCAGGTCGCGAAAAGGGGGAAGCGATTGTCGTCTTGTCTTGTTATTTGTACTCCTTATACGTTTCCAGGGCCGTGAGGACCCCTTACCCACGGTCCGCCCTCCTTTTCCCTTCTGTCTGTTGTTGCGCGCACACATCGAAATGGGAGGGGCGGGGTCTACTAGAAACACTCCATTAGAATGTATGATCGCACATTTTAAAGAGGGATATTCAGGAGATTATGGTATTAAAATGACAGCAGCCCGTTTGCAAATTTTGTGTACTAGGGAGTGGCCCGATCTAGACCCCATCTGGCCCCGAGAGGGAACGTTCAAAGTAGAGATTATTCAGTCAATACACCGTAGAGTGCGGGTAGCGCACCCTGATCAGTACCCTTATATAGATTCCTGGTTAAGTATTTGTGAAGATCCGCCCCCCTGGGCGCAGCGCTGTTATGAGGAACAGTGCAGAATAATGTTGGCTAAAGCAGATTCTAGACAGAAAACGGAACAGCCTAGAATGAAAGAGCAGGATAAGAAAGCCAGACAGAAGCCCATCCTGGCAGATCCTGATTCCCCAGAAATAACTCTCAGGCAGCCCCGAACCCCAGGTCCAGTAAGAGTAGCCCGGCGTCCTGCCCCAGAACCCCAGAGACGGCCAGAGCCGAGGCGGGACCCAACCCCTGATCCCCCTCCTGGAGAAGAGAAAAAGGAAGAATTAGCGAGAAAAGAAGAGGAGGACCTAGAAAGCGAGTCAGAAGTGGAGACAGAAGAAGGAGAAAGAGAGAATCCCCCAGATGAGGAGGAAAGTGTACAAATAATTGAGAAGGCTAGTGTTAGCACTAGCACGCCAGTGACAGCGAAACCCAAAGCAAAACCTGTTGAGAAAAAGAAAGTGACTCCTGCAAAGGCAACGACAATAACCCTTAGATCCCAAAAGACACCCATAGCAGCTAAACTGTTTCCCTTACGGCAAGTCCCGGGAGTGCCCGTAAAGAATGATAATGATGAAGTGGTAGCGGGACCCCTAACTTATGTGTATCTCCCTTTTTCTACAACTGATTTATTAAATTGGAGGTCGCATTACGCCTCCTATACTAGTAAGCCCCAGGAGCTGACAGAATTAGTAACTAGTATTATGGAAACTCACCAACCCACTTGGCCAGATTGCCGTCAGCTCCTGACCACCCTATTCACTACAGAAGAACGAGCAAGAATTAGAAAAGCAGCTATTGAATGGATGGCAGAAAACCCTGCAGCTCCGGCACAGGGGCAGAATATAATAGATCGTAGAGAAGCAGCTCAGAGAGAATTCCCGAATGAAGACCCCCAATGGGATCCAAATACAGATGAAGGATCCACAGCCCTAGCCCGTTTTCGCCAAGGCTTTTTACAAGGCCTGAAAAGGGGGGGCCAGAAAGCTATGAACCTTTCCAAAGTTGCAGGAGTTATCCAAGGGATAGATGAGAGCCCAGCAGATTTTTATGAGAGATTAACTGAAGCTTACAGAATGTATACTCCCTATGATCCCGAGGCACCAGGAAGTTTATGTATGGTGAATTCTGCTTTTGTAAACCAGTCTCAACCAGACATTAGACGCAAATTACAGAAGTTAGAAGGGTTTGCGGGCATGAATGCAACACAGTTACTGGAAGTCGCTCATAAAGTGTATGTGAATCGTGATACTGAAAGACAGAGAGAATGTGATAGAAAGATGAAGAAGAAAGCTGATTTTTTGGCTGCGGCCATAGTGGAACAGAAAAGGGGAGGTGTCCCTAGTCGAAGGAGCAGAGGAAGAGGGCGGGGTCAAGGCGGAGGCCGGACCCAGAGACTAGGCGTGAACCAATGCGCCTATTGCAGAGAGGAAGGACATTGGAGAGATATGTGCCCGCAACTCGAAGACGCCCAGCATGATGATGACAGCAGCCATCAGTGGCGAGAAGAAAGACGAAGCTATCCCCGAAGCCGAGGAGGAGCCAATTGAGAACAATTCCAGCGAGAGAGAGGAGGAATCATTCAAGCATTGGCCACACCGGCCCATGATGAGAATGACGTGGATTAGGACAGACCGGGCTCCAAGTTTGCTTTAGGTCTCCAGGAGCCTATGGTCGGAATACAAATAGGAGACCAAATTATGGACTTTATGGTTGATACTGGAGCACAACATTCAGTAATAGACAAAAAGATAGCCCCATTCACTACAAAAGCAGTCACCATTATAGGAGCAACTGGTGCCAAAGCCACAAAGTCTTTTCTTCAAAACCGAATATGCAGTCTGGGAGGACAGCAAGTAACTCATCAATTCCTTTACATGCCCGAATGTCCAGTGCCACTACTGGGACGAGATATGTTAGCCAAGCTTCAAGCACAAATATCTTTCTCTGAGCAAGGAGAAATGCAAATGACAGTAAATTCCCAAACCAAACCAGCAGGAGTGATGCTGCTGACAGTTCCCCGAGAAGAAGAATGGAGATACTACATTGATGATTCGATACAAGATACCTATTTTGAACAAACTTTGAAAAGTATTGATGCACCACCTGGAGTATGGGCAGAAGGCAGCCCCCCAGGCCTAGCCAAACATATAGCTCCAGTAATTGTAACCCTCAAGCCTAGTGCTACACCAGTGCACGTCAAACAGTACCCTCTCCCAAGAGCCGCAATTGAAGGCATTCATCGCCACCTACAAAGATTGCTTGAGTATGGCCTACTAAAAGTATGCCAATCCCCATGGAACACTCCACTTTTGCCAGTAAAGAAGCCTGGGACAGATGATTATCGCCCAGTGCAAGATTTGAGAAGAGTAAATGATGCAGCTGAGACCATACATCCAGTCGTACCCAATCCTTACACCCTCCTAGGACTGATACCTGCTGAAGCTACCCATTTCACTGTACTGGATTTGAAAGATGCATTCTTTTGCATAAGATTAGCCCCTGTAAGCCAAATATTGTTTGCATTCGAATGGCAGGACCCCATCTCTGGAAGAGGGGGCCAACTTACCTGGACAAGATTACCCCAAGGATTCAAGAATTCGCCTACCATCTTTAGTGCCGCACTGAATCAAGACCTTTCAAGCTATCCAGTAGCCCCGGGGAAGAGAGTGCTTCTCCAATACGTGGATGATCTGTTGATAGCTGCCGTATCAGAAAGTGAATGTATACTAGCCACCAAAGATCTCTTGCAGTTACTAGAGGAAGCTGGATATAAAGTTTCCAGAGCTAAAGCACAGCTATGCCAAAAAGAAGTGAAATACTTGGGTTTTCGTATCACCCAAGGAAGCAGAAGATTAGGCAGAGAAAGAAAAGAAGCAGTATGCAGAATTCCAACTCCAACAACCAGAAAGCAAGTCAGAGCCTTTCTGGGAGCGGCAGGATATTGCCGAATTTGGATACCCAACTTTGCCCAAATTGCCAAACCACTGTATGAAGCCACAAAAGGAGAAGAGAAGTCACCACTGGAGTGGGGACTTGAGCAGGACACAGCCTTCCAGAAGTTAAAAGAAGAATTGATGTCATCACCAGCACTTGGACTACCAGATGTCCACAAACCTTTTCACTTGTTTGTACATGAAGCACAGGGAAATGCCTTAGGCATGTTGACTCAGAAATTGGGAAATTGGGAGCGACCTGTAGCCTACCTATCGAAACAATTGGACCCTGTGGCCAAAGGATGGCCACCTTGCTTGAGAGCAGTTGCAGCTACAGCGCTACTAGTGAGTGAAGCAGACAAACTCACACTAGGACAGAACATACGAGTCACTGTGCCACATGCAGTCCTTGCCCTTATGGAACAAAAAGCAAATTATTGGCTCACCAATTCCCGAATGTTGAAGTACCAGAGCATGTTATGTGAAAACCCACAGATACAACTTGAAGTGAGCCATGCCCTGAATCCAGCCACCTTGATACCTATCAGTGAAGAACTCCCAGAACATGACTGTATCGAAGTCATGGAGACTGTGTTCTCCAGCCGACCTGACTTGACAGATGTGCCCATAGACAATCCTGACCAAACCTATTATGTTGATGGGAGCAGTCTCATCCTTGATGGACGACGCTGTGCCGGATATGCAGTCGTCACTCAACACGAAGTAGTTGAATCATCAGCCCTAGCTACAGGCACATCAGCCCAGAAAGCCGAATTGATAGCACTCACCAGAGCATTGTTGTTAGGAGAAAAACTTATACTGAATGTATATACAGATTCCAAATATGCCTTCACTACCCTGCATGCCCATGGAGCTCTCTATAAAGAAAGAGGACTCATCACATCCGGAGGAAAATCAGTCAAATATGGTCCCGAAATATTGATGTTACTTGATGCCGTTTGGGCCCCAACACGTGTAGCTGTCATGCATTGCAGAGGACATCAAGCAGGAAAAGGAGAAGTTGCCCGAGGAAATAGGTTTGCAGATGCCTCAGCACGACAAGCAGCTATGACAGGACAAATTGCCCCACAAGCTATGCCAATGCAAGCAGCATTGTTTCCAGTACCTTTGAATCTATGGACCCCACGATATACCACCAAAGAATTGGACTACTATTGTGACAAAGAAAATGGAGTATTGAAAGACGGATGGATTGAGCTGCCACCAGAAGAGGGCAGTCAACCTCCAGGACGAATAGTAATTCCTGAACTGTTAGGACCATCCTTTGTCAAAGCTTTCCACGAAGCCACCCACTATGGGAAGAGTGCTATGGAAAAAGCACTCAGACCACATTTCTACATCCCTCTGATGACAACCATATCAGCTTCAGTAGCACGACAATGTCAAACTTGTGCCAAGAATAATGCCAAGCAAGGCCTTATTACAGCACCCCGAGTTCAGTCAAGAGGTGTGACCCCCATGCACAACCTCCAAGTTGATTTCACCGAAATGCCAAAAGCCAATGGGTACCATTACCTATTAGTATTAGTATGTACTTTCTCTGGGTGGGTAGAAGCATTCCCAACCAGAACTGAGAAAGCCCGAGAAGTTACCAAAGTCTTAATGAGAGAGATTGTTCCCAGATTCGGAATTCCAGCAGTAATAGGGTCAGACAATGGACCCTCATTTGTCTCCCAAGTTACTCAGCAGTTAGCAAAAGCCTTGCAGATACAATGGAAACTCCACACTGCATACAGACCCCAGAGTTCAGGGAAAGTTGAGCGCATGAATCGTACCTTGAAAGCCCAAATGTCTAAGCTTTGTCAGGAGACACAATTGAAGTGGCCCCAAGTGCTCCCCATAGCTTTATTCAGAATACGCTCAGCTCCTGTAAAGTCAACAGGATTTTCCCCTTTTGAAGTTTTGTATGGTAAACCCCCACCAATAGTGCAGGGAATCAAAGGAAGTCTAGCCCAAATTGGTTCGGAAATAACCAGACAAGAACTTCTAGCTCTTAGTTTTGTTCTGCAGACTCTCCATACGTGGATCCAAGACCAGTTGCCTATCAACTTGACGGAACCCTTGCATCCCTACCAGCCTGGTACCTCGGTGTGGATCAAAGATTGGAAGAAGACACCGTTGGAACCCCATTGGAAGGGACCGTACACCGTCATCCTGTCTACCCCAACTGCAGTAAAGGTAGCCGAGATCGACGCCTGGATCCACCACAGCAGAGTCAAGCCCGCCGCCGATCCTGAACCAGAGCGGTGGACAGCAGAACAGCACCCTGATGTACCCTTGCGAGTTACTCTGAGACGGCAACCAGCAGCATAGACACTTCATCACAAGTGCTTTGCAGCAGCCAAGTCTTTCGAAGAGGATTGCTGTTTTCCATGCAGCAACAGCTTTGTTTCAACGAACCCAATTTGTGTGTGATTTGACACACTACTTTGAGACTACACTGACTAAGCCAGACTCCACAAGCCAACTGAATTGCTAAGTTGGTCAATGTGTACTGGACAACTTGAGGATCTTCAATCAACACTCAGCACCCGTTAAATTGCTTCATTAGCAAACGGGACGAAGAATAATAGAACGTCGTGATCAAGATCAGCAAGCTGAGGATTCAGAAGAACTCCAATCAACATCGACATGCATCTCTACTTTTGCTTTGCTTTGGTTGCCTTCTTTGGAGGTTTTGAACAGACTTATGCTTTACCTCCATGCACTGCCTGCATTACTTCTACTAGAATTGGACTGAAAGTAACTCAGACTTTGCTTTATCATTCTTACTATACCTGTGAGGGAACAGTAACTCGGTGTATCTATAACACCACTGAACTAAATGTTTGCACTCATGGAAAAATTAAGACATGTTATAATCCGCATCAGAATCCATCCTATTACACGATGGAAATAAGATGGAAGGATGCAGATGGACCTATATTAGCTGCAACGCCACCACTTAAGGACATTACTAAACCTGCTGTTTTGAATTTTGATGCATGCAATGCTATTAATAGAGATAGTTATTCCACCTGTGGTACATGGGAGAAAGCGTATCGAAATGACCATAAGTATATGTGTCCAGAAGGTGCCACGGGATGGAGAAAGTGTACAGGTAAAAAGGAACCAGGCTATAGTACTGCCCCAGCAGCAGACTACTATTGCCCGTATTGGGGATGTGTTTTTTATGCTACCTGGAATACTGGTATAACTGATGAGAAAATAGATAAACGAATGGCTACTTTAACCAAGCCAACCACAAATGATAAATGTCAGAAAGATGCTTGTAACCCCTTACACTTACGTATACACAATCCCCATGCATGGAAACAAGGATATAAGTTTGGTTTACGTATTGCTGGAGGAGCAATAGATCCAGGGACCATTGTGTATATCAGATTGAATACCCAAGCCCACAAGTCATCTAAATATCATATTCATAATACTTTTTATGAAGCCATGCATGTAAATAAGTTTGAGATCCCTCACCCCTCACAGAATTTATTTCTAGAATTAGCCGGAGCAGTAGTATCTAGTCTTAAGATCACAGATTGTTATTTCTGTGGCGGAACCCAAATGGGAGATCAGTGGCCATGGGAAGCCCAAGAATTGAATTATTTCATGATTTACAATCAGACTGAATTACACAAGACTACCAGTGAATGGGTGTTAGCGCACTCAATCGTTGGACGTCTTTGCTATGCCAGAACTGGACCCCAGTTCACCCAAAAGGTAGGACAGCTGGTCTGTCTTAGCCAAAAGTACTATAATGCCACAACCAAGAAGATAGCATGGTGGTCAGGAATTGGACATCCTGAACCTCCTAACCCATTAGCCAGATTTCCTGAACTTGCAGGTCTATGGACTAACCTTGCTGAAATCCAAGCCTGGCAAGCCCCACCTGGCCTATATTGGATCTGTGGAAACCGAGCGTATGCACAACTCCCACCACACTGGGGAGGAGCATGTGTCTTAGGAACCATCAGACCTTCTTTCTTCCTTTTAAACACTGAGCATGGAGAACAATTAGGATACCCAGTATACACTACCCACCGACACAAAAGAGCACTAAGACAGAAGAGAGAGGCCTTACAGATAGGCAAGTGGGAGAAATGGCAAGGTGATGATTGGCCACCAGAAAGAATCATTGAATATTATGGACCCGCCACTTGGAATGATGATGGTATGTATGGTTATCGTACCCCAATTTATATGATTAATCGTATTATTCGCTTACAAGCAGTAGTTGAAATAATAACCAATGAAACTAGTCATGCTCTCACGCTTTTAGCTAGACAAAGTACACAGATGCGCACTGCAATATATCAGAACCGCTTAGCACTTGATTATTTGTTAGCAGCTGAAGGAGGAGTATGTGGTAAGCTGAACTTAACCAATTGCTGTTTGAAAATAGATGATAAAGGTCAAGTAGTTGAAGAGATTGCTAAAGATATGCAAAGACATGCTTATGTGCCAGTACAGACGTGGCACTCATTGAAATTTCCTAATTGGTTTGCTAACCTCTTTTCATGGGTGGGAGGATTTAAGACTTTCATCGTATTGGTACTAATTCTTGTTGCTGTTATCTTCTTATTACCATGTTTAATCCCATGTTGTATGCGTTCCATTCATAACACTATTGATAGTACAGTAGAGCGGAAGACCGCAACAAAAATCATGGCTTTATATACAGCCAGTCCTGGTAGAAATCCTTTAGCCAGGATGTGATTCTTCAGAAAGTGATTTAATTCTCACACCTTATTAAGTAATAGGGTGAGATTAATCAAAGGGGGGAATGTGGCAGGTGCAGGCCTGTGACCCACAGTGTCCGAACATGAGCAGGCCAGCATGGCTAGCTTGACCTGTAAATGAGGCCTGTGGAGAGGCATATAGGATTGCACATCCCCCAATATGCTGCTATTGTAAGATAGAACTCAGTAGAAGTATTGAATTAGCTTAGGTAAGCAGAACTGCAGTATTGAAAGATGGAAAAATACAGAAAAACATGTTTAAAAGTTACTGATAAGAAAAAGTACATCTGCAAAGAAATAATTAGGAGTGCTGACAGATGAGTTGCAGAGCCCAGCTCCTCTGCACGTACAAATTGGTTCTTTAACCTTGAGAGTGTGAAAGTAACAAGTTGATGAACTGACCATTGTAATTGGGACTAGAAGGGGGGTATGCAGGTGTCATGCCCACTGGAGGGACATAACTGGATAAACTTATCAGTACCGGGACCAATAGAAGAGGTACGGGAGGTACGGGAGATTACCGGGACCAATGAAATGTTTTTCTATACCTAGAATGGAACAGAAGTCTATAAAAGTTGTTGTAATGCTTGAAAACTTTGCTCAGCCATTTTGAAATTGATTGGTTCGAGACTTGTGCACAAATAAATGATTTGGACCTTCTGAATAGACTCCTGGTATCATTGGTTTGTCTGCGCTTTGCTGCTACAAAGGTAAATCTAAAAAAGATTAAGTATAAACTTCTCTCCCTGATTCACAAAACATTACACTCAGGCACCCCTGCTTATTTCTCCTCACACATTATTCTGCACGCTCCTCCTCGTCTACCTAGTTCTATTCACGCAAACTGGCTTTACTTTCCTCCACCCTCCCAGGCTCGATATGAATCTACTAGGCCCCAGCTTGTGGAACTCTTTGCCCCTGGATATCTGTCTTGAGCTCTCCTACCCTAAATTCAAAACATTTCTGAAGACTTGTCTCTTTCACCAGGCTTTTGACTCTTCCTCCTAGGAATAGCATTCTGCAGCTTCCACTTTCCCCCTTTCCCTTCTCTCTGCTCCCCCTCTTTCCCCTTCTCCATGGTTACATCATGTTTTGTGTCTGACTCTCTCCTCTCTCCTGTCATTTTAATGGCATTTGTTTCCTTTCTAACATGATTTTATTGCTATCGTACACCACTCTGCTTTTGAAGGGGGGTATAGAAAGTTTTTAATAAACTGTAAACCATACTAGAGCAGGAAGACGGTTCCTACTCAGTGTAACTTATTTATTTATTTATTTAAGTCTCTTATATACCGCACTATTATAATCAGTGCGGTTTACAACTGCAAGAAGTAACAAAAGTGAAGGGGTGGGGAAGTTTGGAGTAAAATTCCAGTCCTGGAGAAGGAGTACTAAGAGTGAATTGTAATATACTAGAGTAAGAGGAGAAGGAAATAATCTTCTTGGTAACATATTCTGAGAGAAAGGAAAAGGAGTTAACTGCTTGTAATTTTGCTTTTTTGTGCCTTCAGGTCAGTGCTGACTCCTGGTGACCCAGCTGCCTCTGTGTTTTCTTGGCAATGTATCACCAGAAGTAGATTGCCAGGCCTTTTCTTCTGAGGCAATGGAGGGTAAAATGACTTGCCCAAGGTCATAAGGAGTGCCAGTGGGAATCAAACCCTTGTTCTTCTGGGTACTAGGCAGTTGCTCTATTAGGCTAATACAGTTCTGTTTTTGTTGTCTCTGCCATTTGTATTTTTGATATTGTTATCAAAAACCCTTAAGTTCTTTAAGAAAACCCTTTGATTCAGAACACATTCTGGCCTAGATTCAGTTTTCTAAGAAGAAAAGAGAAAGGAGTAGATTTTTAAGTGCCAAGGCCTCCCTGTGTATCCTAGTCCCATTCAAAGAACCCACTACATTTTTCCATGAATAGAGACTGAGACACAGTATTGCTCTTGGATGGCTGTGACCACTGTCTGCCAATCAGCAGGTGCAGATGTTGCAAGGGCTACACACAGTCAGGGGGTATCATATATGCAGACCTTTGACCACATTTTCAAAGGGAAAGTATGCTTATAATTTCCTTTTGAAAACTATCCACGGGGGCTCATTTATTAAAGCATATTAGGTATATAGCAGATTTTAGTGTGTGCTAAACAGCTAACATTTAAAAAATCTTTAATGCACAATAAATAGCATTATTGCATGTTAAATCCTGTATTTAAATGCAGAGAAGTGAGTAAGAAAGGAGCAGGATAGGGCAGCACAGACATCCACCAGCATTATCGTAATGCATGTTAACTCTAAGGTAGGCTGTTAACCATGAACATTTATCTTCAAGGTCATTGCTGCTTCCCCTTCAATGCCAAACACAGCTCCTCTCACACCTAAACATTACCGCAGAGGTTTTGCCACAAGCATCTGCTCAGTTTTGCTGGTAACACGCTCTAAACCTTGCAAGGTTCAGTGCGTAGTCCCCTTATACGAGGTATGTGTTATTTTCCAATCCCACTGAGGAGCGCTTCATCTCAAGATGGCCGGAAGCATACATGCTAAGGAAGCACACATTTTTAATGGACTGAGTCAGAGCAGTTTTCAGACAATTTCCCAGAGTAAAGGACTTTGAAAATTGTCTTGAAAATATTAAAAAGTATTGCAGGTACTCAGTGTTTGCTGAATGTTCAAGTACACACTGTACATAACTTTACATTTTTACAAATGCACTTTGGGCAATATCCAAAGAACCTTCGTAGGTTTTCTTGACAGTTACCCCTCCAGGTAGCACAACTGATATACCTAACATTCTTGGCTATATGGTAAAAATGAAAGTAGTTGCTCAACTCTTCAATGAAATCCTCGTTATTAACATTTCTTCATTGAAAAACAATTCGCTTTTGCTGCCCCTGCGTTCCTTCAATTAAATAACAAGGCCGCAGCACTGATTTTTTTCTAGAAATGATAAAAGTATAGATCAGAGCACATCCTGTAAGTCAATAATGACATACTAATTGCTCTTTCTCTGATTCTGTGAAGAATAAAAGTCCATGATGGGTGAGTTTACCAAATCAGGCAGCTATAATATAATAAGAACATTTCTGAGATTAGCATTCATTTAACGGGGCTCTCATCTGGTGGAGAATAGCCGAGCGTCTCGCTTACTTCAAAGCAAATGATTATATACCAGTGTTCATTTTGAGTGAGGGGTGTTTAAAATGGGGGATTCATCAAAAAGCTCAGACCCCGGGGCTTCTGTGGTAATTGTCTTTGTTTTTGTTTTTATAGACCAGAGCGTTTAATCTCCTGCTTAAGAGGAGAGGCTGCTTAAAACTGAGAATAATGCAAGCAATGAGATGTAAAACAGAACAAGAGAGAACCCCATCCCCCCTCAGGGTATCCATAAGATTTACTTTCTGAACTGGCAAAAATAATGAAACTTGTCGGCAGTGATAAAGCAAGAATTGTCCCTGCCCAGTATCTCCAGCTCCAGTTCGATTGCTTGCAGATCTGCTGAAATTAGATGTCAATGTAAATTATAGAGCAGGCAGAGTCACTAGCCAGGGCTATGAAGGGGGGAGGGGGGGACACAGAAAAACAAGGCATTATTGAAAGCAATTGCATCTGATCTTAAAGTCCTAACATGATACAACTGGCACCGAAGTGATATTTATTTCAAAAGATCATTTTTAATTGTCACTGACTAGGATAGGTAGGTTTATGCTTTTTTTTTCTTTTCCCAGAGGTCATTTTTATATTTTCCCAATTTTTGCTACTGGGTCAAAGAGACAGATGTCTGCATTCTCTTGTAACGCTTCTCTCAGTGAGGTGCTCCAGAGGGTACATGAAACAATTGGGAAAGCATAAAGGGTTTCTACTGGGCAGAGAAACAAATGCCTCAAGGTGTGAGAATATACCAGAAACCTAACCTCTACAAAATTCCAAAAATAACTCGATCCCAATGCAAAGGATATTATTTTTCGTAATGAAAAGCACCTTTATTAGGGGTATCCCCCCAAAATAATGTATTTGTATGGCAGGGAAAAAAAAGAGACAATCAGTAGAATCAACTAGAAAAAGATTGAAATCTCTTTTTTTCTTGTTATTTTGGTACTAAGCAGGTTACTTCTCCTGGTCTACCTTTAGGATCATCTTCTGGGGTCCTGAGTGACTAGCCCCATTTCTTCTTTGCTTCTTCCTTCGTGGTGTGGGCTGGTACTCTATACTCTTCAAGATGTGCATCTCCTGAATTTACTCTCAGTGAAACACGTCCCAAAAAATCATCATACCCTATCCACACTAAACAAGTTCCATTTATGTTTATGCCATTAGATCTTCAATAAGCAAATTTACTACTGCTACTACTACTCATTTGAATAGCACTATAGGGCATACACAGCACTGTACAGAGACAGCCCCTGCTCATAAGAGCTTAGGGCCCAGTATTCTGTTGGGTGGGCTATGTGCCACATCGGTGCATAGCCCTGCCTGCTGACAACTCAACTCGGACATTCAATGTCATGGTGACGGCACTGAATATCTGCGTTAGGCGCCATGTGGATTCTCCCACAGAGCCTAACTGGGTAGCGGTGATATTGGACCACTACCCAGTTAGACCCAGGCTAGCCAAAAGCTCGCCTAGTTTTAGCCATAGATAGCTAACCAGGTAGCAGTTCAATATCACTGCTAACCAGTTATCGGGACTCCCCACCTCAGCTCCGCCCTGGCATGCCCCCAACACACCTTTTGCTACTCAGATATCATCGGGGCATGTAGGGGACATAGATGGGAATATTCAATGGCACTAACTGTGTTAAGGAAACACAAAGGAAGTGAACAGCAGACTAAGGGGATCAGGATCCAAAAGCAGTCTCAAAGAAGTGACTTTTTAGCCGGGAATTGAACAGGGCCACAGATGGAGCCTCACGTACTGACTCAGGTAATTTGTTCCAGACATAAGGAGCAAGGTTAAAAGATCGAAGTCTGGAGTTGGCAGTGGAAAAGAGCACAGATAGAAGGGATCTGCCAGAAGAGCAGAGTTCCCGAGGAGGGGTGTAGGGAGAGATAAGATAGGAAATGTAGTGAGGTGCACCCGAATGAAGGCACATATAGGACAGTAAAAGTTTGAAATGGACATTGAAATGGATAGGGAACCAATGAAGTGACTAGAGAAGAGGTGTAACATGAGCACAGAAACACTGGTGAAAGATTAGCCATGTAGCTGAGTATTGAACAGATTGAAGTTGGGGGAGATGATTCAGAGGAAGACCTGGTTTCATGGTCACCTTCCTCTGAACAGTTTCCAGTCTTTTTACATCCTTTGCAAGATATGGTCTCCAAAACTGAACAAGTATTCCAAGTGAGACCTCACCAGTGACATGTACAGTGGCATAAGTACCTCGAAAGGAAGAGGTACATATGCCACTGTACAAGTTCTTTCCTAGGTGCATAACTTTGCACTTGTCCACATTAAATTTCATCTGCCATTTGGATGTCCAGTCATCCAATTTATCACGATCCTCTTGCAATTTTCCACAATCCTCATGGGTTTTAACAACTTTAAATCATTTTGTGTCATCTTCTATCATATCTCCCCTCAGCCGTCTCTTTTCCAGGTAAAAGAGCCCTAACCTTTTTAGCCTTTCTTCATAGGAGTATCCTTCCATCCCCTTTACCATTTTGGTGGCTCTTCTCTGAACGTTTTCTAAAATCGCTATATCCTTTTTAAGATACGGCGACCAGAATTGCACACAATATTCAAGGTGCGGTCTCACCATGGAATGATATAGAGGCATTATAATATCTTTTGTTTTATTTTCCATTCCTTTCCTTATCATACCTAGCATTCTATTTGCTCTCTTGGCCACTGCTGCACACTGGGCCGAGGGTTTTAACATGTTATCCACAATGGCGCCTAAATCTTTTTCCTGGGTGGTGGTTCCTAATGTGGAACCTTGCATCGTGTAACCATAGTTTGGGTTGTTCTTCCCTAGGTGCATAACCTTGCACTTGTCCACATTAAATTTCATCTGCCATGTTGATGCCCAGTCTTCTAATTTATCAAGATCCTCTTGCAATTTTCCACAATCCTCTTGGGTTTTAACAACTTTATATAGTTTTGTGTCATCTGCAAATTTGATAACCTCACTCGTTATTCCACTTTCCAAGTCATTTATGAATATGTCAAAAAGCAGCGGACCCAGCACAGATCCCTGGGGTACACCACTATTCACCTTTCTCCATTGGTAAAATTGGCCATTTAGCCCTACCCTCTGCTTTCTATCTTTTAACCAGTTCCTGATCCACAATAGTACACTGCCTCCTATCCCATGACTCTTTAGTTTTGCCAAAAGTCTCTGATGAGGGACCTTGTCAAAGGCTTTCTGAAAGTCCAGATACACAATATCAACTGACTCACCTTTGTCCACCTGATTATTCACTCCTTCAAAAAAACATAACAGATTAGTAAGACAAGATCTTCCTTGTCTAAAGCCATGTTGGCTGTCTCCCATTAGGTCATGACTATCTACATGCTGAGTAATTTTATTCTTTATGATGGTTTCTACCATTTTTCCCGGTACTGATGTCAGGCTCACCGATCTGTAGTTTCCCAGATCACCCCTGGAACCCTTTTTAAAAATTGGTGTTACATTGGCGATCCTCCAATCTTCAGGTATTAGAGATGATTTTAATGATAGTTCACAGATTACTACTAGCAGGTCTAGTATTTACAGCTGTACAGAGGAAGCCTCCACAGAAGTCCTCTGGAGACCAAGTACCTGCAGGAAAAACCCGGACCGGAGTAGCAGCAGAGGGACGGACCAGAGCTGATGTTCCAGCTGGTGCCGGCTGTGCTGATAAGCTTGACTCAACACTTGCAGCAGGTAACCCGTACATAGAAGGGTTTAGTCTGGATACCGCTGCAAGGGAGGGGTACTGCAGTACTTGATAAAGTTGGAGGAAAGTGGGCTGCTTTTGTAAGAGCCGCACTTGGTGTTTGCTTTCTCTTTCTGTCGTTTCAGCAACCAGAGATGGAGCGAGGAGAGCTACTGAGCTGGATGGCGGATCGGTTCCAGCAACAGCAGGAGATGGCTGCCCAGACGCAGGAATGAACAGCCGCCATGCTGAAGGCCCAACAACAACCGCTCCTGGAGATGATGGGTGCCTGGATCGGAGAGCAAAAGCAGACAGCAGAAGCTTTAAGGACTGTATCAGGTTCTTTGGGAGCCTTACAAGGACTGGGAGCTCTGGGTAAAGGGATCTTTTCCTTTGGCCAATTGACCAAAGGGGATGATATTGATGATTACCTAGAGGTATTCGAGCGAGTTGCACTCCTAAGTGGATGGCCGGAAGATCAGTGGGCCGTTCGCATAGCTGCCTCCCTTACGGGGGAAGCATTAGCAGCTTATAGAGCCATGCCTACTGATATTAGACAGCATTGTACTTGAGCAGTTTGTTGAAGCTGTTCCGAAAGAACTGCAGTCTTTCCTGATTCTCCAAGACTGCCGAAGCACCAAAGATGCAACTTCATTGGCAGAGCGCTTCCTAGAAGCCAGAGTGGTCAGCCAAATGAAGGTGGGTGCTTCGAACCAGGCAGACGCAGGCGTTTCAGAAAAGAAAGGCAGGACAATGTTGGGAGAAGTCACACAGGTGAAACCTATGTGGAAAACTGGTTATGATCAGAGGAAATGTTTTGCTTGTGGGGATAGAAGACACCTGAGAAGGGATTGTCGGGCCAGAACAGCACTAGTGACCACCCAATCCAAGGAGACTGGGGAGGGGTTCTTATTAGCTGTGGAGGTTGAGAACATCCTTGTAGAAGCCCAATTAGACTCCGGTGCAGACCAGTCAATGGTTTCACAAAAGCTTTGGAGGGAAATACAAGCCTTAGGGGGACTAACCTCAAAACACTCTGAAGGCAGTATAAAAATAAGATGCGTGCATGGCGCAGCATCATCTTATCCCCTGCATACAGTGAGAGTGAAAGGCCTAGGGTTAAAAAGAAGCATTTCTGTGGCGGTAGTCCCTAAGCTTCCACATGCGCTCGTTTTAGGGAGAGATTGGCCTCAGTTTAAGCGAGGTCTAGTTAGGGGCTTAGAATCCAGGACAGGCCTGGTATCCACTAGGGCCCTCGCCAAGGTCAGGGCGGAGGAACAGGATCCACCAGATTATCCTATGTGCGATTTGCCCGCGCATGATGAATTGATAACTCCTCCTACAAATAATAGCAGACAGAGGAAGGCCGATAGGCGTCGCGAGAAACAGACTAGGGCGCGTAACAGGGCAGAATTAGCGGCCGGGCAGGAGCTACCTTGGGTTCCTGCCGATTTGGTGGAAAATTTTCCTTTTTTCCCCAAAGAACAGAGGGAAGACCCTGCCCTAGCACGAGCTTTTGAATATGCCAACATGGGATCGGGAACATTACCCCAATTTTTGCTAGACGGGGATATATTATATCGGGAAAGCCTGGACCCTCATTCAGGGAACATTAGGAAGCAATTAGTAGTACCCACTACCTTTAAAAATTTAGTTTTAAGGTTGGCACATGACCACTCTATAGGGGGGCACAAAGGAGTCCATGGTACTTTAGATCAGATTTTAACTCGTTTCTATTGGCCAGGCGTCTTTAAGGAGACGGCAAAATTTTGTGAGGCATGTCCATCCTGTCATTCAAAAAAGGTACCTCTGATTCCCGTGCCATTCATATCGAAGCCAGTAAACAGGTTAGCTATGGACATAGTAGGTCCTTTAACCCGGACACCCAGGGGGTTTCAATATATTCTGGTCATTGTTGATCAATCTACCCGATTTCCCTGGGCGATTCCCCTATGCAACATGTCAGCACGAACTATTGCTGCTGAAATCGTGAAGCTCTTTTGCGAGGTGGGTTTTCCCCGAGAGGTTTTAACCGATAGGGGCAGTAATTTTATGTCCCGTTACCTCGCTCAAGTCTGGGATGCCTTTGGCATACGACATACTTGAACCGCTGCCTACCACCCTCAATCGAACGGCCTGGTTGAAAGGCAAAATCAAACCCTTAAGAGAATGTTAAGAAGAAGTCTGGAGGGTGATATGACCGACTGGGATATAATACTTCCATTTGTATTATATGCCTGCAGAGAACGGAAGCAGACTTCCATGGGCGTTTCTCCGAACGAACTCATGTACGGGCAGGCTCCCAGAGGGGTACTAGATATCCTACGAGAGCAGTGGGTGGAACCCACTCTTGAGGAAGTTGAGATACCAAGGTTCTTAAAGGATTTGAAGGGACGCCTACAGCGTACATCCCAAGTGGTAGAGGGGAATGTGACCGCAAGCCAAGCCCGCCAGAAAAACTACTATGACCGTCGCGCCAGGCCTCGCCAGTTAGAGGTAGGCGAAAAAGTCATTGTAACAGTGGCCAGTCCAAACCCAAAGTTTGAAAGCAAGTGGAAGGGTCCGTATAGGATCATCAGACAAGTAGGGCCAGTCTCATATGCAGTAGAGACTAGGAGAGGAAAACAACAGATTTTTCATATTAATGTGCTGCAGCCATGGCACGAACGAGTAGCGTTGGCTCGGTTGGCTGCAAGAGCGAATAAGTCAGATAACTGTCAGGTAGGACAACATGTCCTTTCTAGGATTTCGTGCTGTGCGGACATTAATGTGCCAGCCCGGAATATCTTAAGGGGTGGTGAGACAGGTATAGAGCCCAAAGAAAGTGGGGAAAAACAGCCTTTTACCTCTGGGCAGAAGAAAGGTTCAGGGAGTTTAAGGGTTAAAACTCTAACCAAAGAAAAAAACTCTGTGCACAGAGATGTAGAGAGTGAGCCACGCCCTAGCTTCATGGTGACCAGGGGAGGTGACGAGGGAAGCCTGGGGGTGGAGTCTGAGGCTATAGGGCAACCCCAATCATATAAGAAGAGAGAGTCTTCCAGAGAAGGAGAAACGAAAGAAGGAACGAAAGGAGGAATGAAAGGGGGAACGAAAGGAGGAGGAGGAGTGAAAGGAGAGAGACCAGGAAGAAAGAAAGCAGGAGGAGATCGTGTCTGTGGGCGGAGTCCAGGAGGGAAATCCTCTGAGGAGGAGACGTTCCCTAGCAAGCTGGACACTAGCAGAGAATCTCTTGAAACTACAGGAAGTAAGGAGATTAGGAGGACACGTGTAAGAGAAAAGTGCTCTATCAGAAGCCTCAAAGGAGATCCTTATTGCACGCAGCATTCAGACAACTCAAGCCCTGAAGGAAGCCTAGCTGGTAGGAAGGGTACAGCTGGCTTGGAACACAGGAGAGTTGATTCTGGGGGAAATGCTGGTGGAAGGCAAGGAACGGGAATCTCTGTGAGAGAGTCTGTGAAGAAGGTTCTACCTGTGGCACAGCCTGAGAGAAGACAGGGAGCTGGGAACAAGGTGAGCCCCTTGCAAGTTTTAAAAGGTTTATTAAAAAATAAAGATCTCCTATGTCCTTCCCCTGCAACTCAGCGTAGTGAGGATTCGCAATGGGAACAGGTTTTGAAATTGTTGGAGCAGTTGAAACCTGCCGTTAGAGATGCTGAGGCCAGCAAGGTGCTAATTGAACCAAATGAGGAAAGTATGGAAGTAGAAGAATGCCTTTCAGAAAGTGTATGTTCTGATGTTGAAATGGATTGCTCTTACTGTGTGAGTCAGAAGAAGTAAAAGCTGTATGGTCTTTTAAAAGTAGTGAAAATGCCAGAAGCTTTGAAAAGTTTATGACCTGCTGGAAATTTGGTTAATTAAAGCACTAATGTTGAGCTAGTCAGACAGGCTCAAAGAAGGCTATGAATGCTGGAAGTTAAAAGCCAATATTTGCAACTTGAAAGTGAAGAATGCCAATGTCTTTATAAAGGAATGATACATGGGTTTAGCAGCTTATAACCAAGAAGCCAAGGTGCTGTGCAGAGCCCTGAGTGATACAGAGTTGTGCTATACCAAGCCCGGGACCTAAGAATGTAATCTTGACTGAAGGCAAGGTTTATTGCTTCGTTTAAAACAAGCTGTTTGAAACGGCTAATGCCCGGGCTGTGCTGTAAAGTTTGTTTTTCCTTTTTGAATGGAGAAGTATCCCATTTTTGTTCTGGTTATATCTGAACTGCTGACAAAGAAGTTCAATGGTTAAGTAGAAAATAAAATTCCTGTTACCTTTGAAACCCTCGGCTGTTTTGGTTCTTACCACACAACTACATTATTGAGAAGCCTCAGCATTGGGAATTCAGGTGATAAGGGACATAAAGAGGTACGCCCACTACATATAGGCAACCGCCTAACCCGTAGAGGGTGCTACACTACATACAGCCAATCTGTACAATAATTCAGTCCTTCAGCATCTTATATCACATCTATGCAGATGATGTTTTACTCTATACCCCATTCTCCATTGACAGCCCTGACTTTTCATTAATTTCAGAATGCTTCAGCACTGTCTCAGATTGGCTCACTACACATAACCTGAAGGTTAACTGCAGGAAGACGGAGGTCTTATTTTTATCTAGAGACCAAACATTTACCCTGCCATCCTCCTTGCAGGTGATAGATGTAGAACTCCTGACCAAGCTAGAAGTATGCTATCTGGGAGTAATCTTGGGCCAACAACTGACCATGGCTACACACATGCATAATGTCATCAAGGCAGTCTACCAGAAGATAAGGACCCTCCATCATATATGCCCGCTCCTTGACCCCTCAGATTTTCGCACGGTCTTCCAAGCTCTCATCCTCCCACACTTTGACTATGCAAATATTATTGTTCATGGCATCCCAAAACACATCCTCCAACCACTCCAACTGGCCATGAACACAGCTGCCCGATCACTCCAAGGTGTTTCTAGGTATGAGTATATCTCACCCATCTTGATGCAACTACTGTACACTGGCTCCCCATATCTAGCCATCTAACCTATAAAGCTCTTCTACTCACGTTTAAGATAATTCATGACTCATCTGCATCCTCCCTGTCAGCAATGATTCAACATACCCCAGACAACAGAACGAGAAGATCAAACATGGTAAACACCCTGATCACACCTTCAACAATAAGGACTTGCACTAAGGCCGTCAGGAATCGCGCCTTTTCTTTATACGCACCAACCCTCTAGAATGCCCTTCCTGCTTCAGTCTGAGTCATTGTGGACCAGTCTACATTCAGAAAGGCATTAAAGACTCACCTGTTCCATCTAGCTTATGACCACATAACTTAATGAAGGGCTCTCTTAATGCTGGCTTCTTCACTTACATAGACTATACCTTGAGGCCCGGCTGCACAACATATAATTAGTTCTCCCATCCCCTTCCCTATTTCCCCTGCCTCGAACCCACCCCTTTTTCCCTTCCTCTACCCCTCCCTTTTCCCTCTCCCTCTAACCTTTTCCCCTTAATGTTGACACATCTGCTTGCTTCTACTTACCTGTTTTATGTTATTTAGATTTGATGTTTATGCCTGTTCTATGAAAAGTTGCTTGACTGTTCACGTTTCTTGTAAACTGCTCTGATACTAAATAGTGCGGTATATAAAAGCTCATAAATAAATAAATAAAAGTAATGGAGATGCTGCTGAAAGAAAGGATAGTGGTCTTTCTCGAATCCAATGGGTTGCAAGATCAGAGTCAACATGTTTTTTCAAAGGGAAATTTTTGCCTAATAAATCCAATTGATTTCTTTGACTGGGTGACCAGAGAACTAGATCAAGGGCATGCGATGGATGTGGTCTACTTAGATTTCGGCAAAGCTTTTGATACTGTTCCTCATAGGAGGCTTGTGAATAAACTGAGCAGTCTAAGGAGGTGTCCCAAAGTGGTAACCTGGATCAGAAATTGGGTGACTGACAGACTACTGAGGGTAGTGGTGAATGGAATTCACTGTGAAGAAAGAAGAGTGAGTAGTGCCTCAGGAATTGGTCTTGGAATCTGTACTATTCAGTGTCTTTGTGGGTGATATTGCTGAATACTTAAAAGGAAAATTTTGCCTTTGTGCAGATAACACAAAGATTTGCAATAGAGTGGATACCTCAGAAGGAGTAGACAACATGTGAAAAGATCTACAAAAGTTAGAAGAATGGTCTAATGCTTGGCAGTTAAGATTCAATGAAAAGTGCAGAGTGATGCACTTGGGATGCAGAAATCCAAAGGAGCAGTATACGATAGGGGGAGAGAGACTGCTGTGTATCGACCCGGAGAGGGACTTTGGGATGATAGTGTCTAAGAATCTCAAGGTGCTGAAGTAAAGTGACAAGGTGGTGACCAAAGCTAGGCTGTATACAGACAGCAGGAAGAAGGAGGTATTAGTGCCCCTGTACAGCTCACTGGTGCGGCCTCATCTGGAGTATTGTGTTCAGTTTTGGAGATCATACCTTGCAAAGGATATAAAAAGACTTGAAACAGTTCAGATGAAAGTTACCAAAATGATATAGTGCCTGCACCAGAAGACTTATGAGAATAAACGAGGAGAGGAAGGACAGGAAGGATATGATACAGACATTTAACTACTTAAAAGGTATTAATGAAGAAACAAACATTTTTCAAAGATGGGGAAGCTGTAGAACTAGAGACCTTGAAATAAAGCTCTAATGAAAGGAAGCTTAAAAACAACATCAGGAAATACGTTTTCATGGAAAGGATGGTGGATGACTGGAAGCGCTCCCGATGGAGAGGGTGGGAACAACAACTGACAGGATTCAAAAAGACATGGGACAGACACGGGGAATCATTATATAGCAAAATGAGGTCATCAAAGCAAACTTAATTAACTTCAAAAATAGAGAGGAATAACCTGCAAGGGGCAGCAGGCACAACCTAAACAAAGGCATAGGGGAGTACCCTGCATGGAGCGGCAGTCCAATAACCCATGTAACCTGCAAGGGGCAGCAGACACAACCTAAACAAAGGCATAAAGGAGTACCCTGTACGGAGCGGCAGTCCAATAACCCATGTAACCTGCAAGGGGCAGCAGACACAACCTAAACAAAGGCATAGGGGAGTACCCTGTACAGAGCGGCAGTCCAATAACCCATGTAACCTGCAAGGGGCAGCAGACACAACCTAAACAAAGGCATAGGGGAGTACCCTGCACGGAGCGGCAGTCCAATAACCCATGTAAATGCCTTAAATTGGGATATTCAATGGCATCTACACGGTTAGTGCTGTTGAATATCACCTTCTAGCTCTCCTACGCACCCCAATGCTATCCAGTTAATATCGGGGCATGTCCGGGCATTCTGAGGCAGAACAGGGGCGGCGACAAGCGATAAGCGGGCAGCAGCGATACGCCCAGTTAGTGATCTGTGCCAAAAATATAGGCCAGGAAAACCCTCGCCTATCTTTAAGGCGCAGGAGCTAACCGGACAGCATGCAATATTGCTACTGTCCAGTTAGCTTTGGTGGCTTCCGGTGTGTGTGGGATCCCTGGATATTCAGTGCCATCACTGCGGCATGGAAAATCCAGGTTAGAGGTCAGCGGGAAAGGCTATGCGCCAACGAGGTACCTAGCCCTTTGAAAATGAACCTTGCTCGATATCGGGCCCTTTGATCATTACCTGCCATCATTTACTATGGGGATTATTTTAAAAGTCTTACTTGTGATTTGGATGTCTGAAGAACTGTACCTGGACTTCCAAATCACGGAGAAGTCCCTGGAGCCATTTTTCAAATGATCTTTAAAGACTTTTCCGGTGTGGACATGTTCAAGGAGGCTTTTCTGGGGAGGTGCAATGAACTTAGATGTCCCCACTCAACTTCAGAAACGTTGGGGATGTCTGCGACCCCCATCCACGTTTAGGCCTTCTCCAGTCAGTTATAGGCATCAGGAAAGTGCTTGTTTTGACTGTAAAACATCCACAGGATATAGAAAAGATTGAAAGTTCAGTGACTAGCCTAAATTCACATGGGGAAGTACTGGGATTTGAACCCTGGTCCTAACCTGCTACTCTAACCAAGACATCTCTATTCCAAGATGCCATTCCGGGGATGTCTATGTAGATGACCCCATAGATGGCCATATCAGGCACATCTATGGTTGTGAAATTGTGTCTGAACTTATGCATGCCTATTTTTTTTCAGGCTTTCTGGCCTGGATATCCTAGATTACACTGGGACATCCTTTGTAAAATGTACCGTCATCCACATCTTGCTGATGGCATGCACATGGGCGAAGCACAAGCAAAATGTACAAGCACACAAGTAGCTTCTAAAATGCTGCATTTTGCATGCATACTTGAAAAATATAGGTGCCAACATTTTTACCATCACTAAGACTGGTGTAAACATCCACGCCTGAAATGTAGGCTTGCGTTATGCCACTTACACTAGGGTTTTAGAAAGAAAAGTGAGCGCCTACTTGTCTTTATACAATAGAGCCTAGATAGGTGACTACCTATGGTGCCCTGTTCTAAAATTACTTTCCATAAGGGCAATTGTGGAGTTCTTGATTTATAAGGTAGCATTTTGTTGTTTGTATTTTCTTACCATTGATTGTCCTGTTTCTTGTTCTAATTTTAAGATTATACTTTTGTATTATTTTTAATAGTGAATAAATAGAAAGTTTAAAAAAAAGAAAAAAACCTGGTCTGTGAATCAAACTAGTTATTCTCTACATGACTGAACTTAAACATGTTTATTATTGACACACTGGTTGGATTGTTGTTTTACTGTATGCTTTATTTATTTGTGCAATGATGTTATTATTTTTATACCTATGGTATATTTACTTATTTGTGACTCAGCTCTTTATATCAATATTTGATTCTATATTTTTGATGCTTTCTGTTTTGTCTTAATTGGGGCAATTTCTCCAAATTGAGAACAGTTTGCCTTGTTCGCAATTCTTGCATTTCCGACGGATCTGTTCTACAACGACCGCATATCAAGTGCAAGTCACCACTCTGTATGGTAAATTTGCAGCTCGGGGATATCCTGATAAGATCCTGAGCAGGGTCTATAAAAGAGCAGGATTTAACCATTGTGAATGGCTTTTGAAATATCCCCGAATGGGCTACACGGCGAGAAAAGCTGGGTTCGGTAACATGTGTTTTGCAGTATTCCTCTTTCATCTAAAATTGCTACTATAATAAAGGATCGATGGCCTGTTCTGCAGGTTCACTCCCGCTTTAATCAGAAGATACAGAGAACAGCATATAGTAGGGGATGTTATCTTAGGGATCTGTAATGCCCTGTAGTCCCTACAATTACTACTGTGGTTACTTTAGGAGGATGTTTTAAATGAGGAAAATGCCAATTGTGTGCTATAGCTTAAGAGAGAACACAGTTACTGGTACAAGAGTGGTGAGATAATAACATGAGGGTTTAAAGTGGTCTTTGCCACAGTTTATCAGTAAGGATGCAAATATAATCCTCCTTCCCACTGGTAGACCTCTAATTCAGCAGCAGGAGGAGGAGAGGCACTGCTGTGTACCAGGGCTTAGTGCTGACCCATTCGTCACATCCATGCTGTGGATCCTGTGACGAGGAGAAGGATTTACTTTCTGGGGCCAAGGAGCCTTTCTTGACGTTTTCCCTTGGAGATGCTTCACACCCAGTAAAATGAAAGCCTTTACTAGGAAATTTCTCCACAAGAAAATGGGCTGTAATTCTAACAGGTTTATTGCTGCTTTGACAAAATGCAGTTAGAAACCGATTAGGGATTCTGAATCCTTGCTGCACCCTCTCTTGGGATACCCTCACTTCTCTTCAGGACCTTTGGTTGGCTCTACAATCATGCTGACTCCCCAGAACTCTTGGGGGTATGTTTACTAAACTGCGGTAATGTCACCCGCGTTAGGTTCCGCGGTAAAGGTACGATGCGCATATAAAGGCGTGGGTGGTGCATCGTTACAGCAAGCCGTATCAGCTAATGCACATTACAAGGCACCTTAGACTAACGCGCATTACAAGGCGCCTTATAAGGCACCTTACAAGGCACATTACAAGGCTCCTTGTAAGGTGCCTTATAAGTAAGGTGCCTTATAAGGTGCCTAGTTAGGTGCCCTATAAGGTGCTTATAAGGTGCCTTGTAAGGTGCCTTATAAGGCGCCTTGTTAGGTGCCTTAAAAGGTGCCTTGTTAGGTGCCTTAAAAGGTGCCTTAGAAGATGCCTTGCTAGGTGCCTTATAAGGTGCCTTAGAAGGTGCCTTGTTAGGTGCCTTGTTAGGTGCCTTATAAGGTGCTTCATAAGACGCCCTATAGGGCTCCTTAGACTAAGTGCCGTATTAGGCACCCCTGGACAAGGCACCATAGAAGGCACCCTGGGCTATGGAACCATAGGTTAAGGTGGCCTAACAAGGTTATGGTGCCCTAGGATAGTGTGCCCTAAGGGCTGCAAGGTGCTTCAGGATGACATGCATGACCTGTGAGGCATAGAGACAGATGTATCCCTAACACTAGACAGAGCACTTAGGAAAGGCGGCAATGAACAGGTGAGTGAGGGAGGGAGAGCTGGGAGCTGCTGGACCGGCCATATCTGCGGGCATCCCATGTGGCTGCCAGTACTGTTGACAAACATGGTGGGGGCAACTGTACCACAGCACAGGTATTGGCAATGTAAAGACAGTTAGTGGCAGATGATGGGAATACGTGTCCCCCAGTGGAGGCGAAGGTGGCAGGATAGTTACAATGATGGGTGGTCAGAGGAGTGGTGGTGCCATGCAGATCAGGCACAGGTGAAGCAAGCATGAAGAGGCGCAATGCAGGAAAGGGTACCAGCGCAGGACATGGGGTGGCAGCCTGCACAGGAAGACAGGACTCTACACAGCTGACAGATGCAGAAAGATGGACCGAAGGATTGTTGGCAACAGTGGTGAGGGTAATATGGGCTTGGCAGCATGGATCTGCAAAGATATGACTGTTACAGGCATGAAAAATATCTGAGTTGGACAGGCATGAAAAGAGGGAACAACAAGGAATCAAACCCATAACCACTGTTTAGGATGTCATTGTACTAACCAGTAGGCTATATCTCTATGGCTTGTTGCACAGCAATGGCTAGGTACATAAGGACTGCAGGTCACCACACAACCTGTCTGCTCTGTGTGCCACGATAGGGTAACCCCACCAGCACCCATGATGCAATTGACATGCAGAACAGCAGTCTACCGCTGATCACCTCTCCGGTATTGCAGCGTGGACGGACTGACAATGCGTGATACTGGCACAGAGTAGCTACAGACCATGCCATTGTGCAGGTTCTGTGTTCACCCTGAGAGTTAGGATGGGCGCCCAGCACTAGGTCCGCTGTACATGTGGTGCTAGAGATAGGTCCTGCTGCATATCCCCAGCAGTGCTAGTGTGTGCCAGGTGTTCCTAGCAGTGCAACTGAAGCTACTTCTGTGTTCTTCAGTCACATGTGACCATGTGGGACCAGACACCACCCAGTTTAGTGCATACCCAGTGTTACAGTCTGGCTGCCATGGACACCTGTTATCATGGCAGAGGGGTGTCTAGACTCGCATGAGGTGGATGTAGTACTGTCTCTATGGGTCAAAATGGTATACACCATATACCCCAAAGGACCCACAGTCACACAGTTTGTAGGTGAGGGAGTAGAGAAACAGGTGCCTGAACCCTGGCTGTAGGACAAGCAACCACGGCCCTGCTGGCAGAGAACAGCCCTCCAGGGCTGGTGGGCCAGAGCCATACCTATGACTATGGCAGACCAGCAGTAATGCTTAGGATAAACCAGGGAAGCCTTAACTGCCCCACACCATGGTCTGCCATTCACTAGCAGACATCACAGTCAGACTGCAACTGCAGCACCCTACAAGGTGTTCCAACCATTCACATACTAACTGCAGCCAGTCCACTAGACAGCCCATATGGCATGCTCACAGGAGAACCCTGTGCACCCAGAGATGGGATGTACAACACAGACACCAAGCAGGTAGCTCAGTGGTTGGGCCCAAAAACTAGGAACACACAGATATAAGTGAAACAAATAGAAATGAGCACTATGTGGGAGCATAGACATGCCATGGTCACTGCTTGGTCAGGGTGAGAGTGACCTCACAGCATGCCATGCTGTGGCCACCCTGTCCATGCAGGTGGTAGTCGGCAGTGTCCCAGCCATTGCCCTACACCCTGTTCAGATGAATCCTGCCAATCCACCCTGTCCGGGCCATACCCACATTACCTTGCTCCTCATTATGCACATTTGCAGGCTAACGCTGGTAACAGTGGGACATTGTGGGCCCAGAGCGGTGTAGGCAGCCACAAAACAATTGATAGACATACACACCCATATTGCAGCATTGTGCAATGATAGGGGTGGTTGGCAATCCTGCTCGCCACACTGGTCCTGATCACAGTGCCAACATTGCTAAACTGTGCAGGGGTTAGTAGTAGTGCTCTGCTGATAACTTCAGCTCCGTGCTGGGGCCAACAGCCTGACTCTCCATGAAACTTTGGATAGTGGAGCCTCTGTGAGTGGGTGTTTTGACCCCTGTTTGACGCCGCTTTGGGGTTTGCACATGTTGATGTTGTATCTGGATTGTAGGGTAAAATGTGGGGAGATGCTGTGTAGGATCCACAGCTGGGACTTGAACCTATGACCCTCTGTTTCTGGACACCCTGGCTCTATATACTGCAGCACACTATTGCCACAGAGGAATAGTGGTCCCTGGGGCTACCCTTACTTTCCTCAGGCAGACCTTTTCTGTTGCACTGCACACCACGTACTGCTACAGGGCATGGCCTAGGTCCACTGCAAGTGGATGGCACTGCCCCCTTCAGCACAAACACCCTCCCCCTGCCATGCCGACATGACCATATGCTGTCGGTGCTGGTCATGCGCGGTCCCAGGCCATCCACTGTGCAGGTAGGCGGGTGCCTAGGGTGCGGGGTCGGGTGGAGAGGCATACATGGACATCCACACATCCCCCCCATCACTGCCTATCAATGTTATGTCCCTTCCACATGGGGGAGTGATGGCTGGGGGAATGTCAGGCTTGTGCTCTAGCAACTATTGGCTAGGGTGGACCGGGTAGATGTAGGTGGAGTGTGTTTTTACTGCCGACTGTGGACAGGCTAGGGTATACACCTCAGGTACAGTGTACCCAGTCTGGCCTACTGGGTGTATATATGTTTTCGACAATGTATGGGCACACCCTGCAATGCCTTACTAGGGGCTGCCGTAAAGTGTGTTCAGTTAGCTGGGACTACGACCTGTTTGGGACCCATCCTGGGTGTGATCTAGGGACCCTTGTTATTGTGGTCCCCAGATGTGCACTGCTTGCCCTATTACAGGCATCGTGGTACCTGTGTGACCTTTGGGGTACTTGTTGAGCAATGTCCCCTAGATGGGACACTGTGGAACACGGACTACTGGACATGTTTGGCCCTGGTCAGCTGCTGTCCTACTGATTTCCAGTTTCTATGTTCCTACGTGCCACCTGTGTGATGGCCTAGTTCATCCTGTGCCCCAGCTGCCCCCACTGCATGACCCGCCTGCAGTCCCCCTATGCCCCCATTCGCACCATCACCACAGTGGCCTTTCATACTTGGCCACTATTCTGTTGCTGCACATGGAGCACTACTATCACCTGTCTCGGGCTCCCTGCCTAGGCTGTACATTGCTGACACTTAAATGATTTCTCTCTCCTGCAAATGTGCATCTAACGCCAGGTTTTCACTCACGGTAGTTTCCAGCCCTTCAGTTCCCTGCATTGGTGTCATGGGAGCCTCTCCCCGCCCACTCCCCGCCCATTGACCCCTTCTCTCTGCCCTCTCTTCACCCTCTGCGGTGTTTACCGTGGAAGGGAACGCTAATGCGCATTAGGTTACGTTAACGCGCGTTAACGTAACGTTAGCACACGTTAACGTAACGTTAGCGCGTGTTAACATAGCCACTGCTACATTACCGCAGTTTAGTAAACATACCCCTTGGTATACCTTGTACTCCAAATCCTTGAATCTCTCCTCCCTCTTCCTTTCTTCTCTTTGACCCTTCCGGACCACAGCTGGGGATGGGCAAAACCCTCTTTAGTCCTCTCTCCTTTGCACATGTCTTGACACCTGTGGATAAGCAGCTAATGCGCACTTCTCATTACTCCTGTGCCCGCAGCCATCTTCTGCTCCCCCGATCAGGGTCGAGCACCCTGAGCGGGCCTGACAGCTTTCCCGCTCAGGGATTTCCAGCTCAATTGGGGCTGTGGGAGAAGGAGGAGGAGACAGCCGCAGTTAAAAGAAGCCGCCATCAGGCGGGTCAGCCATACAGCCCGCAGCCATCTTCTGCTCTCCCCGATCGGGGTCGAGCACCCTGAGCGGGCCTGCCAGCTTTCCCGCTCAGGGATCTCCAGCCCAATCGGGGCTGTGGGAGAAGGAGGAGGAGACAGCCACAGTTAAAAGAAGCCGCCGTCAGGCGGGTCAGCCATACAGCCCGCAGCCATCTTCTGCTCCCCCGATCGGGGTTGAGCACCCTGAGCGGGCCTGCCAGCTTTCCCGCTCAGGGATCTCCAGCCCAATCGGGGCTGTGGGAGAAGGAGGAGGAGACAGCCGCAGTTAAAAGAAGCCGCCGTCAGGCGGACCCGCGCCTGGCGGGCCCGCGCCTGAGGGCCTCTCCAGAGGGCCCTTTGGCGTGGCCCTTAGGCGGGGCATGAAAGGCCACCACCTGGAGCCCCCTCTTGAACCAGCCCACTGGGTCCTGTAGCCGCATAAACCCAGCATCTCACAAACCTCCGCCTGAGGTACTTTCAGTACTTTGTTTCCCTCTGCATTTATTTGTTCCGGAGTACATCTTGAAATAATATTGCTACATGTCAATTGCTACATTAGGTAACTAAGTAAGCTGTTATATGCACTACAGTGTTATTCCTTATTGTATTATTAAGCCTCATAAGTGTTCTGTCTGTTGTTTCTGCTGCCGTTGTGTCCTGGAGTTCATCTCTAAATAACATTGCTACATGGTAATTTACCACATTGTGATACAAAGTAATCATTTCTATATGCTACAGTGTTATTCCTCCAAGCACTTTGTAAGGCCTTATTGTTTCTTCCTCACACGCTATCTCCACTGTAATTTGTTCCAAGTGGCGTTACGTCCTCATGCACACTCTCTAAATTCGTCACGAATAAGTAACATCACTACTCTCACACCTCAAGGCCATGCAGCAGCCACCAAGCCACCATGGCCCTCCCACTACTTACCCTCTCCACCATAGTCCTCCTAACATACACCTTACAATGCTCCGTAGCCCTCTCAATGGGCCAGTACCACATCACTACCCTACCCCACCTGGGCAAGGAGCATCATTCTAACCCCTTCCACTCTGCTACCGGGCTTCCACACCACTCTCGACAATCACACCTACTGTACGTCGCCCTCAATCATCCGGACAACCCCAAAAAAGCTCTACCAAAAACACAACTTTTCCTGAAATGTGCCCTTGTAAACTCACGCTCAGTACGCAAGAAATGGCCAGTCATCCCTGACCTGATAGCTGTCCATGGCCTGGATCTCCTCATGGTGACAGAATCATGGCTCAAGGATACTGATACAGCCCTCATAAACCTACTAATCCCTCCCAACTTCTCCATTCACACCTCCCACAGGCCCAACCGGAAGGGTGGTGGAGTTTTTATCCTTGCAAAATCTGACCTAGGATTTCAACTACTCTCATCCAAGAGCTCCATTCATGCGGACATAATCACCATTGCCAACAAAGATATCACCATCAACCTCATTTATAGATTCCCCTCCTCTCCACCTGAAGTCATCTCTTCCTTCATTGACTTAGCCTGCAACCCAGCTAACCCTCGCAACCCCAACTGGCTGCTTGGAGACTTTAACTTACTCTCCCTGCAATCCGACCAAGCATACGCCTTTCTAGAAGCTATGCAAACACTTGGGTTTGAACAACTAGTGAACACCTCCACCCATCTTAAAGGAAACCCGCTGGACCTAATTTTCGCTCCCCACTCTGCTGCCAGCCAGAAGACCAACCTCAACTTGGATATCACCCCTATCCCTTGGTCGGACCATAAGCTAATTACGTTCCAGATACCTGTGCATCTTACTCAATTCCCACCCAATGACTCCAGTATAGAATCCAGAATTACATCTCACTTCAGACCCCTTGATAAAGAAGAGTTCATTAAACACGCCTTATCTACGCTCAAACTAATGTCTCCCGACCTCGATGAAGCAATCACCAACTGGAACGTCACTCTGAAAACATTCGCTCAACTACCAGCCTTAGACAAATCATCAGCCCCCAAAAGCTATAAAAGCAAAAGACGTCCAGCTCCTTGGTTCACACCAGATCTTCGGACATCTCTCCTTTCTCTTAGGAAACTTGAAAGGAAATGGAGAAGATCCCGCCCTGAAACTAACAAAGTAACATACCTGAACCACCTTAAAGTCCACCGCGAAACCATATACCTCAGATTGAGCGAATACCATGCCAAGCTCCTTCTCCACTCTCTAAACAAGCCTACAGACCTTTTCAGCCTAGCAAAATCCTTAATTAAGGAACCTTCACCTACCCAACTCGATCCTATTTCCCCCCAGTCGTATGCTGACTATCTCCAATCCAAATCTTCCATAACCGACACAGTTTCAGTTACCACTCCCTGCCACGCCCACACCTCACTTCCACCTATCACAATGTTCACCGCTCCAACAGAGAAAAACATCCAAGATCTCATCGCTATCATCAACACTTCTACAGCTCCAAGTGACCCCTGCCCAGCATACTGGGTCAGGACTCTGCGAGTTGAACTTAGTCTGATGCTAATCAACATCATAGGACTATCCTTTGCAACAGGCTCATTCCCCTCATTCCTCAAACAGACATCAATAAGACCACTTCTGAAGAATAACAGACTTGACCAATTAAAATCTGACTCCTACCACCCAATCTCGAGTATACCTCTATTAGCCAAGATAATAGAGAAGGTCGTCCAGAGACAGATTCAACATCACATTGATGTAGTGTCACCTCTCGACCCCTGTCAACACGAATTCAGAGAATCTCACGGCGTAGACTCTCCTCACCACCCTAACTAACACTTTGAATAGAGGATTGGACAAGGTCGAAAACGGCTTCACTCTCATTTTCCTAGATATCTCTGCTGCCTTTGACTCCATTAATCACAATCAACTTCTCACTCGTCTCCAGGAGAAGGGCATCTGTGGCCTTGCCTGGGAATGGTGTAGGTCTTATCTATCGGATCGTTGGCAGCACATCAGAGTTGGATCCACCACATCCGCACCTTTCCACCAACATCAAGGTGTTCCGCAGGGCTCCTCTTTATCTGCGCTGCTGTTCAATGTCTACATGCAGCTGATATATGACATCATACGCTCCTTCAATATCTCCACTCTAATCTATGCTGATGACGTCCTGCTGTTTACACCATTCAAAATCAAACAACCAGACTTCACCAACCTTACCAACTGTTTCAACGCCATCACCGACTGGTTACTATCTCAAAATCTCCACATAAACTTCAAGAAGACTGAAGTTCTGTTCATATCAAGGAATAAAGATTTCTCCCCTCCATCATCCCTAAGAGTAAGAGATGCAGAACTCCCTAGTAAACCCTCCATTCGCTACCTAGGGATTACACTGGACCAGCACTTCAAGTTTAAGGAGCACATACAAAACACCACCAGATCCGTCTATAACAAAATTAGAACGCTAAGGCACCTCAGGCCCATGTTACCCCATAATGACTTCCGGACCGTCTTCCAAGCCCTCATTCTACCACACTTCGATTACGCAAATGTTGTCCTATATGGACTCCCCAAGAACACCCTTAATCCGCTGCAACTCGCTATGAATGCGGCTGCGTGTGTGCTCTGTGGTATAGCAAGATCAGACCATATCACCCCGATACTTAAGGAACTCCACTGGCTACCAATTCGTTGCAGATTCACATACAAAATCCTTCTCATCATTTTCAAGATCATCAATAACCTAGCCCCTACGACACTCAGTGACCTTATCACTCTCACCCCGAAAAACAGAATGCGAAGGTCGATAACTGACAACACCTTGATCGTCCCTAAAGAGTCCATCAAGTGCACCCAGACGACCAAGAAAAGAACCTTTGCCTTCTATGCCCCAAAGTGCTGGAACAACCTTCCACCAGAAATAAGATCAATCAAAGACCTTATTCAGTTCCGTAAGGCAATCAAACACCACATTTTACTACTTCACTTTGCACAATCATCCACCCCGCCTCTGATCATCCACACACCAACGCCCACAAACCTTTCTTTCTCCACATAAATAACTCTGTCACAAGTATTTTTGAGATTGCCTTAGCTCTTCTTGAATATACCAACCTGATCTAATTATGTTTATGTACATATGTATATAGTTTGCATTTGCATTTCTTATATATACCGCACTATTTGCGATCAGCGCGGTTTACATAAAACAAAAGGTATCCGACAATGAACAAAAGTCAGGTCATTACATTGAACAGGAACAAGTAACTTGGAAAACAGGGTAAATTATATACATATGCGCAGCATTGAATAGGTAACTATATACATTATATAGTTACCCTGTTGATCCAAGTTTAAACTCCTGTTTCAATGTAAGCACAGAACAGTCTTCTGACTGTGCAACCTTTGTTATATGTAAACCGCACTGATAACAAATAGCACGGTATATAAAAATTGTTAAATTAAAAAAAAAAAAAAAAGATCTTTGTTCATTTCTGGAACTCAGATTAGAGTCTCAATGAAAAGAAGAAGCTTCTATGGTACTTCATTGTATTCAATCTGGTCATGCATTTGAGGATTTAGGTGCATGGTGATTGATCATATTCCTGATAACATTCACTGTGGGGATCGCGGGAGAATTCTTTTTGCAAAAGGAGCAGAAGTGGAACTTCACTTTAAGAACAATGGAGACTTTTTTTTAAGTGCCATCAAGTCAATGCTGACTTCTAGTGATCCAGCAACCCCTGGGTTTTCTTGGCAAGGTATAACCAGAAGTAGATTACCAGGCCTTTCTTCTGAGGCAATGGAGGACAAAGTTACTTGCCCAAGGTCAAAGGAACTGCCCTCAGATCTTCTGAGTGCTAGGCTGTTGCTCTAACCACTAGCCTATTTCTCCACTAATAAAACCTTATGGACTTAATAATCTGATTGAGTAGGGTCTATTTCTTTAAGAGCACATTGGTAGCACTGTGTAGCTCCTCCTCCTTATCTTTTAGAGGTTCTTGTTTTGAATAAGAGGGAGGTTGGTGATGTCAGACGCTATAGCTGAGGCTCGCCACCTTCACTCTGAAACATTTTTCTGGATTGATACATTGTAGCCCCTGACGAGGCAATTTGCGAAACAAAGGTCTTTGTAGGGCTGAACTTTCTTTGAGGGACATGGAAGACTCCGTAATCAAGCTAAGTAAGCCGTTTTCTATTGCTTTGTTCTGAGAAGTTATACTTCAGCAAGGCTTTGTTTCTGCATATATTTTAGGAGCAGAGTCTCTGGAAACCAGCCGTGCGTAGCTACCTTTTGCTATTGCTAAGAAATGTTTCGGGAAGGGATTAGTTTTTCTGATTAGGTTATTGGTTTTATTGTAGAATAAATATAGTGGGGATAGAGGAGTTTTTTCCTCCATGTGAGGCTTTCCCCTGTGGCAGGGCAATTAATACTGCTGTGTAGAAGAATATTATATGATTCTGAGGTTTTGTTTCTCCTCTCCTTTATGACAGGGGGTTTTCCTTGTCCCAGGGAGATTAAAGTACAAATTATAAATATTCGAATGCCATATAGAGAGGGAAGGACTTTTTCTTGGTATTGTGTGAGTTTGAGTCCTTCAGCGTGGTTCTTTTTTTTTTTGTGCATACCATGACAGTCATGAACTTCACTCCTAAACCAGGATATGTGGAGTACGATCTCAGTCTCTCAGATGTACTGCAGATGCCTAACATAGTACTTGCATCGTGCCAAAGAGAGTGTCCTAGGGTTCATAAGATGTAATACGTATAGGCAACTTGTCAAGATGTGATTTGGAAATTCCTCTGAATTAAGCCTCTGGCACCCAGTACAATGGGAAATATCTCAGTGTCTTTCTGCCACATTTTCTTGGTCTCCGTATTCTTGGTCCTAGAAGATCTTCTCCCCCTCAACATGATTCACAGAATAGCCACTTCGGACTGACACCTCTATAACACTGGTCTGCGACTAAAAAGCTGTTTGATTATTTTTATCTAATTTCCATGTATTTTGGTGTGCTGAAAACAAATAAAATATTGAAAAAACTCCTAGACATCATGATTTGCCACAACATGCAACATTGTCTTCAAATTTATCAATTTTTTTCAAATTACTATTAATTAATTCAAATTACTATTAATTAATTCACATAAGTGCATTTAAGATATATAATGGCAAAAAAACCTTAAAGGGGTTGTCCGAGTTATGTAAAAAAAATATAGCACTGTAAATCTGATGGTCAGCAATATATACATAAGCTATGCAAGTTTTAAGTCCATGCTTCTAATGGTAGAAGGGGTTAATCTTTCCTGAAGAATCCAGTGGGAGGGAGACACAGGGCAGATAGCAGCAGCTCCGGTCAGTGCAGGGGGCGTGGCCAGCACTGTGACGTCTCATGTACAGACACAGAGTTGCTCTCTCCTGCATGCCACACTTGTGCACGAATCATCATCAGGTTCTTGATTCTAGGCTGTTCACACTTTTTCATCGCATTTCGTGTTAGCTCATCATTCTTCAACCGTTATGTTATGGCTCCGTGAAAGTGTATTAATTCGCCAGACAGTTTCTGTTTCATCTGTGGTGAATATACAGTGTTGAAGCAATAGCAGAATATTACAGACTTTGTGAAAAAAGTATACTTTGCATACTTTGGACTAAAAATTGGAGATCAAGATAAAGTCTGGGCAAACGGTGTGTTGAGGACCTCCGAAACTGGTTCAAGGGTAAGAAAAAATCTTTCCGTTATGGGATTACTATGGTATGGCGAGAGCAAAAGAACCATAGTGACGACTGTTACTTTTGTTCATGCGATGTGAAAGGGTTTAATTCCAAATGGAAGCATTCCATCTCATACCCCAATCTTCACTTGGCAATTCGTCCCATCCCCCCATGGCACAGATATACCAGTACCCAAGCCCCCTGCTACCTTGGAAGAGATACCTAGCTCCGATGAAGGTGAAGTCATACCTGAAGCAGATGACAAATCAGGTTCTGACTTTGATGATGATACAAGACCAAAATTGTTTTCTCAGGAGGAGATGAATGATTTGGTAAGAGACTTGAATCTTCCCAAAGATGCCGCTGAGTTACTCGGATCAAGGCTGAAAAGCAGGAATTTATTGTTGCCAGGAGTGTCATCTTCATGGTTCAGACATCATGAAAAGGAGTTCGTTCCTTACTTCGCCCAGGAAGACAAGTTGGTTTATTGCATCGATGTCGAAGGTCTGATGGGTCAATTTAAAATCCAATATGATTCAGAGCAATGGCGTCTTTTTATAGATTCTTCAAAAAGAAGTCTCAAAGCAGTTTTACTCCACAACGGTTTTTACGCTTCCATACCTGTAGGTCATTCCATACACTTGAAGGAAACCTACGAGAACTTGGAATTGGTTCTTCATAAACTTAAATATGAAGACCATGGTTGGCAAGTGTGTGGGGACTTGAAGCTCTTGTGCATGCTGCTCGGGCAACAAGCTGGGTATACCAAATATCCTTTTTTTCTGTGTCTATGGGACAGTCGAGACTGACAAAATCACTGGACCAAGAAGAGTTGGCAGCCGAGGGTGCTAACAGTCGGTGAAAAAAATGTCTTCCAAGAAACTTTGGTACCTTCCCATAAAGTTCTTCTACCACCTCTCCACATAAAATTGGGATTGATGAAGCAATTAGTAAAATCACCTCCAAGAGATGGAGAATGCTTCAAATACTTGGTCACCAAGTTTCCAGGCTTGTCGGAGGCAAAATTGAAGGAAGGTGTGTTCGTCGGACCAGACATTAGAAGGCTTATAGTTGATCAAGAGTTTGTCAATACCATGACGGATCCTCAAAAAGAAGGGTGGATTGCATTTAAAGAAGTCGTACAGAAATTTTTAGGCAATAACAAAGATCCTCACTACAAAAAGATCGTCGGACGAATGCTGAAAGCATTTCAAGCTTTAGGTTGCCTGATGAGTTTGAAAGTGCATTTCCTCCAATGCCACTTTGACTACTTTCCTGAAAATTTGGGAGCTGTGAGTGAGGAACAAGGTGAACGATTCCACCAAGACATTAAAGAGATGGAAAGGAGATACCAGGGAAAATGGAGCATTACAATGATGGCAGACTACTGTTGGATGCTTCAGAGAGACATTCCAGATGCTACTCACAAGCATAAATGCACCAAGAGGAGCCTCACAAGGAAGAAGAATCGAGTTTAGTGTGCGTAGGTGAGCTCATTTCAGTTCAAAAAAGGATTTTCATGAAAATATTGTAAAAAAACTTTAATATTATAAGTCTCCATTTACTTTGAGTATTCCTTATTTAACATAGTTACCTAAATTGTCAGGAAACGTGATGTCCTATGACAAAATGGAGGTCATTTTTTGATTCAGCGCACCAAAAAACATAAAGATTACGTGGAATAACCAAAACAGCTCTCGAAAAAATTTTTTTGCAGACCTGTGTAATCAACAAAACCAAAATACCCGCCCCTTAAATATATTATTCCTAGGCAATAATTCAAAAAGAAAAAAATGTTTCTGTCGAACACTTTTTTAAGCCCACAACTAATCCAGTTGTAGCTAACACCATCGATGGTCCTTTTAAATTTACCTTTGCATTAAAAATCTTTAAAAAGAAGCCTTTGCTATGAATCCCAACACTTTTCAATAAAGTTATTCAGTGCCGCAGTTTACCCCGTTGCTCTTCCACCACAAACCCACTTACTCTATCATCAATGCCATTCTTTGTCTTAACTGTGTGAGTCTATTCCTTCTGCTGTCGCATTTTATGAGGGTAATTTTACGATGGTGTTTATTCAGCTAGATTGATGGATTGTAAATTATTGGAAATAAATACATAAAAATAAATTATGGCAGTTTGCCTAGGTTGGAGGGCCAATAGATGCCTATTTTGAGACTACTGTATAAACATATAGGCATCTATGTGTCTTTATACTCACAAAAGCTGCCAAAATCACAGCTAAATATGGCTGAGTATATTTACATCAGCTCATGAGAAGGTATAACTGTACATGAACGAAGAAACACGTAGGTGTTTTATAACCTACATGCGTACTTCATGTCACCAAACATGTTCTTCCCAAAATTCTCCTCCTTCCCCCTGAACACACTTACCTTCAGGTCACTTGAAAGTATATGACTTCTCGTCACTGCACATACTGGATGATTTTATGAGGCCTTTTACATGCATACAACAGAATTTACATGAGAAAGGTCCTTCATAAAATGACACACAACATGACCAATACAAATCTTTTGTGTACATTTTAATTGGGCCTTGTGTTGCAGCTCTATGCAGACAATGGTGCTGTTTTGATATGCAGCTCTCTGGCTTTATAGAAGGGCTTTATGGATTGAAAGTAGGAATTTTATAGGTTCAGTACCAAGCAATATGTAGAAATAGATCATTCAAGTCTCATTCTAGGGGACGAATATGAAAAAGATTTTAAAGAGTAATAAAAATATATATTATTGGATTATACTCCTTATGTCCAGAAACCAAGATGGCCACCATGAATTACTTTACCATTATAAACGCCACATTAAGGATGGACCCGCAGCTCTTCGGTCAGAAAAGGGCCTAGAGATCAAGGACTGAAAACAAGGCAGAAAAATGAAACATTGTCTTGCTCCAGGAAAGCAAATACATTTCAAACAACAGTGTGCTGTTGGATGTGGGTAACCTGTTAACATTTTCTGTGTTTCGGAATGGTTTCTTGTTAGGTATGCCTCATTTATGTGTGCCACTTTTATATAATATAGGTCATTCTTATTGTTCCATAGAATAGAAAGAGAAGCACAAATAAGGGTATTTTGTGCCCAGCTCCTTTGAATTTTTTTAATCTTACATTAAAGTTATGCCTTTCGGAGTTGTAATATAGTTATGCCTCTATGAGAGAAAATATGGGGGAGGGGATGGGGCTCTGTGTAAGAACATAAGAACATAAGATATGCCATACTGGGTCAGACCAAGGTCCATCAAGCCCAGTATTCTGTTTCCAACAGTGGCCAATCTAGGTCATATGTACCTAGCAGTTTCCCCAAGAGACACAGGTTCCACAATGCTTGTATTGGTTCAAGCATTGATATCCTGGGTCCCTTCTTAATAATGGTTTATGGACCTTTCCTCCAGGAACTTGTCCAAACCTTTTTTAAACCCAGCTACACTAACAGCCTTTACTACATCCTCCGGTAACAAATTCCAGAGTTTGATTACACGTTGGGTGAAAAAATATTTTCTTTTATTAGTCTTAAATAGTTTATCCTGTAGCTTCATTGCATGTCCCCTAGTCTTTCTATATTCTGATAAGGTAAACAATCGATCTACGTTTACCCGTTCCATTCCGTTCATTAATTTATAGACTTCTATCATATCTCCCCTCAGTCGTCTCTTTTCCAGGTTAAAGAGCCCTAACCTTTTTAGCCTTTCTTCATAGGAGTATCCTTCCATCCCCTTTACCATTTTGGTGGCTCTTCTCTGAACCTTTTCTAAAATCGCTATATCCTTTTTAAGATACAGCGACCAGAATTGCACACAATATTCAAGGTGCGGTCTCACCATGGAACGATATAGAGGCATTATAATATCTTTTGTTTTATTTTCCATTCCTTTCCTTATGATACCTAGCATTCTATTTGCTCTCTTGGCCGCCGCTGCACACTGAGCCAAGGGTTTTAACATGGTATCCACAATGACGCCTAAATCTTTTTCCTGGGTGGTGGTTCCTAATGTGGAACCTTGCATCGTGTAACCATAGTTTGGGTTGTTCTTCCCTAGGTGCATACCTTGCACTTGTCCACATTAAATTTCATCTGCCATTTTGATGCCCAGTCTTCCAGTTTATCAAGATCCTCTTGCAATTTTCCACAATCCTCTTGGGTTTTAACAACTTTAAAAAGTTTTGTGTCATCTGCAAATATGATAACCTCACTCGTTATTCCACTTTCCAGGTCATTTATGAATATGTCAAAAAGCAGCGGACCCAGCACAGATCCCTGGAGTATACCACTATTCACCTTTCTCCATTGGGAAAATTGGCCATTTAGCCCTACCCTCTGCTTTCTATCTTTTAACCAGTTCCTGATCCACAATAGTACACTGCCTCCTATCCCATGACTCTTTAGTTTTGCCAAAAGTCTCTGATGAGGGACCTTGTCAAAGGCTTTCTGAAAGTCCAGATACACAATATCAACAGACTCACCTTTATCCACTTGTTTATTCACTCCTTCAAAAAAACATAACAGATTAGTAAGACAAGATCTTCCTTGTCTAAAGCCATGTTGGCTGTCTCCCATTAGGTCATGACTATCTACATGCTGAGTAATTTTATTCTTTATGATGGTTTCTACCATTTTTCCCTGTACTGATGTCAGGCTCACCGGTCTGTAGTTTCCCGGATCACCCCTGGAACCCTTTTTAAAAATTGGCGTTACATTGGCGATCCTCCAATCTTCAGGTATTAGAGATGATTTTAATGATAGTTCACAGATTACTATTAGCAGGTCTGCAATCTCATATTTCAATTCTTTCAACACCCAGGTGATTTGCTACTCTTCAGTTTATCTAATAGTTGTAATACATCTTCCCGATGTATCGATATTTCCTTCAATTCTTCTGCACCTTTAAATACCACTTCAGTCATGGGTAACATCCCTGCATCTTCCTCAGTAAAGACCGAAGCAAAGAATTCATTCAGTCTCTCCACTATCGCCTTGTCGCCTCTTAGTGCTCCTTTAACCCCTTGATCATCTAATGGACAAACTGACTCTCTCACAGGTTTTTTGCTACGAATGTACTTGAAAAGGTCTTTATTTCGCGTTTTTGCTTCCGCAGCAAGCTTCTTCTCAAATTCTCTCTTTGCCTGCCTTATCAATGCCTTGCATTTGACTTGCCAGTGCTTGTGCTGTTTCCAGGTTTCGTTGTTTGGCTCTTTTTTCCATTTCCTGAAAGATGCTTTTTTGGCAACAACAGCCTCTCTGACCTCACCTTTAAACCATGCTGGCAGTTTTTTGGACTTCCTTCCACTTTTCTTAAAGCGTGGAATACAGCTGGTCTGGGCTTCCAAGATAGTATTTTTCAGCAACACCCAAGCTTGATGTATATCTTTAACCTTTGCAACTGCTCCTTTTAGTTTTTTCTTAACTGTTTTGCTCATTTTATCATAGTCTCCCTTTCGAAAGTTAAAAGGTAGAACTGTGGATTTCCTTACTATCCCTCCTCCACTAATTAAATCAAAGGCGATCATGCTATGATCACTATTGCCAAGTGGCCCCAACACCCCTATCCCTTGTACTAGATCTGGTGTTCCACTAAGGACTAGGTCTAATATGGCTTCCCCTCTGGTTGGTTCATGAACCAGCTGCTCCAAGAAGCAGTCATTTATTTCATCTAGGAACTTTATCTCCCTAGCATGTCCTGACGTGACACTGACCCAGTCGATACTGGGGTAATTGAAATCACCCATTATTATTACTGTGCTGTAACTTTTGTTAGCTTCCTTGATTTCTTTGAGCATTTCATCATCCATTTGGTCATTATGGCCAGGCGCTCGATAGTACACCCCCACTGCCATTGCCTTCCCCCTTTTACATGGAATTTCAATCCATATAGATTCTACAGCAGATTTTGTTTCCTGCAAAACTTTAATCCTTTCTGACTCAATGCCCTCTCTAACATAGATGCATAAAAAAATAAATTCCAAGTTCATAACACTAAAGTCCCTGCATACCTTGCCACTAAGGGGGATGTTTACTAAAAACCGCAAAGGTGCGCGCCGCACAATAGCGCACGGAAACGCGGCACCTAAACGCTCTTAAACGCTCTTAAATGCCCCTGACATGTGCGATGAAGCCCCGTGCATGTGTGCGACACACTAACGGGCCCCGCACAAGTACGGGCCCGCAAATGTCCGATAGAGGCGTGGAAAGGCTAACTGAGGGCGGAGGAAGGCCCCCGAGGGGCGGAGAGACGGGGTTAATGGGCGGGGAAGGGGAGGGGAGAGGCCCCTCGCACAGTTGCGGGGCCGAATTTACAAGTAAAAAATAGCGCGAGTGAAACACTCGCGGTAGAGGGCATTTAAAGGGAAGAGAAACCATTTCCGTCAGCAATGTAGAGCAAAACCGGGGAAACCTGTAAAACGTGAGCAGTGTGATACATGTGCACAGCACAAAAGTGCTATTAAAAATAGAAAATGACCAGCACAAAAATATTAAAAACAGTAAGTCAGCTGGGGAACAGTGATAGCCATGGGCAAATATAACAAATACACCCAGGAAGGTTCCAGAAACAGGAAATGAATGTCGGAAGGGTCAACGGAGCGGAGACCTTTCCAAAAAACATGTCCGTTGTTTGGAGTTGTCCTGGGAGTGTTTTATATGGTTGGCCATTAATATCACTGTTGCCCAGCATGGTTATATGTCATCCCCCTCTCTTGTGGTCAATTCCTGGGTTTATTTGCACGTGTGTCACCAGACAGGGTGAATGAGCCCACCGTCAAAATGTGCAGAGCAGGGGTTGAGACTCCATCCTGCAAGGTTAACTATCTCCAGGGACTGCACAGTCTCCGTGGCCACAGTGTGGTGCAGCAGACAGAGCCAGTACCTCTAGGACCAGAGGGCAGAGGTTCAAATCCCAGCTGGGGCACCTGCCAGCCCAGTCCCTATATTTTACCCACCACCAAGCAGAGATAGCACAGACACTCCTGTATTGCAGGGAACATAAGCATAGTGCAAACACCCACATTTTGCCCTACACTGCACACCCCCCATAACAATGAGCCGTACCTACAGCCCAGTCCCACAAATGCAGTCCCGGAGTGCCACAACGCAAGCAGGTCATATGCTGTCCCTGAGAGAAGGACATGCCAGCATGTTGGCGGACGAGGACAGGTGGTGGAGGGGGTAGTGGGTGCTAGCCACAGAAGACAGTGGCCTAGCCATGTGCAGGCTGACACTGTCCACTGCAACAAACAGGCCCTGTGGGATGTACAGCCATGGTCTGCCCAGGGAATACAGCCTATCCATGGCAACACAGTGGTGCAGTGCACACAGACAGTGTATGCAAGAACAGAACGTCACCGGTTCAATGCCCAGCTGGAGTAACCGACAATCCTCTCCACATATTTATCACACACCCACACCGTGGTAGTGAGGACATATGCTACGCATTGGTAATACCCCTCTATTTTACCCCCCTGAGCACAGACACCATGAACTGGTGCATTACCCAGAGCAGAGTCTCCCAAATGCAGTCCTGGAGGGCCACACACCATTCTGGTTCCATGCTGCCCCTAATACAAATGCCAGTGCTGCATATCTATGAAACACCCCCATGGCATGTAGATGTAGCTCATACATATTCATGAGGGACAGCACTAAAATACGAATAGTGTGTGGCATACCAGGACTGGAGTTGGGAACCCCTGCTGTAAAGCAGCAGCCAAGAGGGGCAGACACACCCACACCCACACCCACATGCCCCATTGGCCAATGCCCCCTGGAGAGGCAGGACATTGGGCCCTGCATGCATCTCCCATTACCAGCACCTGCATACCTTAGCAATGCCACCCTATACCTGGGTACACGGTACACAGCCCTCAAATGTTTGCTAGGAGTAATGGTAGATAGACATTCCTACATGAAGCACTGTTTGCTCTCTGAGCAACATCAGAACAAAATACTAATACAGCTGGGGAACACTGATACTATTGATGGGCAAAAACTAAAAACACACCCAGGAAAGCCCCAGTAGAAGGACAGGAGCTGTGGAAGGGGCTATGGAGCGGAGACCTGACCAAAATTCACTTCCGTGTGTCTCAGCTGTCCTGGGAGTGTCTGTTATGGTTGTCCATAAATATCACTGTTGCTCTGCTTGGTTACATGCATTCCCCCTTTGTCGAGGTCAGTTGGGGGAGTTATTTGCACCCTTGTCACCAGACAAGGTGAAAGACCCCACATCACAAATGTGCATAGCAGGCATGTTGACTCTGTTGGTCAGGTCTGCCATCCACAGGGACTGCATTGTCTCTGTGGCTACAGTGTGGTGCAGTGGACAAAGCCAGTACCTCTAGTTTCTGAGGGTCACAGTTTCAAATCGCATCTGGGGCTCCTGCCAACCCAGTCCCCATATTTTACCCACCGCTAAACAGAGAGAGTAAAGACACATTGATTGCAGAGAATATAAGAATGGTGCACACACACATTTTGTACCCAACACTGCACACACACCATAACAATGGCCATTACCTAGAGCAGAGTCTCCAAAATGCATTCCTGGAGTGCTACAACGCACACATGTCATCAGCTTTTCCAAGATAAGCACATGGCAGCATGTTGCCGGAAGGGTACAGGTGGTGAAGGGGGCAGTGCCTGATAGCCACAGAAGACAGGCTGGCACCGTCCACTGCAACAGATAGGCCCTGTCGGATGTACAGTCATGGACATCCCAGAAAATCCAGCAAATCTGTGGCAGCACAGGGGTGCACTGCACACAGACAGTGTGTGCAAGAACAGAAGGTCACAGGTTCAAAGCCCTGCCAATCCTGCCCACATATTGTTTCCACAACGAAAATGTGATAGTAAGGATAATCCTTTATTGCTGGGGACATATGCATTGGTCATACGCCTATCTTTCACCCCACTGATCACGGACACCATGACCAGGGGCATGACCTACAGCAGAGTCTCACAAATGCAGTCCTGGCGGACCACACACCATTCCTGTTCCATGCTGCCACGCATAGAAATGTTTGTGTGTCATATCCCTGCACCACCGCCATGGCATTTAGATGTAGCACATGCATATTCATGAGGGACAGCAGGAAAACCAGAACAGTGTGTTGTAATCCTGGCCTACATCTGGGAACCTCTGCTGTAAAGCAGCAACCAACAGGGGCAGACACATCCACACCCACACCCACAGGCCACATTGGCCAATGCCTCCTGGAGAGGCAGGACATTGGGCCCTGCGTGCATCTCACAATACTAGCATGTGCATTCCTTAGCAATGTCACCCTACACCAGGGTATACGGTACACAGCTGTCAAATGCTTGCTATGAGTACTGGCAGATAGATAACCCTACGTTACGCAAATTATGCTCTGTGAGCTCCATCATGACAATCATTCTGTTGTCTGCAGTGGGTGCATCAGGTCTGGTCTCAGACAGTGTTTACCACCCTGGGGAGTGACTCCCAACGGTATTGCGTACCATATCCATGCCTGTACTGTGCCCAGGACTGGTGTGGTGGCCAATGTTGACAAACGCCTCTATAGTAGCACAATGCTGGCATACGTGTGTGAGTGTGTGTCTGTCTATACAGTGTGTGTTGGCTGCAAACACCTTCCACAGCCCACACTGCCAGCACTGTTGCCAGTATTGGCCTGCCAATGTGCATAATGAGCAGCAAGGTACCATGGGTATAGATCAGACAGGGTGGGATGGCCAGGATGCATCTGCACAGGGCAGAGGGCACTGGCTGGGACACTGTAGTGGCTGGCCACCACCCACACAGACAGGGTGGCCTCTGTATGTGCTGCTGGGGTTGTACAACACCCTGACTGTGCAGTGACGACAGCATGGCTAGACACCCCCATAGTGATAGATAGTATCTCTGTCATGTGATATACATGGGTTGTGGTTTGGGGCCCAGTCACTGACCTATCTGCTGGTGTGCACGGCCATCCTAGTTCTGGGTGCATGCATTTCCAACAGGACCAACTAGCAGACTGTCCTCAGTTGGTTTGTGTCCTGATGGAGTGCTGTGCAGCGGGTGATGGCTTGCTGCGGGAGAATATCAGATAGTGGTGGGGCCCAACGTAGCATCTCAAGGCATACTGTCTGTCAGATATTATGTCAGGGATGTGCATGTCTAACAGGACTAACTAGCAGATTGTCCGCAGCTGGTCTGTGTCCTGATGGAGCGCCTTGCAGGGTGCAGTGGCTGATGGCTTGCTGCAGGACAATATCAGATAGTGGTGGGGTGCAACCGAGCACATACAGGCCTAATGTCTGTCAGATATTGTGTTATGGATGTGTATACAGCTGCCATGACTGGCCTGTAGGGTGTCTCTTTCACAGTAGGACTGGGGTTGATGGTCTACTCTGCTGCCACCATTGCAGGGAGGTAGCATTTCGAGAGGAGACCCTGTGTTGCAAACGGGGGGGGGGAGGGGGACAAATGGTGGTACCTAACCCACCTAGGTATCCATAAGGGGTTCCCCAGACTCAGACCGACAGAGATATCCAAGTTGTTTCTGCAGAAAGAACCTATCTCACAGAGTAATAGTGCATTGGAGCTCTGCCATGGCCTAAATTTGCCGTGGAGGGTGTTGTGGACCTGGTCCTGGGTGCCTCATCGCACCCTTTGGGTGAGCACAGTACCCGCACAATGTGACGGTGTGTAGCTACTCTGTGCCAGTACAACACCCACTCAGTACACCCTACCAGGCCGAGTTGATGTGTGGGTGCACACGGGCACATCCCCATACCAGGCCTGGAGCTGTCGGGTTGCAGTCCCCATCCTGTGTGCATCTGTGGACTGGTGATTTGCATGTGCAGTGCATCATGGGCACGGGTGGCCAAACCCTATCCACCTCACAACAGCAGACTGTCTGTGAGGTGACGTGCAGGCTTTCTGCAGCCAGCCATGGCTTTTGCATACAGCTATAGTGCTGTAGTCCAAAGGTTATGTCACTGCCTGTGTAGCCAGAGGATATGGGTTCAAAACCACAGTGTGGTAATGTGATAGGGTTGTCCACAGCATTATCCATCTCAAATCCACCTATTTTTATGCATGATAAAACACCCGCGGCATACTGTACCCATAAGGTGTGTCTGAGGGTGCTTTATAGGGCGCCCTATAGGCCCCCTTATGGTTGCCATCCATATAGTGTGCACTATACATTATCCTGTGTGGCAACATATATGGTACCCTATAGGGGACATTCTAGGGTGCGTTGGCGGACAGTGCACTGTAACATGTGCCCTATGGGCCGCCTTATGTTAACATGCTGTGAGAGTGCGTTTGCTAGTAGTGATACAAAAAGAAAAAAAGCCACCTACACCACAACACAACATAATACATACTGTTTTAGCCAGCCGTGTTCACTGGGCACTGTGAGGTATTGAACCGCTGATCCCTGCACCAGTGGTCACTGTTTCAAACATTGTGCTACGGCTCTGTTCCTGTGTCTGGACGTTTGCGCACCGCCTTATGCCCTTCACAACTGACAGCGCACCGCCTGATGCCAGCCAAAACGCACAAGATGGACAGCGCGCAAAATTAACAGCGCAACGCCTAATGCCGCACGAACTTAATTACTGCCGCCCACAATTAACAGCGCAACGCCTAATGACGCCCAAAATTATTATGCCTCCTAAAGCAGTTTTAACCATGAAAATTCATGCCTCAGCCGGCCTTTTTCCTGGTGCATGATGGGGGATTGAACCCCTGACCCTTGCACCACTGGTCAGTGTCTTCAGCATTGTGCTACGGCTCTGTTCCTATATGTGCCCAGCAGCGCCCCACTTAGCCTTCCCACGCGCTAATGTCGGGCCCGCAAATGTGCGCTCCGCGCACACGTACGGTCGGCTTTTTTCCTTTTTCTGCCTGACCCGCCCACTCCTTTTATGGCACAGGCACACTACCGCGGACCCGCACGATACGAATGTTTAGTAAACATCCCCCTAAGTGACTTAGCAAGGATTGATCCAGCTGTTAACATTAAAAACAAACATCCAAAACTTGCATGGAAGGACCTCTTGGTGGTTTCTTGTCATGGAAAGAGCTTCCCCTTCAAAGTGAGATCCAGTACCCAAAGCTGCCCTTTGCGATTGGATTGGAATATCCGTAGTGACGTGCACCGCCAAAAAAGAAAATTGGCTACTTTTCATTTTTTTCAGAATTCTTTTTGATTTTTGGTTGGTTTCTTTGGTTGGTTTTATTTATTTGTTTTAATAACATGCTATGGTGTATTCATTTGCACTACTAGACAACATCATTAATTCATGGGTTAGTACCTATTAAGGGATCTGTTTATTAAAGTGTGGTAAATTTTGACACATGTGATATGTGACATACAAAAATAACATTCGGTAAATTCTAGGGGTGTGGCCAACATCTGCCCAAAACGTTCTGTGCTAGACAGACCTTTACCGTATAGCTATGCTATCAACAATGCACTAGCAAACAAGCTTGTGACCGGTGGATTCACTTAATTTATTTTATTTATTTAATTACCTGCGCATCCTTCATCAACTTCCTTGACAACCATTAAAATCCCCCAACACCCTCCAAACCCTCCTAATACCTTCCCCACCATTGATTAAAGAACTGCACCCCCTAAACCCATCCTAATACCTTCCCTGACACCCATTAAAGACCCCTACACTCTCAGTCCCAACTGACACCACCTGAAGTTCTAACCAAATAGCCCCCCCCCCCATACCTTCTCAAGTCCTGGCATCCCCCCTAGCTCTTATTGGGGGTCCCTAGGTCTCATGTAGAGCAGGAGGTTCTCCTGCCCTGAAGGCACCCTATTTTCAAAATGACAGCTCTGGCTCCTTGTGGTAGTCTCTTGAGGTGGCGGAAAGTGCAGCTTTGCTAAGGGCTAATTTTGTATAAAGCTACCTAGGTTTACAGGTGAACAATGCATGTAAATCTAGGGCACTACTACTGATCATTTGTATAGCACTACAAGGTATGTGCAATGCTACAAGGCATATGCACTCCTATAAGCATGTAAATGGGCATTAGCATGCATATTTGTCACAATCACTAGTCTGAAAGTATGCATGTTAGGTCAATCACGTGTATTTTTGATGTGAACATGCATGGGGCAGAGTTGGGACGCAGCCTGGCTGAAGCACATAAATGCACGGGTAAATTATAAACTGCGGTAATTTCTATGCATTCCAAAGAAACTTAAGTGCAGGCAGTTACTCCAGTTCTATACCGGTGTAAGGGATCCCACCTTCTATCGATGCAAGTTTTCTGCCAATTACTCTGGTATTTTATAAAGTCAATTACATGCATTCTTGACTTTATAAAATAGGCATAAAATATGCACCTAAAATGCATGTAAACCTGGGCAGGACTTATAAAGTTCCCGTCCTACCTGCGGTATAGTTCAATACGCCAACTCCTCTGCATATACGCTCACTCTCTGCAGAATTCCTACCTCTAATAGGGCATGCACTGATGCTAATAGGCCATACTAAATCCTGCACTAACAGCTTCGTGCACTTTAGTAACCATGCTCCTAAATCACTTTAGCACATATTTAATTTTGTAAGGCACACTAAGAAACAGAATGCTCGCTAATAAATGCATATCCTTAATATGCTTGCTTCATCATCGCATAATGACATGTCTACAGACATCATTGATAAGTAACCATTTTATAATGCAAAGTTTCATAAAAATCTAGGGCACGATTTTCGAAAGCATTTATACCGGTAACTGCCCTAGTTACCCATGTAAATGCCTTAACAGGGAATTTTCGAAGGCACCTATATGGGTAGTGCCTTCTAAAATTCCCTGGTTTGTCCCTTATGCACCCCGATGCTATGTGGTTAGCATCAGAGCAGGTCAGGAGTATTCTGGGGCAGTTCAGAGGCAGGCTCAGTGGCTGGGACAGGTTACCTCAGGCCAGAGGGCTGGGGGCTCAATTCCCACATTAGGACAAGTAACCTCAGGCCAGAGGGATTGGGGACTCTAGTCCTATGGCTGCTCCTTGTGGCCTTGGGTAAGCCACTTAACCCTTCATTGCCTCAGGTGCACTTGGATTGAGAGTCCTTTAGGGACACAGGAATAAAAAAGTGCATGTTAGAATATATCTGTAAACCACTCTGATAAACACAGTAAGGGGCAGCATATGAAGTGCCTAAAACCATAGCACCGATTTTTGTTGCTGCACAGGTAGCTCCTAGCTGTGCAGCAATACCCAGATTTTCAATGCCAGGGCCGCATATGACCACGGTATGGACAATCCAGGTTAGGTGGGAGGGGGCGGGCTATGTGCATAGAACCGCCCAGATCAACATCGGGCCCCTACAATATTAGGTCAAATGATGACTGCAAGGTCCATCTATTCTGCCCAATTTGCTTCCTTTCATGAATGCTCTAGACTCCAGTTTGCCTTGGCTTATCGTCTGCCTTCCAGAATTTTCTTACTGTTCCTACTATACAGCTTCCTACGGAGGCTATTCTTTGCATTCTCCAGCTTTTCGCTGAGTGGATGTTTTTTAATACCCTCTCTAATGCTCATATTATGGCCTCCTGTTTCAGAACTTCCTCTTCACTGAAATTTGTCTGTTTCATGTGAATAATTTATCAGTTTGAAGGTCGTTTCCTCTTGCTTCTCCTCTACAGTTTACACATTTCAGGCCTGACATGACATTCCATAGGACCATTTTGATAGCCCTACTCTGGACTGCCCCTACTCGCTATCTTTTCAGAGGGGCAGCCTCCAGAACTTGGCACCACAATCTAGGATACAGGTAGCAAGACTTCTTTTATAAAAAAAAATTGAGCAGAGACACAGGCTAGGAAAAATATTGGATTCATGGTGTTTCATTTGTATAGAAAACATATCCCATGAAATGTAGTAACTGCCTGCCATTTCTTTCTGTTGGCCTTCGGTTCTCGGTTCTCTGTTTTCTTTTTCTTTTTTTCCTTGTTTTCTTATTACAGCTTCCTATTTGTCTGGCCTGCATCAAATGTGCAATTAGTTGTAGAAGGAAGGGAAGCTTTAAGACTGAACATTATACAAACTCCGATCACAACATTCTTGCCGCAGTGTGCAATGACGCTCCTACTGATAACGGCTATGCGTAGGCTTCAGACTGTGTACCAAAACCTTAATCTTCCCAGGGAAATTCTCTCTGGGTAAAAAACATGTAATTCGAACAAGCCAGAGGCCTTGGCTGTCAGGTACAGATTTAGTAGCTTTATATACCTTCCAGTGACACAGTGGGCCACTTGCCTATTCTGCTGGGGTTTTTTCATATCTTGCTTTAATGATTAGAGAATTTTTCCATCATCTGCCCTCACTCTTTGCTTGAAAAAAAATTCTGCTTGACACACTTAGCTAAAAATGGAATGCTAGCAAGCCAATATAGAATAGGTCAAACCGGTAGTTTTTTCCCTGGAGAGCATCACAACAATAACACAATCCTTTTCTCCTAGAATTTCAGTCATATTTAAATGTCAAAAGAAAGATATAATCACCTTGCAGGGGGTCTGCTCTGAGTTTGGGGCACAGAATGAATCCTGTAAATGTCAACACTAGTTCAATTATAGACAGACGAAGTTTGAATGGTAAGCTGGCAGTAACTTAAAAAACGAAAAGGTGTTGGGACATGATCATAAATCTTGGCCTTTACTCCAGGTTTTCTCAGCCAGTGGGGTCCTCATCCAAAATAGCCAAAAAAAAGAGCCTGCCCTATATCACCTCCTCACATCTCGAATTTTCTAGGGTTATCCCAGGCTTCCATAAATTCAACTATTTTATCCTTCTCTGAGAGACTCTTTTATATGTCCATCACCTCTTTTTGAAGAAATATTTCCATATGCTACTCTTGAGTCTATCCCCTTTGGGCTTCCTTCTGCATGCAAACCCCTTGCTGACCAGATGAAATAAATGTCAGGTGTATAATGGGACAACTCCTCCTTCATTCCCCGCCCCCATCCCCAAAGCTGACATCCCTGTGCCCTGGGATTAAACTGCGGATTTATTGACATTGTTAGAAGGGCTTATTATGCAACCTACTTGGATATTGGTAACTATGGACATTGAGCCCGATTCCCGCAGTGGCACATCCGGGCCGTCCGGATGGCCCCAAGCTAGACAGGCCTGTTTGGACCCGATTCTGGACCGCAGGAACAAAACGTTCCCACAGTAGCCAGAATCGGGCCTCAGGACGGTCCTGCATGCCCCTTCAAACCTGTGGGAATATCTTCGCTGCAGGCTCTCTTGGTCGCCACGGTTTGCCCCCCCCCCCCCCACACTTCCCTGCCACCTAACCCACAGCTTGCCAGCCGGGGCCTGGATCGGGCAGCGGGGACTGCCCCACACCCAGCCCTAGGGGGTTCCTGGCTCCAATTGCCCCAAAAGTGCTGCTTATACCACCTTTGTGGATAGTCACCTCAAAAACAAATTGCACTATAGTGCTGGAAGATGAGACCCCCAGGTCAGAAGGCACTCAAATGGCTACTGGGAAGGAGTAAAGCTAGCATTTATGATGTGGTTGGATCAAAGCCTTTGGGACGTCTGACTGCTGATGTAGCTGCACATGAAATGACAGTCAGAAGCTGCAAAGATGTCTTACATATCGGGACATGGAACATACGAAACATGAACCAAGGGCAGTTGGAGGTGGTCAAGAATGAAATGGAATGTGTACAATTTGATCTGTTGGGTGTCAGCGAACTGAAATGGACTGGCATTGGGCACGTTGCATAAGACGATCACATGGTCTACTATGCTGGAAATGAAAGACAAAGAAGAAATGGTGTTGCATTTATAATTAAGAAGAAACTTGCATGAGCTGTAATGAAATACAATGCAGTCAGTGAACGCTTAATTTCTATTCGTCTACAAGGAATGCCTATCAACACAACTATAATTCATATATATGTCCCAACAACAGCTGCAAAAGAGGATGAAATTGATGAGTTCTATGAACAAGTACAAGCTGAAATTGACAGAACATGCAAAAAGGATATCCTGATAGTCATGGGTGACTGGAGCACAAAAGGTGGCAACAAAGAAGAAGTTAAAATGGATGGAAAATATGGACAGCAACAGAAATAAAGCTGGAGAAAGACTAATAGAATTCTGTAAGACCAACGATGTATTCATTTCAAACATCTTCTTCCAGAAACACAAGCGGGAACTGTACACATGGAAGAAAGTGAAAAGACTCTACTAAAGACGAAAAAGCAAAACCGGCCAAAATTGCCTAGAAACACAGGGAAGTTAAAGTCAGAAGAGAAAGAAAGGCAATCGCAGAACTCAACAGGGATTTCCAATGTGCAGCAAGACAAGACAAGGAGAAGTACTACAGTGATGCATGTAAGGAAATAGAAGCAGAAATGCTTAGAGGAAGAACAAGATCGGATTTCCTAAAGCTACAAGAGTTAAAGAAAAAATTCCTGCCTTGAATTGGAATGCTACAAGATGCTCAAGGATCCATGTTGAATGATGCTGAGAAGGTAAAGAAAAGATGGAAAGAATATACAGAGTTTTTATATGTTATAAATCAAGTGGCCCAATAACCTTTTCAACTTGTACCTTATGATCCGGAACCATTGGTTATGAAAGAAGAAGTCAAAGCAGCATTGAAGGCCTTGTTGTTGTTAAGTGCCGTCGAGTCGGAGTCGACTCATGGCGACCCTCTGGATAGCTATCCTAAATTGTGTTCGGTCTTCAGTCAGGCGGCTCATTGTTGACAGACTGGTACCCGTAGCTGCTGTTATTGTATCGATCCATCTCATTGCTGGCCTTCCTCTTTTGCTTTGACCTTCTATCTTGCCAAGCATGATGTCTTTCTCTAATGATCTCTCTCTTCGCATGATGTGTCCAAAGTATGAAAGTCGAAGTCTTGTCATCTGAGCTTCTAAAGAAACCTTAGGTTTGATCTCCTCTAGTACCGACTGGTTTGTTCTTCGGCCTTATCAAAGAACCAAACATCAGGCATTGATGGCATTCCCATAGAAGTATTACAGCAAAACTCACCTCTTTGCTGCTGCTTTTGGATCTTGACTCACCTGATCTCCTTTTCTTTCCCCTAATTTCATCCCTGTTTACACCTTCTGTGTTTTGTCTTGACTAGATTGTAAGCTCTGACGAGCAGGGACTGTCTCTTACATGTTTGTACAGCGCTGCGTACAACTGATAGCGCTATATAAATGCTCAGTAGTAGTAGTAATCTGATGCAGCTGTTACTGTACTTACAAGGTTCTGCAAGGAAATTTGGAAGACAACATCATGGCCAACTGACCGGAAAAGATTTGTGTTTATACCCATACTAAAGAAAGGTGATCCAACTGACTGTGGAAATTATCACACAATTACTCTGATCCCACATGCCAGCGAGATTCTACTGAAGATTATTCAACAGAGACTACAACCATATCTGGAAGAAGAACTACCTGACATGCAAGCAGGGTTCAGGAAAGGGCAAGGAACGAGAGACATCATCGCGGATGTGAGATGGATCCTTGAAAAGACTAAAGAATACCAAAAGGATATCTATTTGTGCTTTATTGACTACAGCAAGGCTTTTGACTGTGTAAACCATGAGAAACTCTGGGCTACATTAATAAGCATGGGTATACCAGAACACCTGATACTTCTCTTGCACAACCTTTACATTGATCAAGAAGCAACAGTTCGAACAGAACAAGGAGAAACAGAATAATTTAAAATCAGCAAAGGTGTACGTCAAGGGTGCATATTTTCCCCCTAACTGTTCAATTTCTATGCAGAACAAGTCATCAGAGAAGCTGGGGTGTGAAGACTGGTGGAAAATTCATCAACAACCTTTGCTATGCTGATGAAACTACATTACTGGCTGAAAGTGAAGACAATCTGAAACATTTGCTTCTCATGATTAAGGAACCTAGAGGTATATTTACTAAGCGGCGGTAATGTTACCAGCGATAAGTGCAACGCTAATGTTCCTGATGCCATATAAGGAAGTGTTGTTCTTCTCTTTTGTTCTTCTCTTTTGCAAATTTGAACACGAGAAAAATGAGTAATGAACACGAGAAAAATGAGTAATGATAAAAGGGGTCATTGATGCAAATTGGAGCATTTGGTTGAAAAGTTATTACCGTAGCTCCTACTAGTCTGAGACCCGGTTCCTTTATAAAAAAAAGTCAAATTATTTTCAAAAAAAAGTATATATTTACTGTTATCTGGGGAGTTTAAGATTAACTGTGAAGAATTCTCATAATGATGGAGTAATTGTGCTATTTTGTGGCTTAAATATAAGGAAGTGGGCAGGTAGGGGGATTTCCGGTGTAAAGGGAGCAATGGGCTGTTAACGTGCGTTAAAGGGCCGTTTAACACACATTAATGGGACATTGCACGTGAAGGTGACAAACAGGGCACGTTAAGGCTGACAAGGCACCCTAACCTAAGGCGCCTTAACTCAAGGTGCCTTAAGGGCTGCAAGGTGCCTTAAGTTAGGGAACCTTCAAGCCCTTAGGGCGCCTTGAAGTAAAGTACCTTAACCTAAGATGCCTTAAGTTAATGCGCCCTGTGTTAAGACGCCTTACTTCAAGGTGCCCTAAGAGCTGTAAGGTGCTTCAAGTTGACAAGCATGAACTGTAAGGCATAAAAGCAGATGTAACCCTAACACTGGATAGAGCACCAAGGAAAGACAATGAACAAGTGATGGAAGGAAGGAGAGGTGGGAGATGATGGACCTGCCATATCTGCAAGCATCTTATGTGGCTGCTGGTAAGGTGACCAAACATGTTGGAGGTAGCTGTACCGATGCACAGAGTGTTGGCAATGTAAAGTGCTGCAAAGAAAGTGGGTGGCAGAGGATGGGAATTTGTATCCCCCAGTGGAAGCAGAGGTGGCAGGATATTTGCAATGATAGCAGGACAGAGGAGTAGTGGTGCCATGCAGATCAGACACAGGTGAGCTAAGCACGAAGAGCCGCAATGCTGAAAAGGGTACCAGTGCAGGACATAGGGTAGCAGCCTGCACAAGAAGACAGGACTCTACACAGCTGACAGAGGCAGATAGATGGGCTGAAGGATAGTTGGCAACTGAGGTGAGGGTGTTATGGGCTGGCAGCACAAATCTGCAGAGATGTGACTGTTACAGGCATGAAAACGATTTGAGTACGACAGGCATTTAAAAAAATGAGAACAAGGAGAAATTGAACCCATGATCTCCTGTCTAGGGAGTCATTATACTAACCTGCAGGTCCCCGCACAAAATGTCAGTTGTGTGTGCTAGGCTAGGGTAACCCCACCAGAACCCATGATGCAATGCACATGCAGAACAGCAGTCTACAGCTGATCACCAAATGGAGGATGCACCTCTCCAGCACCTCAGCTTGGTATGAAGAACTGACAGTGTGTGATACTAGCACAGAGCAGCTACAGACCATGCCACTGCGCAGGTTCTGTGTTCATCCTGAGGGTGAGGATGGGCACCCAGCATCAGGTCCGCAGTACCTGTGGTGCTAGAGATAAGCTGTGCTGCAGATCTCCATTGCTACCTGCGTGTGGTAAGTGTTCCCTGCAGTGGAACCTAGCATTGCCCTGTGTCCCATTTAGCCCTGGTGTGCCCCAGTCCCATTTAGCCCTGGTGTGCCCCAGTCCCATTTAGCCCTGGTGGACTGGGATCCACCCAGAATAGTGCATACCCAGTGTTGCTATGTGGCTGCCATAGCAACCTATTATCAGGGCAGAGGGGGTGTCTAGATTCACATGAGGTACATGTAGTAATGCCTAATATACAGCTCTCTCCAGGGTCAAAGTGGTTTACAATACATGTCCCTTGTCCCCAAATAAACCTTTTTCTAATTGAGGCAATGGTACATGTGGTACAGGCATGAGGAATAGCTTTACAACCAGCAACCCCAGTCCCCCTGGCCAGAGGCTGTCATCCAGTGGGGTTAGACCATATCTGTACCTGGTACTAGGGCACTGGCAAGCCAGCAGTAATGTTGGGAGTAGGTCTGGAAAACCTCAGCTACCACCCACCGAGGTCTATTCACCAGCAGAAGGAACAGTCAGACTGTACCCCACCAGGTGTTCCAGCCATGCACTTACTAACTGAAGACAGTCCATATTGCATGTTCACAGAGGAACTATGTGCACCCAGAGTTGTGATATTCAGCACAGACACCCAGCAGGTGCCTTAGTGATTGGGCCCCAGAAATGGAAGCACACTGATATCACTAAAAACAAATATGATATAGCACTATGTGGGAACATAGCCCTGCCATGGTCACTGCTCGGTCAGAGTGAGAGTGTCCTCACAGCATAACATGCTGTGGCCACCCTGTCCATGCAGGTGGTGGTGGGGCACTATGATGTCCCAGCCATTGCCCTACCCCCGATGCAGATGCATCCTGCCCAATCCACCCTGTCCGGGCCATACCCACAGTACCTTGCTCCTCAGCATGCATATTTGCAGGCTAACACTGGAAACAGTGTACGTATTGTGGTCCCAGTGAGGAGTAGGAAGCCACAAAGCAATGGATAGACATACACATACCCACTCCTATTGCAGCATTGTGCAAAGATAGGGGTGGTTGGCAGCTCTACCCGCCACACTGGTCCCGATCACAGTGCAGGCATTGCTAAGGTGTGCAGGAGCTAGTACTAGTGCTCTGATGATAAATGTTGCTCTGTGCTGGTGCCAACAGCCTGACTCTCCATGAAGCTTTGGATAGTAGAGCCTGTGTGTGGGGGTGTTTGTACTCCTGTTGGCTGAAGATTTGGGGATTGTACATGTTGATGCTGTATCTGCAATGTAGGGTAAAATGTAGGGACATGCTCTGCAGGATCCACCTCTCTGCTCCAAGACACACTGGCTATGTGTACTGTACCACACTGTTGCCACAGAAGCTGATTAATCCCTGGGGCTACCTTTGCTGTTCATCAGAGAGACCTTGTTTGTTGCACTGCACACCACACACTGGAACAGGTTATGGCCTTGGTCCACAGCAGGCGGGTGCCACTGCCCCCTCCGCCACCAACACCCCCCCCCCCTTGCCATGTTGACATGCCCACATACTGTCGGTGCTGGTAGTGTGCAGTCCCAGGCCATCCAATGTGCAGGTAGGCGGGTGCCTAGGGTTCAGGGTCTGGGGTGCAGAGGCATACATGGACATCCACACATCCCCCCCCATCACCGCCTGCCACTGTTATGTCCCATCCACATGGGGGTGAGATGGCTGGGGGGTGTCAGGTTGGTGATCTTCAAAAAGTAACTGAAGAAATTGTGAAAAGACCCTTAATCTTTTTGTCGGAGTTTTTCTCACCAAACGTAGGGGGAATCAGATCCGTCCTCTCGCTGTGATTACTCCTTTTTAATCATTTGAAAAAGTAAACAATTTAGTATAGCTATATCACTTAGCTGCAATTCATTCCGAGCTCATAAACACCACAGAATCCCATATTCACGACGTGGCACGTTTCGGGTCTGAAAAGTCTCGACCCTGCATCAGGTAGAAAGAAAGTTCTGCAGTTGAAAAGCTTCAGTGATCAGAAGAACAGAGCCAGTTTGCTGAATGAAGAGCTGGCATCTGACATAGATGATGATGATACAGTTAGAAAAAATCATTCGGCCAATAGATGCTCATTGATGTTTACTCACCAATCAGACGGGAAAGGCCCTATGAGTCAAGGGAATCTCCTATCCTGATTAGACAGATCCATTTGAAGGCATACCTCATAGAGGATTGACAGCAATGAGTTCGTTCTTGATTTGAAACAGAAAAACCCATCAAAAATTAACATTTTTATTTATTTATTTATTACAATTTCTTATATACCGCACTATTCGGCATCAGCGCGGTTGACATTATAACAAGATGACCAGTGCAACAAGCTGTTTGGTTTTACATATAACAGGAGTACAAACTTGGATAACTGGAGTATAAACTTGGATAACAGGGGTGAACTATATACATGAAATAATTACAAGGAACAATATTGAAGGCAACTATAACCTAAGGAAAGTATGCGCAGAATCTGGGTGTTGGCGCTATCTCAGAACTAGCCATGGTTACTTCTTTGGTGAGGTTACCTAGGTTTCATTGCTGACTGGGTAGTATTGGAGGAAAAGTCAAGCGATACTGTGCCATTCAAGGAAAGCATTTAGACCATTAGGAGAACCCATCTGTAATTTAAAGATACATTTAGAACATAAGATATGCCATACTGGGTCAGACCAAGGTCCATCAAGCCCCGTATTCTGTTTCCAACAGTGGCCAATCTAGGTCATATGTACCTAGTAGTTTCCCCAAGGGACACAGGTTCCACAGTGCTTGTATTGGTTCAAGCATTGATATCCTGGGTCCCTTCTTAATAATGGTTTATGGACCTTTCCTCCAGGAACTTGTCCAAACCTTTTATTAGTCTTAAATAGTTTACCCTGTAGCTTCATTGCATGTCCCCTAGTCTTTCTATATTCTGATAAGGTAAACAATTGATCTACGTTTACCCGTTCCACTCCGTTCATTAATTTATAGACTTCTATCATATCTCCCCTCAGCCGTCTCTTTTCCAGGTTAAAGAACCCTAACCTTTTTAGCCTTTCGTCATAGGAGTATCCTTCCATCCCCTTTACCATTTTGGTGGCTCTTCTCTGAACCTTTTCTAAAATCGCTATATCCTTTTTAAGATACGGCGACCAGAATTGCACACAATATTCAAGGTGCAGTCTCACCATGGAACGATATAGAGGCATTATAATATCTTTTGTTTTATTTTCCATTCCTTTCCTTATCATACCTAGCATTCTATTTGCTCTCTTGGCCGCTGCTGCACACTGGGCCGAGGGTTTTAACATGGTATCCACAATGACGCCTAAATCTTTTTCCTGGGTGGTAGTTCCTAATGTGGAACCTTGCATCGTGTAACCATAGTTTGGGTTGTTCTTCCCTAGGTGCATAACCTTGCACTTGTCCACATTAAATTTAATCTGCCATTTTGATGCCCAGTCTTCCAATTTATCAAGATCCTCTTGCAATTTTCCACAATCCTCTTGGGTTTTAACAACTTTAAATAGTTTTGTGTCATCTGCAAATTTGATAACCTCACTGGTTATTCCACTTTCCAGGTCATTTATGAATATGTCAAAAAGCAGCGGACCCAGCACAGATCCCTGGGGTACACCACTATTCACCTTTCTCCATTGGGAAAATTGGTCATTTAGCCCTACCCTCTGCTTTCTATCTTTTAATCAGTTCCTGATCCACAATAGTACACTGCCTCCTATCCCATGACTCTTTAGTTTTGCCAAAAGTCTCTCAAGAGGGACCTTGTCAAAGGCTTTCTGAAAGTCCAGATACACAATATCAACCGACTCACCTTTGTCCACCTGATTATTCACTCCTTCAAAAAAACATAACAGATTAGTAAGACAAGATCTTCCTTGTCCAAAGCCATGTTGGCTGTCTCCCATTAGGTCATGACTATCTACATGCTGAATAATTTTATTCTTTATGATGGTTTCTACCATTTTTCCCGGTACTTACGTCAGGCTCACCGGTCTGTAGTTTCCCGGATCACCCCTGGAACCCTTTTTAAAAATTGGTGTTACATTGGCGATCCTCCAATCTTCAGGTATTAGAGATGATTTTAATGATAGTTCACAGATTACTAATAGCAGGTCTTGAATCTCATATTTCAGTTCTTTCAACAGCCTTGGATGTTTACCATCTGGCCCAGGTGATTTGCTACTCTTCAGTTTATCTAATAGTTGTAATACATCTTCCCGATGTATCGATATTTCCTTCAATTCTTCCGCACCTTTAAATACCACTTCAGTCATGGGTAACATCCCTACATCTTCCTCAGTAAAGACCGAAGCAAAGAATTCATTCAGTCTCCGCTATCGCCTTGTCGCCTCTTAGTGCTCCTTTAACCCCTTTATCATCTAATGGACCAACTGACTCTCTCACAGGTTTTTTGCTACGAATGTACTTGAAAAGGTCTTTATTTCGCGTTTTTGCTTCCGCAGCAAGCTTCTTCTCAAATTCTCCCTTTGCCTGCCTTATCAATGCCTTAAATTTGACTTGCCAGTGCTTGTGCTGTTTCCAGGTTTCGTCGTTTGGCTCTTTTTTCCATTTCCTGAAAGATGCTTTTTTGGCAACAACAGCCTCTCTGACCTCACCTTTAAACCATGCTGGCAGTTTTTTGGACTTCCTTCCACTTTTCTTAAAGCGTGGAATACAGCTGGTCTGGGCTTCCAAGATAGTATTTTTCAACAACAGCCAAGCCTGATGTACGTCTTTAATCTTTGCAACTGCTCCTTTTAGTTTTTTCTTCTTTTTTTTTTGAAACTTTTATTTTCATTTTGCAACAAACAAAGAAAACAACACACCAAAAGATACAAAACAAGTATACAATAAGGAAAAGTAAACCCATTACCCCCCACCCCGGTGCTTCTTCTCTACCCGTTTGTATCAGCATGTGAGCGCTTCCAGTTAACAGTGATTATACATCAAACAATCAAAAAATATCCACAATACAGCATGATCATGGGACAGAGATATATACAAAATTAGACAGTCAGATGAGAGCATTTAGCAAAATGTACATATTCATGGAACATCTTCCATTAAGACCAATAAGAAGGAGTCTGAACGGAGGAAGCACACAGACGAGGTATTTGTTCATATTTACTGTAGAGACAGGCATGATTCCACCATTCAGTGAGGCTCAGATGGGAACTAGTTTCCCAGTATTACTCAATGAGGGAAACAGCAATGCCAAGCATAAAGTTCAAAAGGAGATAAGCCATTTCCTGGGAGAGAGGGGATCCCCGCAGCTGGGCGAAGTCCCACTACCCTCCGAGAAAGGGACTCCTGAGAGTGCAATATAGACTAAGTACGACCCCAGACCCGGCGCCAGTTATACTGTAGTGCGGGATATTCATACATAACATGAAATGAAGTAATAAACCAATGGCCACAGGACGTGTCCAGCAACCATTACCCTGAGTAGTGTTCCATATGTCTAAACTGTGAGGAGTGTAAAAACACCGGTGGGCTAGAAGGAAGAGGGTCTGAGTGAGTGAGGCGGGTCGGAAACCCGTGTCCCTCTGCTCCAGATAAGGCTCCATTGCGCCGAGGTTAAAGTCACATGCAATTCTCTCTCCCATACTTTCTGCGCTATAGAGGTATCTCTAGTGATAGCATTACATAAGGTTTAGTAAAATTGGATGCTACACCCGGTAAACTACCGAGAGATCGGAAGTTTCCAATCAACCTTATGCAGAGAGTGCCGATGGCGGGAGTACTCTAGTGCTCCGAATGCAATGCTGAAGTTACACTGACCAGAGTCGGGGGTCGAGAGGTTGCATAGGAATATTAAAGGCACCTAAAGTGTCGAAAAACATTGGTGGATAGTGGGAGTCTAATGGGAGAGTTATACCAGGGAGTAAGGTAAAAGGAATCGGTGAGCAAAGGCCCACTACTATATCTAGCCACACAGGTCTGCTCGGTACTGGAGCTTCCAACCAACAAGCACCTTGTTTGAGAAGAAAAGATTGAGGGAGCACTTGAATAAAATCGCCACCAAGTATTAATGGAACTTTAGCGGAGGCCGAGGCCAACTGCGCAAAACATGCATAGTGAGCAGGGTTGTCCACATTCGGGACATAGTGCAAATACACGTGAATTCACTATCTCCAACCTCAAGGTGTACACGGGCCCATCCACCCTCCATGTCAGCGCTAAGATCAGGTACAGTAGCGTGCAAAACTTCTTGACCAGAATGACTATCCCGTACCATTTGGAAACGGTGGGAGAGTAGGCAGCTACCATGTGAGGCCTAGCATTGAGTTTCAGTGTTTCAGCAGAGTGTAGTGCGTTTCCTGAAGAAACACCGAATCAACGTGCTCGTGGCTAAGATAGCTAAGGATTTTCTTTCTGCTGAATGGACCAGCAATACCCTGTACGATGAATAATAAGAGTTTACATGAGGCCATTCAGAAAAGTTAAAATTCTGAGCATGATAGCACACATAATTTCACTGTGTCCCTCAAACTGACTGTATCTGGCTGTACACATGACATAGGAAAATAAGCTAATATAATACAATGAAGCGCCCCACATTAACAAAGATAACCGCAGTACGGTAGAGGAGAAGCAAAACCCCAAAATTACTGGCGACCATGTGTCTGCGGGGAGAAACCCCAGAGAAGGCCGGAATTGAAAAAACATATAACCTGTAGGACTGTGCGTGCTCCGAATCCGACCGAGGCACACATCATGAAGGGATAGGAGACCAAAGATAAAAGTCATACAGAGAAAGAAAGAAAGTCCAGGCTATTTCTGTGCTGGGCTATGATCGCCGCATCGGGCCCTTCAAAATGGCGGACAGAGCCGGCAGATAAGAGTCCAAAATTTGGGATTAGCGCATCTGTTCTGCTTCTTTGGAGTCCAAAAATGTTGATAATAGATCAGGATCCTCGAACGTCCTGGTCTGGTTATGGAGAGTCACTCGGAGCTTCGCTGGATACAACAGGCCAAAGCGAGCCTGTAGCTGTTGAAGTCGAGGGCGAAGAGCAAGGAGTTTCTTCCGACGGTCAACGGTAGGCTTTGCCAAATCAGGAAAGAAGGAGACCTTACGACCTTCATATTCCAAATGATGATTCGCTCGGGCAGCATGTAAGATTTGTTCCACTTGTTGATATCGTAGCAAGCTAAAGATAATAGGCCGGGGGGTCGTGCGGTTGAGCGCCATGCGGGCAGGAACACGGTGTGCTCGATCGATTTCCAGTTCTCTGTGAAAAGTAATCTTCAGCAAGGAGGGAAGAGTTTTGAGCAAGAATTCTCTTATATCTCCTGCTTCCACTCCCTCCGGCATTCCAAGGAGCCTCACATTGTTGCGACGGGCGCGATTATTGCTATCTTCCAACTCCTTTTGAAGATTCTGTATCTGGCGCTCAGCCTCGTCCAGTTTGCCCAAGCGCACCTCGTGCGAGTCGAGGACCCCCGCCATATTGTCCTGCCGTAATGAAAGACCTTCAAGTCGGTCTTGGAGCACTCCAAAGTCTTCTCGCATGGCTCGAAGCGCTTCTCCATTAGACTGCACCAATTCCTTCACGCCGCGTATTTCCTCCAAAATCTCCAGGTGCACTGCGGGGTTTTCACGAAATGGAACCATCTTCTGCGGGGAGGATACCTCCGTTTTGGAGCGTTTTCCGTGAGAAGAAGAAGGAGACCCGAAGTCCAAGCGCGCTGGTTTGTGGGCCGCCATCCCCCCCGAGGTGCCCCGGTCAGCTCGGAGCAAAAAAGTAAATTTATATAGGTATTAAGTCAGGATTCTGAGTAGGCCTCTCGGGAGCTTCAACGCAAAGCGTCCTACCCGCTGGACATCAGGCTCCGCCCCCCCTTTTAGTTTTTTCTTAACTGTTTTCCGCATTTTATCATAGTCTCCCTTTCGAAAGTTAAAAGGTAGTACTGTGGATTTCCTTACTATCCCTCCTCCACTAATTAAATCAAAGGCGATCATGCTATGATCACTATTGCCAAGTGGCCCCAACAACCTTATCTCTTGCACTAGATCTGGTGTTCCACTAAGGACTAGGTCTAATATGGCTTCCCCTCTGGTCGGTTCATGAACCAGCTGCTCCAAGAAGCAGTCATTTATTTCTTCTAGGAACTTTATCTCCCTAGCATGTCCTGACGTGACACTGACCCAGTCGATACCGGGGTAGTTGAAATCACCCATTATTATTACTGCGCTGTAACTTTTGTTAGCTTCCTTGATTTCTTTGAACATTTCATCATTCCTTTGGTCATTCTGGCCAGGCGGTCGATAGTACACCCCCACTGCCATCGCCTTCCCCCTTTTACATGGAATTTCAATCCATATAGATTCTACAGCAGATTTTGTTTCCTGCAAAACTTTAATCCTTTCTGACTCAATGCCCTCTCTAACATAGAGAGCAACCCCTCCACCAATTTGATTAGCTCTATCATTACGATATAGTTTGTACCAAGGTATCATAGTGTCCCACTGGTTGTCCTCGTTCCACCATGTCTCTGATATTCCAATCATATCTAACCTTTCATTTAGTGCTATATATTCTAACTCTCCCATCTTATTTTTTAGACTTCTAGCATTTGCATACAAGCATTTTAGAGAATGTATTTTATTCATATTAATTTGGGTATTGTTAGACATGGGTAATTTGGGATCTTTAAGCTCTGTCTGCTCCATACTCGAGGGCATTTGGGCTAGTTTACTCTTTTGTGGAACCTCTCTGCTTTTGGTAGTATCCTTCAAAGATACATTCTTCCGAACCATCGGCTCTTGGGCGACTGTCGGCTTTCCCCTAATATCTAGTTTAAAAGCTGCTCTATCTCCTTTTTAAAGGTTAATGCCAGCAGCCTGGTTCCATCCCGGTTAAGGTGAAGCCCATCCCTTCGGAAGAGCCCCTCCTTTCCCCAGAATGTTCCCCAGTTTCTAACAAATCCAAAACCCTCATCTCTGCACCATTGTCTCATCCACGCATTGAGACTCCGGAGCTCTGCCTGCCTTTTGGGTCCTGTGCGTGGAACAGGAAGCATTTCGGAGAACGCTACCCTGGAAGTTCTGGATTTCAACTTCCTACCTAAAAGCCTAAATTTAGCCTCCAGAACCTCCCTACCACATTTTCCTATGTCATTGGTACCGACATGTACCAAGACAGCAGACTCCTCCCCAGCACTATCTAAGACGTTATCTAGGTGGCGCGTGAGGTCCGCTACCTTCGCACCAGGCAGGCATGTTACCAGGCGATCCTCACGTCCGCCAGCCACCCAGCTATCTACATGCCTAATGATCGAATCACCAACTATAACGGCTGTCCTAACCCTTCCCTCATGGGCAAATGGCCCTGGAGAAACTTCCTTGGTGCAAGAGGGTTTTACATCACCTGGAGGACAGGTTCTAGTTACAGGATCACTTCCTGCCACACCAGGGTGATGCTCTCCTGTCACGTGACCTCTCTTCTCCATGGCAACAGGGATGCTGCCAGACTGGAGGTGGGACTTCAGGACTATATCCCTGTAGGTCTCGTCTATGTACCTCTCTGTCTGTCTTATGCTTTCCAAGTCTGCTACTTTAGCCTCTAGAGAACGGACTCGTTCCCTGAGAGCAAAGAGCTCCTTGCACCTAGTGCACACGTAAGACCTCTCGCCAACTGGGAGAAAATCGTACATGTGACACTGAATGCAAAAGACTGGAAAGCCCCCATCCTGCTGCTGGACTGCTGTCTGCATCTTTGTTCTAAGTTTGTGTTTAGATCTAAGTTCTTTACTTACTAAGGGTTGCTATGGATATTTATACTAATAAAACTGTACCTAATACGTGTAATATACCTTGTTCACCTGAAGCTTAACTAATCTCAGGTCCTTAGTGTATGATTGATTTGGGTAATGAGCTTCACCTGAGAGCACCTCCTGCCTTTAAGATGTGTAAGTACCTATAAAGCTACGATTATCCCAGGGGTGGGTAGGTGTGGGGAGGGAGGGAGGGAAATAACACTTATTAAAAGAGGGATGCTACACAGTTCCCTGTCTTGTGCTGCTGACGTAAGCTATATTCTGATTTGATTTAAATTATAGCTCTTAGCTGCTGCTAGGCTCTAACTTCTTATGAAATTTAAACTACAAGCTCTCTGCTGGGTTCTAAATTTAACCAGAAAGCTATCTTCTGTGTTTTAAATTTAAGCTAAAAGTACTTTGCTGATGCTAGGCCCTGAGTGACTATTACATTTAAACTACAAGCTCTCTGCTGGGTATGAAATGTAACCAGAAAATTCTCCTCTGTGTTTTAAAACTAAAAGTACTTTTCTGATGCTAGGCCCTGAGTGACTATTAAATGTAAACTACAAGCTCTCTGCTGGGTTCCAAATGTAACCAGAAAGCTCTCTTCTGTGTTTTAAATTTAAACTAAAAGTACTTTGCTGTTACTAGGCTCTGAGTGACTATTCAATTTAAACTACAAGCTCTCTGCTGGGTATGAAATGTAACCAGAAAGTTCTCCTCTGTGTTTTAAAACTAAAAGTACTTTGCTGATGCTAGGCCCTGAGTGACAATTAAATGTAAACTACAAGCTCTCTGCGGGGTTCCAAATGTAACCAGAAAGTTCTCCTCTGTGTTTTAAATTTAAACTTAAACTGCTGCTACTAGGCCCTGACTGATTTAACAAAAAATAGTGGGTTCACAGATTAATTAGCTTTAATACAAAGAATTCATTTTAGAAAATTACCAAAAGTATATACTCACAGTTGCAGATCTCTCTCCAGAAGTAACAGTCCCTTTTTCTAGTCCTTCAAGACAGAGGATCACAGAGCTCTGGTTGAGCTATTTATGCCTGTACTGCTGAGGTAAGCTGTGACCAACTTCCTGGGTAATTAACAGTCCTTGCTTGGATAGGAGGAGTCTTTCAAAATGGCCTTTTGATCTGCCACCTGGTGTTAACACCTATTGAAAAAGGTTTCACAGGTCTCTTGCCCCCTAGGTAGAAGGCCTCTTTGTAAAGGTCTCTAGAAGACTTTATTTGTTGCTCAAAGAGTACAGACCCTGTTTTGCCTTTTGTGCTAAGCTAAATTCTGATTTGATTTAAATTATAGCTCTTAGCTGCTGCTAGGCTCTAACGTCTTATGAAATTTAAACTACAAGCTCTCTGCTTGGTTCTAAATTTAACCAGAAAACTCTCTTCTGTGTTTTAAATTTAAGCTAAAAGTACTTTGCTGATGCTAGGCCCTGAGTGACTATTCAATTTAGACTATAAGCTCTCTGCTGGGTTCCAAATGTAACCAGAAAGCTCTCTTCTGTGTTTTAAATTTAAACTAAAAGTACTTTGCTGTTACTAGGCTCTGAGTAACTATTCAATTTAAACTACATGCTCTCTGCTGGGTATGAAATGTAACCCGAAAGTTCTCCTCTGTGATTTAAAACTAAAAGTACTTTGCTGATGCTAGGCCCTGAGTGACAATTAAATGTAAACTACAAGCTCTCTGCTGGGTTCCAAATGTAACCAGAAAGCTCTCTTCTGTGTTTTAAATTTAAACTAAAAGTACTTTGCTGTTACTAGGCCCTGAGTGACTATTAAATTTAAACTACAAGCTCTCTGCTGGGTATTTTTGTCCCAATTTCTGTAATTTAGAGATCCGGTCACCGCCTCTTGGGTCTGGTGGAATGCAATCTAAAACCCGCCGGCGTAGCTGTTCAAAGTATGTGCCCTTGCATGCAGTGTTCTACCAGAGGCGCTGGAAGGTTTTTCATACGTAAGCTAGATGCATGTTCTCCCAAGCACTTTTTAATAGGTTTAGTAGTCCGTCCCACATAATAAAGGGACAAGGGCAAGAAATCAAGTAAACCACAAAAGGTGATTCACAGGTTGTGTGCCAATTGGATTTATACAACCATTATATATAAATCCATCAACCTTGGATCATCGTTTGGATATGCGGTTCATGTGACAAAGCTTGTGCGTCGTTCTTTTTTTCAGATTAGGCTGTTGCATTGTTTTTGGCTGCTACTTTCTGCTTCAGATTTTTGTTCCGTTTTTTTAGGGAGTTTTATCACCTACTTTTGATTATGCTAACGTGATTTTGGTTGGTCTTCTGTCTTCAACTCTGTCTGCATTGCAGATAGCACAAAATGCTGTGGCAAGGGTTCTTTTGGGTAAATCATGGTATTATCATATCACTCCTTGCTTGCGTTTTTTGCATTGGTTGTCGATTCAACAAAGGGTTTTGTTTGAAATTCTTTGCTTCGTGTTAAAGATCAAAATGGAGTTGTCAGCTTCTTGTCATGCTGAGTTACTACAGTGGCAAACTTCTTTGCATCCGCTTCATCTGGGTTTTCAGGATTGTTTCATTATGCCACTATTGTTTGCCACTAGCTTGCATGTTACTTGGTCTGATGCATTTTCTCTTTATGTTCCCTGTATGTGGAATAATTTACCGGATTCCTTGCGGGGTTGCCTTGATGTGCTGGACTTTCATCAAAAATTGAAGATCTTTTTATATTTGCAAGCTTTTGAGACTGTTTCCTCCTGAGGTGGTTTGTTGAGTGGTATTTTTGCATTTATTGTTGCTGTTTTATAGTGCATGTTTTTTGTTCCGCTTTGAATTGTATGATTAAGCAGCCTATAAATTATTTAAATAAATAAATAAATAAAACAAATTCTCAATGCTCTGATCTTTATTAGTCGCATCTGAAGCTTTACATTGATAAACCTTTAAGTGATATCTGGCTCATATGAAGCCAATTCTCAGATGCATAGATAAAGGAACAAAAATGTGTATTTCTTGGACAAAATGCCTAGTTTTAGGATTTTCAGAAACTATCAAGCCATTTGCTTTTAAAGTATTATGGTTCTTTTCCATTACATTGATTTATGAGTCTTTCAGACTGCATAATAACATGTTTGTGCATCAGTTATCAGACTATAATTCTGTAAATAAAAGAACAAATTGCCTGTTACACAAAGTGTGATTCCACTTCTTAGAATATCACAAGTGCAATGATATAATGGTTCAGGCATTCCTAACAGGGGCTATACAGTTCAAACAATGGTAAGAATTTGAGGGTTTGTTTATTTTATTTTTTTAATTGCTAGCTCTCTGACTGGGAGCTCTTAAAAGGGTTTTGTATATTTTTTAAACAAAGTTACTTTCTTTTTGGTGCTTTAGTAGACATATTTTCTTTGGTGGGGTAGGTTTAAAACTCTGCTTTGGTAACTTTCTCAGCTCTTGGGAACTGCTGACACCTAATCAGGAGTTAGTGGGCCTAATTAGCCTGTGAATGAACTGAGAGCAGCTGAGGCCTGCATAAAAGGCTTCAGAGCCCTGCCCTGTTTGAGGCATTCCTAACAGGGGCTATACATTTCAAACAATGGTAAGAATTTGAGGGTTTATTGTTTTTGTAAGTGCTAGCTCTCTGACTGGGAGCTCTTAAAAGGGTGTTGGTATATTTTTAAAACAAAGTTACATTCTTTTTGGTGCTTTAGTAGACATATTTTCTTTAGTGGGGTAGGTTTAAAACTCTCTGCTTTGGTAACTTTCTCAGCTCTTGATAACTGCTGACACCTAATTAGGTGTTAGTTCCCTTCCTACTCCCCAACTCCCACCCACCCCTAGTGAGCAGTCTTGCTTTATAGGGCACCTCCCCATTTAACAAAACACAGGGACTTGGAACAGCACATTTTGAATGTAAATAAAGAGACTTAACTGCTTTTTCTCTGAAAGGACAACTGGAAAACTGGCTGGTACTTTGGTAGATCTCTCTCTTTTGCTTTAACAGATACCTAAGCTCCACGAACTGAACAATGGCTGGGAAAAATCATATCGCTAATGCTGTTGCCCTCGTTACAGCTTCTGCCTCTGTCCAGACAGAGGTCCCAATGCCAGTTGAAGGACCGGTTCCATGTGCAGGGTGCCTGCATGCTGAAGCTCTGAGGAAACAAGTGGAGGAACTCAGAGAGGAGGTGGTGAGGCTGAGGAGCATTCAAGACAGTGAGAAGTACAATGATGAGATGCTTCTTGCAGCAACCAAGCTCTCCAGCAGAGGAGAAGATGGGTGCCGACAGAATGACGAAGGTTGGACACAAGTCACTAGGGCCTGCAGAATCACCAATCCAACTTCTTCAGCCCTTGAATTGAAGAACCATTATGCAGCCCTGGAAGGGAGGAGGTGAAAGCATCACTGGAAAGGGAAGAACTAGAGCTCAAGTACCCCAAAGTTGCAGAATCAGTGACCACAAGGAAGCAAAGGGTAGTGGTGGTTGGTGACTCTCTTCTGAGGGGTACTGAGGCGTCCATCTGCCGACCAGACTTGATGTCCAGAGAGGTATTCTGTCTGCCTGGTGCCAAAATCCAAGATGTTACGGAGAGTTTGCCGAGACTCATCAAGCCCACTGACTATTACCCAATGTTGCTAATCCATGTCGGAACAAATGATATTGCCAGGTATCCCTCTGAGCATATCAAAAGTGACTTCATGGCTCTGGGACAGAGGGTGAAGTACTTAGGTGCACAGGTGGTGTTCTCTTCAATCCTCCCTGTTGAAGGTAAAGGCCAAGGCAGAGAGGTTCGCATCCTGGAGATGAATGCATGGCTGCATGGATGGTGTCATCGAGAAGTTTTGGTTTCCTAGACCATGGGATGCTGTTCCAAGGGTTGCAGAGCAGAGATGGCATCCATCTGTCCAAGAAAGGTCGACGGTAACAGGGGTAACATATGGAAAGCAGTGTGTATAAATGCCCATAGCATGGGAAATAAGATCCCTGATGTTGAAGCTTTGGTAAGAGTGGCCGACTTGGATTTAGTGGCAGTTACAGAAACATGGTTCACAGAAAACCATGACTGGGATGTAACTATACCTGGCTATACATTATTCAGAAAGAACAGGGTAGGAAGAAGGGGAGGAGGAGTGGCACTATATGTAAAAAATACTATTAAAGCTTTGGAATTACAGAGCTTAAAAGGGAGAGAGGAGGCATTGTGGGTTAAACTAGAAAGAGGGAAAGAGAAATCTATTTGCATTGGCGTGATATACAGACCTCCCTCACAAGAGGAAGAGCTGGACAGAGAGTTAATTGAAGACATACGCAGCATTGCTAGGAAACGGGAAGTGCTACTGATAGGGGATTTCAATATGCCAGATGTTGATTGGCACATTCCTGCTGCAGTATCATCTAGAAGTAAAGAGATCCTGGATTCTCTACAGGGAGAACTATTCAGGCAATTGGTAACAGACCCCACACGTGAAGGGGCCATACTGGACTTGTTGCTTACCAATGGTGAAAGTGTTTCTGATGTTATAGTGGGAGATCATTTTGCATCCAGTGATCACCAGATGGTATGGTTCAGTATTAGGACTAGGGTTGTTAGAATCCATTCAAAGATGAAGGTCTTGGACTTTAGGAAGGCTAACTTTGCCAAGATGGGCCAATACCTCAGGGAGTCATTAGCGGGATGGGAACAGCTGGGGGATGTAGAAAAACAATGGGCAAAACTGAAAGGCGATATTTTAAGGACAACCAACCTTTTTGTTAAAATGGTAAATAAAGGTAAAAGGAGACCACTATGGCTTTCGAAAGAAGTAGCTGAAAAGGTGAAGAAAGAGAGGGAGGCCTTTATGAAATACAAGAGATCACAGAGAGAGGAAGACAGGCATCTATATTTGGAAAAACTTAGAGAAGCTAGCAAAGTAGTCAGGAAAGCAAAGATTCAAAAAGAGGAGGAAATAGCCAATGCAATAAATGGGGGGGATAAGACATTTTTCAGATATGTTAGTGAGAAGAGGAAGGGCAAAAGTGGTATTGTCAGACTCAAGGGTGAAGGGGAGGAATATGTAGATGCTGATGAGGATAAAGTGGAATTGCTTAAAACATATTTCTGTTCTGTGTTCACAGATGAAGAACCAGGAGCAGGACCTCAGAAAACACCCACAAACAGGAACAGAAGCAAGGGACATCTTGAACAATTTTCAGAAGACTGTGTTCGTGAGAAACTAGCTCAACGTAAAGTAGACAAAGCAATGGGACCAGATGGGATACACCCTAGAATACTGAGGGAACTTGGGGATGTTCTAGCAGCTCCACTGACTGACCTTTTCAATGCCTCTTTGGAGTCGGGAGTAGTGTCAAAGGACTGGAGAGAGGCTTATGTGGTGCGTTTACACAAAAGCGGAAGTAAGGAAGTGGTTGAAAACTACAGGCCGGTTAGTTTAACTTCGGTGCTGAGTAAATTATTGGAAACGCTGCTGAAAGAGAAAATAGTGAGTTTTCTGGAGTCCAGCGGATTACAGGATCTGAGGCAGCATGGATTCACCAGAGGCAGGTCTTGTCAGAGAAATCTGATTGATTTCTTTGACTGGGTGACCAGGGAGTTGGACTGAGGGAGAGCCCTAGATGTGGTGTATTTAGATTTCAGTAAAGCCTTTGACACTGTTCCTTACAGGTGACTTATAAACAAACTGAGCACCCTAGGGATGGACCCTAAAGTTACTGCTTGTGTTAGAAATTGGTTGAGTGGAAGGCAACAAAGAGTACAGGTAAATGGGGCTCACTCTGAGGAGAAGGATGTTACCAGTGGTGTGCCCCAGGGATCTGTCCTTGGACCTATTCTTTTTAACATCTTTGTTAGTGATATAGCAGAAGGGCTGTCAGGTAAGGTTTGCCTCTTTGCGGATGATACCAAAATCTGCAATAGAGTAGACACCCAGGAAGGTGTAGATAACATGAAGAGGGATGTAGCTAAGCTTGAAGAATGGTCTAGAATTTGGCAGCTGGGATTTAATGTTAAAAAATGTAAGGTCATGTATTTGGGCTGCAGCAATCCAAGGGAGCAATATAGTATAGGGGGTGAAGTACTTTTCTCCACTAAAGAAGAGTGGGACCTAGGCGTGGTTGTGTTTGATGATCTTAAAGTAGCTAAACAGGTAGAAAAGGCGACGGCAAAAGCTAGAAGGATGCTTTGGTGCATATGGAGAGGAATGGCTAGCAGAAAAAAGGAGGTGATAGTGCTTCTGTATATGTCTTTAGTGCGACCTCATTTGGAGTATAATGTGCAATTCTGGAGACCACACCTTCAAAAGGATATAAACAGGATGGAGTCAGTACAGAGGGTGGCTACTAAAATGCTTAGTGGTCTTCATTATAAAACATATGAGGACAGATTTAAGGATCCTAATATGTACACCTTAGAGGAAAGGCGGGATAGAGGTGATATGATTGAGATGTTTAAATACCTCCGTGGCATAAATGTACAGGGGGAGAGCCTCTTTCGATTGAAAGCAAGTTCTGCTATGAGGGGACATGGGATGAGGGTGAAGGGGGATAGATTCAGGAGTGATATGCGGAAATATTTCTTTATAGAAAGAGTGGTGGATCCGTGGAATAGTTCCCAGTGGAGGTGGTAGAGATGAGGACAGCATCTGAATTCAAAAAATCATGTGACAAACACAGAGGATTTCAAAAGGAAAAAAGGGGACTGTTGTAGTTGTTGATATGGAAGGACAGACAAGATAGGCCATGTGGTCTTTTTCTGTCATCATGTTTCTATGTTTCTATGAAAATAGCGTGCTCTCTGTTGCACCGGTTGCAGAAGTTGCTTATGTAAAATCAGTGGAAAGCCCTAAGGTTAAACTCGATAATGCCAACAGCAGACATGCCAATGAAATACAATACATAACATACCAGAATCAGATGCAATAGACAGAAATTGCAGTGAATGGGAAGTTGTGAATGGTAGATTTGTTGGAGCATTCTCACTTTAGAAATAGAAGCCAGGCAATCCTGGACTCTCTTCATGATGTGCTTCTTCAGCAATGGATTGCAAAACGCAGATTTCTCTCTGCAGTTATCATGGTGGGAAGCACAGCACCATTCTAAAATTCCAATCGCAATTAATGTGGGTGAACTTAATGCCACTCATTGAGATGGTGGTAATTGCATCTGTTCAAACTGCAGTTGTGACAGTCAGCATGCCCTAGTCACTCCTACATGAACTGCAATGTGCCGTCAATGCCTTACCCGCCCAGGCCCACCTAGCCCCCATCCCATCCCACACTAAACAATTAAAGCGGGATTTTTACTGTGCCGGCTCCTTTAGCATACAGTAGCAGTGACTGCAGTCCAACACTAACTGCTTAGCGTGCAGCAAATATTAACACACTTCAGTAAATATGCTCCTTAGAGTCTAAAATGGTGCCTAAGGGCCCGATATTCAAAGGATTCTTGCTCCCTAACTTTGAGAGTTATGCACCTAAATTGGCCTTTTTGAAAACTTACTAGGGCTAAGTTCCTAAATGTTTTCCTAAAATTTCACTAAACTCCTAGTTTTAGGAGTATAAAAAGTGGGTGGCAATGGTGGTGGATTTATGAGGGGAAAGGAAGTCAGGAGCACTGATTTTCAGCACTACGCACCTAAATTAGGCTCATAAATCTAAGCAACTAAATGGCAGGCCTAAATTTAGGAGCATAAGTTTTAAGCTCTTTAATGAGGATGAATTTTCAGCTGAAAACGTAGGGGCCAGATATTCTTTTGGGTCAGCTATGCGCTACTATGGTGCATGGTTGTTGCTGCTGAACTTTAACCCCGGATATTCAATGCTGGGGTCATATGTGGCCCCAGCATTGAATATTCGGGATCACCGCACAGCCCACTAGCCCACAGAAGCTAACCGGGCAGCAGCGATATTGAGCCACTGCCTATTAGCTCCCACGGGTAAAGATAGGCCAGCTTCTGCTGTATCTATCTTTTACCCGTGGGTGCTAACCAGGCAGCGGTATAATATCACCACTCCTCAGTGACTGGTGCCGCCGCTGAAACGCCCTGATACCAGGGGATATTCAACGGCTCTAAGCATGTGAGTGCCGCTGAATATTCCGCTAGCTGGTATTTACATGGTCTGTGGGGCTGCAAACCATGTAAATGTCTTTGAATAACTCCCCTCTTAGCTTTTTTGGAATATTGGGCCCAAAATAATTAAGTGCTTCTGGTAATGGAACAGAAATGGTCTGAAATGAACCCTGTCCGCTCAATTTTCCAGTAGGAGTTCAAGGTGAGTTGCATTCAGACATGTGAGTATTTCCCTGGTCCCAGAGGGCTTGCGGTCTAGTTTATATCTGAGGCAATGGAGGGTTAAGTAACGTGCCCAAGGCCAGCGGGAGTGCCAGTGGGATTGAACACTGGTCTCTCTGATCGCCTGGTTGTTGCTGTAATCACTAGGCTATTTCTGCACTCTAGGTGTTGGGTGCTCCTCACAGAACTTGTGCCACGCGTTAGGGTACGTATACTGAAATAACTGCTAGGAACATGCTGACTATGTCTCTGACAGTTACCATGGAAACACCACACTTAACACATTATTTTTAACCCTAAAACATTAAGTGCAAAAACCTAACTCACTTTAGTAAAGGGGCCCCTTAGATTGTAAGCCCTATAGGGACAGGAAAATACCTTGCTTTGAACTTCTGGGAAGCCGTGAGTTAAATCCAATTCCCTTTCCTTTCCTGTTTTATCACACTCCTATTGCCTTGGGGGTCTCCAGTCCAATGCTTGTGCTACTTGACCCCTCTCCTAGTGTCTTGGGGTCTTCCTGCCATTGTTCTTACTGCTTTGTCCCTCTTCTCAGGCCTTGAGGTCTTCATTCGGCTTTGTTTCTCTCGGGGTGGCGTCGCGTCTTTCTGTCAGTCTTAGTGCCTTCACCTATCTTTTCATAATGAGGACTCTTCATATTACTCCTGATGCCTTGGAGTATTGTTGCTTCTGTGGCCGGTGCCTGCCAGAAAATTTTAGGCATTTGCTTTCAAATGGATGGAAAACTCCACTGTCACGCTGACTTTAATTGACCTCAATGCTCTCAAGCGGCTTGGAGAAATAGCCTAGGGCTTAGGGTAGCAATCTGGGAACAGAAAAGCCTAAGTTCAAATCCTACTGACTCTCCTTGTAGCCTTGGACAAGTCACTTAGCCCTCCATTGCCTCAGGTATGACCTAAGATTGTAAACCCGATAGGGAAGTACCCAATTGTAACGCACCTTGATCTACAATTGGAATGAGCCAAATAAAATTTCTGCCATGCATATCCATATTAGAGAGTGGTTTTGCTAAAAAGAAACTCATGCACAAATCTGTGAGGAAGGACAAATGAGGAAGGACAAAAAGATTCAGTTGCTTATGTAAGTAGAATTGGTATGTTTATGTTGATGGGTATATGGTGGGTTATCATGAAAATGCATCAAGGTCAATGCCGACGAATAAATTCATGGAAGCCAACCAATCACAAGCTTTATCTAATTTTTTAAAATTGAAGTTGTCTTCTCTCCATTTCAGCTTTCATAATTCTGCCTTGATGGTAGATGACTAGCATAACAAATTACATTTGTGAAGGCCATAGCTGCAAACATAGTAACAATTTCCATCTTTGCTCCCATTTTACAGATTATATGAATTGTCTAAACACTAAATTCCTTCAGTAATGGGCAATCATTTTGAAATATTTAGATAAATACAGCCATCTGATTGTTCTTCATATAGAGATGTGGATTTCTCTTCTAGAATTTAGATAGATAGAGGGCAGGGCCGGCACTATCATTAGGGGAACTAGGCAGCCACTTAGACTGCCGGCCCTTCAGGGTCTCCCATTGCTGCCAACATTGCCCCTTTCCAGGATATACAATGATGGCAATGGCTGCAAACAGTCCTGTGGTGCTTATCTTTAAGTTTTTGTGCCATTGGGCTGATTGCTTCTGCCCCTCAGACTACTCGATGCCGACTTCCTGTTTGTAAACAGCCCCACAGTGCCATGGGGCTGTTTGCAGACATTGTCATAGTTGTACATCCCGGAGAGGGGCGACAGTGGCAGCAATGGGTGCCTAGGAGGGGGGAGGGCACAAGAGATGAGGTTCACCTAGAGCCCCTCATTTCCTCATGCTGGCTCTGGTAGGGAGGCATTTTCAAAGTGCTTCAAACCTCCTAAATGGTGCTCTAGGAGATGTTCAGCAGCAGTAACGTGGTTAATGCCACGGAATATCTCTGGATGCCGCCTCTGAACACCCTGATGCTAGCTGGCTAATGTCAGAGCTTTCGGGCCAGATCCACGGCGGTATCCGTGGATAACCAGCTAGTGGTTATAGTCAGCTGTTAGCCGGGTATCCCAAGGTGGCCAAAGTTAAGCAACTGAAAGGCTCACCTCACTTTTGCCTCTGAAGTCTAACTCGGCAGCTGCTGAATATCCCCCTGGCCAACCTGGATATGGTCCCAGTATTGAATATCCAGATGCAAAGTTCAGCGGCAATGGCTAGCCGCCGTAGAAGCGCTAGCCGTGTGCTGAATATCCCCTCTTAGTACTTCGTTATTTGCAGAACTCATCTCCAGTTTCTTCAAAGGTAAGTAGTTCTGCACAGCCCTGACGCCAGAGAGTGTTAACTGTTTATGGTCTTTTTCATTTGTAACTTTCTGCATTGAAAACGATGCACCAGTGCGGCCTGGTACCTAAAGACAATGCCTCTATTTTCTGAACAGAAATAACCGAAGACGATGGAACTTCTGGGCAATGATTCCTTTTGTGTGAATGCTTCACAGGGTGTGAAACCAGAAATGGGACAGGCAGCAGCCGTCATGGCAGGTAGACTCCGTGTAATAGAGGTACATGACAGGACTCTATTACAGTAAGTAATACAATTCCAGAAATTGCCTATGTGGAACATATTGATTCTGCTGCACATGTCAGAAAATGGAATTTGATAGATGCTGTTACAATACAAAACCATACAGTAAAACTTTTTTAATTATAATGGCAGTGTAAAAGGGTAGAGGGTAGTCAGTGTCAGTGTTCAGAGCCTCTATAATTAATAGCATTGGACTCATGCCATCTGCAATCCATGTTTTGAAATTCCTTCTAGCCAATGTTCTTAGCAAATGCATATAGCTTTAAGGCATGAATAGGGTTTAGGTAACGCTTTCTTGGCCAAGAATCTGCTGAGTCTTACACCACCTGGAGTTGGCCATGTTGCCTCTATAAAAATTCATTAATGCCGGAGACAAAAGTGTATAGCTTTGTTAAAGGATGAAGTCAGCCAGTCGGAGTATTAGTTTCAATGGCTCTGTTTTACATGTGTTAAATCTCCCTGCTGGAATAAAAACTAGCTCGTTGCAACAGCTTTTATACGAAGATCCAGTGGAAATTGCAGATCAGCATGCTTACTCAGTTATGAGCTACTGGCTCTGTCTTCCGGATTATGATGTTGCTGGTAAAATGCAGTAAAACTTGTTGTTTCTGGTCCCTGTATATAAAAGACATCAGGGAATTCAATGTGCTTTGCTGCTTCCAACACTGACCTCTGGTTTTCAAAACTTGCTCTTGCACTGATCAAGTATACTTTATTCTTTATTAAGAGTTTAATATATCACCTTTCATAAAACTGCAAAGTGGTTTGCAAATTCATAAGTCCATGCACTAGGTTGTGAAATCTGTCTGCTGTTGGAAAGCATAGAAGCATTTCAAAGAGGTCGAATTATTGCAACTCTGAACATTAATCGCATGCTGAAAGGTAGAAGATGCCTGAAATAATTTAGTCAAACACAAAAAAACCCCAAAACGGTATTCAAACTATAACTCCTCTAAAAAAGATGGAATACCGTGGAACCCCTCCTTTCCACTCAAAATAATTTTTTGTCGGGCATAAACCGTAAGAGGAAGATAGTCCCACTCTCCCTCACATACAGTACAGGTCCCTGTTATTCATACCACAACTCTCAAGATGCAGACTTTTTCATACCAAAAATCACACTTATCTGGTCACACACACGATATGCACGTTTCGGGGGTGAAAAAAACCCTGTATCAAGTGCCCCCAATGTAAATCAGTGTGTCCAAATCTTCTCACAACCGCCAAAAAGAACACTCGGCTGCTAAAATCAGGGATACCTGCTCAGGATTGGCTACCCACAATACTTCCCAGCATCTGAGAACACCAATCACATAAAGGGGATCCCCACATGTCAAGGAATTCCCTGCTGTGAAAGGTTAGGTGTCAAAAAGGTCCTAACCAATCAATATCTCGATTCAGTCCCGCTGGAGAAACAGTTCATAAAAGAAATATCCAACGCTGTTCCAATCTGCGCAATCTCACTAAGTGATCCCCTCCTCTAGGGTCCACTGGAATGTGGTCAATTACAGTCCATTTTAGTTGTTCAAAACTGTGATGTAAATCTAGGCAATGTTGCACCATCGGGGCCGTTTGTACAGATTGACGAAGCCTTGAGGCATGCTCACCAAAACGTATCTTAATCGCTCTTATAGTACTCCCCACATATTGCAATGGACAGGTGCACTCCAAAAAATAAATCGCAAAAGTAGAAGTACATGTGGTGTGCCATCGGCGGTGAAAAATCCGATCTGTCAATAAATCAGACCATGAAGATCCAGATATAGTAGTGGCACAATAACTGCATCTATTACATGGCAAATACGCCCCAGTTCATAGACCCGGACGATCAGGTCGATCCATAACCACCGCAGACTTTACCAGCATATCTCGCAGGTTCCTCCCCCGGGAATATGTGATTCTCAATGGTTTATTAAAACAAGGATATAGAGATAAAACTGACCAATGTTTCTTCAAAATATGAGTGACTATGTTTGAATGACTCATATAAGGTAGAATTCCCATCAAGATATCCTCCGGTTCTGTTTGAGATTGCAAATGACCAGAATCAAAAAAACATTCCCGGTGTGGCTATAAGGCCCTGCAATACACCGGAGAAATCACCACCTTGGGATACCCCCTACAAAAGAGTCTATTCATCAAGTCCATTGCATGATGTTTAAATTGAACAGTAGATGTACATAAGCGACGAATCCGTAAAAATTGCCCATAAGGCAAGCCTTTACAGAGAGGCTCAGGATGAAAACTGTGATAATTCAACAAACAATTACACTGAACTGGCTTTCGATACAATGTTGCAGATAGAGAAATTCCCTCACGAAAAATCACCATATCCAAGAATTCTAAATGATCCGCATCAAAACTGAATATGTGTTTTTATGGTACCCAGCCAAGCAATAAATTCATGCAACGAGGGCAAATCCGATGTCCAAATAAAAAATATATCATCTAAAAATCTTTTCCACAAAAGTACATTCGTGAAATATGATGATGTGTAAATGTAACGTTCTTCTATATCGGCCATGTATAGTGTGGCAATCGAAGGAGCCACCGTAACCCCCATGGCGATACCAAATATTTGTTGGAAAAATTCTCCCTCAAACAAAAAATAATTGTGAGTGAGTACTAGAGATATCAAGTCCATAAAAAAAGCTTTAGGTAAATGTGATGGAACTCGTTCAAACAATGTCTGAAGTAAACCTAAAACTTCACCCTGATCCACATTCGTATATAATGGAATGACATCTAAGGTGACTATAAAAAACCCCATTGATGGTAAAACCAATTGATGTAAAAAGCTCAAAAAATGCGTAGAATCCCGAACAAAGGATCGAACCGCTACTGCCTCTTCCCTCAAAAAAATGTCACAGAACTTAAATAGTGGTTCAAGAATTGACCCCCGACAAGATACTATAGGTCTGCCCGGTGGATCAACAATAGACTTGTGTATCTTAGGCACAAGATAAATAACCGGTATCTTGGGATTAGACATCAGAAGAAAACGAAACTCCCTCGAAGTAATCCAACCCTTTGAGTATGCCAGCATAATTAGATCCCGAATCTCCCCTTTCAAGGCTTCAGTCGAACAGCGTTGGATATTTCTTTTACGAACTGTTTCTCCAGCGGGACTGAATTGAGATATTGATTGGTTAGGACCTTTTTGACACCTAGCCTTTCACAGCAGGGAATTCCTTGACATGTGGGGATCCCCTTTATGTGATTGGTGTTCTCAGATGTTGGGCAGTATTGCGGGTAGCCAATCCTGAGCAGGTATCCCTGATTTTAGCAGTCGAGTGTTCGGCGTTTTTTGGCGGTTGTGAGAAGATTTGGACACACTGATTTACATTGGGAGCACTTGATACAGGGTTCTTTTCCCGAAATGTGCACGTCGTGTGTATGACCAGATAAGTGTGATTTTTGGTATGAAAAAGTCTGCATCTTGAGAGTTGTGGTATGAATAACAGGGACATGTACTGTATGTGAGGGAGAATGGGAGTATCTTCATCTTACGTTTTATGCCCGACAAGAAAACATTTTGAGTGGAAAGGAGGGGTTCCACGGTATTCCATCTTTTTTTAGTGAAATAATTTAGTGACTTATTCCCATGGAAAAAACACTCAAAATCTAACAAACTATCTCCTACAATGAAAAACGTGTTTTTGAAAAAAAATGTAAAGTTGCATTGTTAAAAATTTGGATCAATTCTTACTTTTCCAAGGGGGAATTAAATGCATGTGTGGTCTCATTTTTTAGAAAGGCTTGAAACAGTCTACCAGCAAGGCCCACAGAAATCAACCTCTGGCAGAATTTGGGCATGTTAATGATAGATACACAGGGCAGTGGTAACAAAAGGACCATTTATTTACTTATACAAAAATGTATATGCCGCTTTCTCAAAATGTTGTTCATCTGAAGTTCAGAGTAAAAAGCACTAACCCTCTTACAAGAGTTGAAGAATGGACTGCCCAAACCAGCCACATCAGAAGTCAGTATCTAGGCAGAAATGGAACGTGAATGTGTAGACTGAACTCTGCTAATCTTTTACAGTGGTTATCCTGAGAAGTTCTACTAATGCAGGCATGGGCGTAACACGATGGTAAGATTTGCTCAGATATACATGAAGGAGATGCAGTTCGCTGTCCACCTCGTTAAGGTTCATTTTGTCACTGCACTAGAACATACAGGACTTAGTCCATTGGGTAATTATTGTGTGGACTCTCTGTTAAGTTGCAGTCTTGCATCGTAGCAGTAAAGCAATTGTTGGAGCAGGGTCGGTGCTACCCATTAGGTGAACTAAGTGGTCACCTAGAGTGCCGATGTTTTGAGGACGGCCCAACACCACCACTCCTGCCACTGTCTAGGGCCTGCGGCAGTGGAAATGAGATTGAAACACAGGGCTTACACATATCTTTTGACGCTGCACTTTGACCAGTCACTTCCATCCCATGCAAATTGGAAGCCTGAGTCAGAGGGGGAAATGCAGCTGATTCTTCAGCTTGGTAAAGAGATGGCTGAGAGGAGATATGACAGAGGTTTATAAAATAATAACTGGAATGAAATGGGCTTAATCCTTCAAAAATATAGAAATAATACGGGACACACAATGAAACATAAAAACATAGAAGCATGATGACAGAAAAAGACCACATGACCTATCTAGTCTGTCCTTCCATATCAACCACTACAACAATCCCCTTTTTACCTTTAGAGATCCTCTGTGTTTGTCCCATGCTTCTTTGAATTCAGATACTGTCCTCATCTCTACCACCTCCTCTAGGAGACTATTCCACGGATCCACCACTCTATCCGTAAAGAAATATTTCCACATCATTCCTGAATCTATCCCCTTTCACCCTCATTTGATGTCCCCTTGTTTATTTATTTTATTAACATTTTTATACTGCGATTTCCTACAGATCAATTGCGGTTTACAATGAACAATTTGAACAATGTGAACAGTACAGGGTAGTACAGTTCAGTTTACATGGAACATTGAACTATGTACAGTAACAGCAACACAGCTTAAATAACTATGTACAAGTTTTTTGTGTTAAATATATACAATTCTTTCATGTGTTGTTGATGCAAATTTGTTAGAGTTTATTGGGTTTGAGGTGCTGGATCAAGAATTTGGGCATTAGTTATGTTATTGAACCATAGTGCTGTGTGAATAGGTAGGTTTTGAGTTTTTTTCTAAAGGTGGGCAGATCTTTGATGGCTCTTAGACAGTCTGGTGGTTTATTCCAGAGAGTGGGAGCACAGTGGGAAAATGCCCTGTTAGTGGTTTTCTTGGCTTTTTGGAAGTCTGTTGTTGTTATAAGATGTAACAGAGCTTGTTTTCAATCGAAAGAGGTTCTTCTCCTTTGCATTTATTCCATGGAGGTATTTAAACGTCTCAATCATATCATCTCTATCCTGCCTTTCCTCTAAAGTATACATATTAAGATCCTTAAGTCTGTTCTTATATGCTTTATAATGAAGACCACTAACCATTTTAGTAGCCACCCTCTGCACCGACTCCAGCCTGCTTATATCCTTTTCAAGGTGCGGTCTCCAGAATTGCACACAATACTCCAAATGAGGTCTCACCAAAGACTTATAACAAAAGTTGCTTGTGCATGTGCTGTTGAGTCAATGCTGACTGTTGGCCAGGGCCAGCCCATCCACTAGGCGAGGTAGGTAGCTGCCTAGGACGGCTGGCCTGGGTGGGCAGCGGCACACATGGGTAGTTGCCCCTGCCCCCCTCCCAGCTGCCACCAATTCCATTTGGAGAGGGAGGTGGGCAGTGGCATTATTTCCAGAAGTGGCTGAAAAAGTCAACGTTTTTGGAAATACTGCCACTGCCTTCCCCCCCCCTAAGACGGAATCGGCGGCAGCTGGGAGGATGATGGCAGCACCAAAATCTCAAAATAAACCACAAACAGAAGACACATAAATATTAAACAACAAAGCCAATAGGGTAGAGCCCTGTGGAACACCCCACAGGAGTGGTGACCAATCAGATACATCACCACCAACCCGCACCTGAACAAAACAAACTAACAAACATGAAGAAAAGCAGTGCAGCACATGGCCCGCAATACCCACAGATTGCAACCGCTGCAGCAACAAAACATGATCAATGGAATCAAAAGCGGAAGAAATATCAAGAAAAATCATCAATGTGTCATTCTGCTTATACAGAGAGAAAACAGCTGAGACGCAGACATGCAGAGGTCAGTACGCCAAGTTCAATGTAAATAGTTGATTTCTACTGTTCTATGTAAAATGTATACAAATTGTGTACAAGACTGTTAATCTGTTATATGTAAACCGCCCTTGATCTCTGGAAGGGGCGGTATAAAAGAAATAGTTAAATAAATAAATAAATAAATAAATAAATAAATCTAGCTAGCTAAGTAAGAAGGTAATCATCTGGACCAAAACCTTTGAAAAATAGTGGGGATAAAGGCTAAACTTAGCTAGGTAGAGTTTATTAGGTAGCTAACTTTAGCTGGTCAAATTTTGGGTGAACTGGAGGTTGGGGTTAGGTCAGAGGGATACAGTAAGGTGGCTATAGCTGAATTTCAATCTCTAGCCCCCTAATTTAGCTGGCCAAATCTAGACACTGCAATAAGGTACCCAAGAACTTAAAATAAAATGCCCCATGGTGGTGGTCTCCATCTTCCCCCTTTCTCTACACCGTTTAAAAGATAAAGCTATGTCCTGCAATGATAAGAACATAAGATATGCCATACTGGGTCAGACCAAGGTCCATCAAACCCAGTATCCTGTTTCCAACAGTGGCCAATCTAGGTCATAAGTACCTAGCAGTCTCCCCAAAAGACACAGGTTCCTCAGTGCTTGTATTGGGTCAAGCAGTGATATCCTGGGTCCCTTTTAATAATGGTTTATGGACGTTTCCTTCAGGAACTTGTCCAAACCTTTTTTAAACCCAGCTACACTAACAGCTTTTACTACATCCTCCGGTAACAAATTCCAGAGTCTGATTACACGTTGAGTGAAAAAATATTTTCTTTTATTAGTCTTAAATAGGTTACCCTGAAGCTTTATTGCATGTCCCCTAGTCTTTCTATATTCTGATGACGTAAACAATCGATCTACGTTTACCCGTTCCACTCCGTTCATTAATTTATAGACTTCTATCATATCTCGCATCAGCTGTCACTTTTCCAGGTTAAAGAGCCCTAACCTTTTTAGCCTTTCTTCATAGGGGTATCCTTCCATCCCCTTTACCATTTTGGTGGCTCTTCTCTGTACCTTTTCTAATAACGCTATATCCTTTTTAAGATACGGCGACCAGAATTGCACACGATATTAAAGGTGTGGTCGCACCATGGAATGATACAGAGGCATTATAATATCCTTTGTTTTATTTTCCATTCCTTTCCTTATGATACCTAACATTCTATTTGCTCTCTTGGCCGTCGCTGCACACTGGGCGGAGGGTTTTAGCACTACTATTCCTCCCCCATACTGTTGGAATGATCAAAATGTCATTCAGCAGTAGAAACGCTTTCCTCCCTCGTCCCCCCCCCCCCTACCACCATTGCCTAATAATCAAACATATCCCTCCAGTGCTTTCACCCTCCCCACTTCCCTCCCATTGGTTTGTGTGGTAACATTTTCCACTCCTTCTTTCCTTTCCAAACAAGGCTGAAAGATATATATGTCTCTAAGCTCAAAATTAGGGAGACCGATATTCAAAGGGTTTATGCTCCTAACCTTGAAAGCTCGACTTCTAAATTGCCTCCCTTGAAAATTTACTAAGTGCCAGATTTATGCTCTTCATTTCACTAAACTCCTAATTTGAGAGTCTAGAAAGTGGGTAACAACAGAGGCAAATGTTAGGCAGGAAAAAAAAATCTAGGAACTTAGCACTTATTTTCAGAATTTGCAACTCACTTAGGCTCATAAATCTAGGAAAGCAAAGAACAGGTCTAAATTTAAGAGCATAACTTTTAAGCTCTCACATTTAGGTGAAGTTTGGGCAGAAAAAATATAGGGGCATGTTTAGTAAAGTGCGCTACCTGGGTAGCGCAGGGTTAGTGTGTGGCATCAGCCCCATGCTAAAAAAGCAGATAGATGGGCTGAAGGACAGATGGCGGCTGAGCAGAGGGTGATATGGGCTGAAGCACCGATCTGCAGAGCCCTGACTGTTACAGGCATGAAAATGATCTGAGTAGCACAGTCACAAAAAAAAAAAGGGAGGAATCAAACCCCTGTCCCCTACTTACGGAGACCATGAGCTAACTAGTAGGCTATACCGCCACACCTCTCTGCACAGAAATGGCTGGATTCAAAGAGACTGCAGGTCACTGCCTAAACTGTCTGCTGTGTGCACCGGCATAGGGCAGCCCCCACCAGTACCCATGATGCAGTGCACATGCAGAACAGCGGTCTACAGCTGATCACTGAATGGCGAATGCACTTATCCATCACCTCCTCTCAGTAAGATGCACTGACAGTGCGTGATACAAGCACAGTGCAGCTACAAACCGTGCCACAGAGCGGTTTCTGCAGTCGCCCTAGAGTGAGGGTGGGCCCAGCACCAGATCTCCAGTACCTGCAGTGCTAGAGATGGTCTCTGCTGCCTGTGCTGCAGATCCCCATCACTGTCACTGTGTGGCAGGTATTGTCTGCAGTTTGATTTATCCAGTTTTATATACCACCTTATCCTTCAATTAAAGTGGCTTACAGAGGATGTTTAGGTACATTTTGAGTGGGTAAGGGGCAGGGGTAGGGTACACATATTACAATTTACAATAAGGCAGGCATTGGTTAACTATGATTGGTTATGAGCTCTGGGATGGTCCGTAGTGCTCAGTGAAGAGTAGTGTCCTGAGCATCTTTCGAAAATCCTTAGGGGTATGTTTACTAAACAGCGCAATTGTGCGGGGCGCACTTGAGCGTGCGCTAAGGTACCTTAGCGCACGCTAATAGTGCGTTTTTGGTGCCCTGCACGCGTGCGCTCCGGCCGCACACGTGCACGCCGCCCGCAAAAGTGCGCGGCGCGCTGATGTGCGATAGAGGCGTGGAAAGGCATTTTGAGGGCGGAGGAAGGCTCCCGAGGGGCGGGGGGACGGGGTCAATGGGTGGAGAGTGGGAGGGGAGAGGCTCCCCGCACAGGAGCGGGGCTGAATTTCGGCAAAAAAATACCGCGAGTGAAACCCTCGCGTTAGAGCCGATTTAAAGGGAAGAGAAACCATTTCCATCAGCAATGTACAGCAAAACCGGGGAAACCTGAAAAACGTGAACAGTGTGATACATGTGCACAGAACAAAATAGCAAATATATATTGAAAATGACCACAACAAATTCCAAATAAATTATAATCCAGCTGGGCAACAGTGATATTAATGGGCAACCATAAAAAAAACTCCCAGGAATGCTCCAAAAAAAAGAAATTATTTTTGGAAAGGTCTACGCTCCGTAGACTCTTTCAAAAATCACTGCATTTTATTGGAGCTTTCCTGGGAGTGTTTTTTTTTTTTTTTTTAAACTTTTATTTTCATTTTGCAACAAACAAAAGAAACAACACACCAAAAGAGACAAAACAAGTATACAATAAGGAAAAGTAAACCCATTACCCCCCACCCCGGTGCTTCTTCTCTACCCGTTTGTATCAGCATGTGAGCGCTGCCAATTAACAGTGATTATACATCAAACGATCAAACAAGTATCCACAATACAGCATGATCATGAGACAGAGATATATACAAAGTTAGACAGTCAGATGAGAGCATTTAGCAAAATGTACATAGTCATTGAGCATCGTCCATTGAGACCAATGAGAAGGAGTCTGAACGGAGGAAGCGAACAGACGAGGTATTTGTTCATATTTACTGTAAAGACAAACATGATTCCACCATTCATTGGGGCTCAGATGGGAGCTAATTTTCCAGTATTACTTAATTAGCATCTACCCTCCTTGTCAGCGCTAATATCAGGTACAGTAGCGTGCAAAGACTTCCTAACCAGAGTGGCTATCCCGTACCATTTGGAAACGGTGGGAGAATAGGCAGTTACCATGTGAGGCTTAGCATTGAGTTTCAGTGTTTCAGCAGAGTTTAAATGCGTTTCCTGAAGAAACACTAAATCAACATGCTCATGGCTAAGATAGCTAAGGATTTTCTTTCCTTTGAGTGGACCATTAATGCCTTTGACGGTGAATGATAATATTTTACATAAGGCCATTCAGAAAAGTTAAAAATTCTGAGCATGATAGCACACATAATTTCACTATGTCCCTCAAACTGACTGTATCTGGCTGTACACATGACATAGGAAAAATAAGCTAATATAATACAATGAAGCGCCCCACATTAACAAAGAAAACCGCAGTGCGGTAGAGGAGAAGCAAAACCCCAAAATTACTGGCGACCATGTGTCTGCGGGGAGAAACCCCAGAGAAGGCCGAAATTGAAAAAACACATAACCTGTAGGACTGTGCGTGCTCCGAATCCGACCGAGGCACACATCATGAAGGGATAGGAGACCAAAAAACAAAAGTCATATAGAGAAAGAAAGAAAGTCCAGGCTATTTCTGTGCTTGGCTATGACCGCCGCATCGGGCCCTTCAAAATGGCGGATAGAGCCGGCAGATAAGAGTCCAAGATTTGGGATCAGCGCATCTGCTCTGCTTCTTTGGAGTCTAAAAATGTTGATAGTAGATCAGGATCTTCGAACGTCCTGGTTTGGTTGTGGAGAGTCACTCGGAGCTTCGCTGGATACAACAGGCCAAAGCGAGCCTGTAGCTGTTGAAGTCGAGGGCGAAAAGCAAGGAGTTTCTTCCGACGGTCAACGGTAGGCTTTGCCAAATCAGGAAAGAAGGAGACCTTACGACCTTCAAATTCCAAATGATGATTCGCTCGGGCAGCATGTAAAATTTGTTCCACTTGTTGATATCGTAGCAAGCTAAAGATAATAGGCCGGGGGGTCGTGCGGTTGAGCGCCATGTGGGCAGGAACACGGTGTGCTCGATCGATTTCCAGTTCTCTGTGAAAAGTGATCTTCAGCAAGGAGGGAAGAGTTTTGAGCAAGAATTCTCTTATATCTCCTGCTTCCACCCCCTCCGGCATTCCGAGGAGCCTCACATTGTTGCGACGGGCTCGATTATTGCTATCTTCTAACTCCTTTTGAAGATTCTGTATCTGGCGCTCAGCCTTGTCCAGTTTGCCCAAGCGCACCTCGTGCGAGTCGAGGACCCCCGCCATATTGTCCTGCCGTAATGAAAGACTTTCAAGTCGGTCCTGGAGCACTCCAAAGTCTTCTCGCATGGCTCGAAGCGCTTCTCCATTGGACTGCACCAATTCCTTCACGCCGCGTATTTCCTCCAAAATCTCCAGGTGCATTTCGGGGTTTTCACGAAATGGAACCATCTTCTGTGGGGAAGACACCTCTGTTTTGGAGCGTTTTCCGTGAGAAGAAGGAGACCCAAAGTCCAAGCGCGCTGGTTTATGGGCCGCCATCCCCCCCGAGGTGCCCCGGTCAGCTCGGAGCGAAATAGCAAATTTGTATAGGTATTAAGTCAGGATTCTAAGTAGGCCTCTCGGGAGCTTCAACGCAAAGCGTCCTACCCGCTGGACATCAGGCTCCGCCCCCCTCCTGGGAGTGTTTATGTTGCCCATTGATATCACTGTTGCCCAGCTTGGTTTTGGTTTTTTTCCCCTTTTTTGGAGGTCATTTTTGAGGTTTATTTGCACCTTTGTCCCCATACAAGGTAAACGAGCCCACAGTAAAATTGTGCAGAGCAGGGTGTCTGACTCGTGCGGCCAGGTTTCCTATTTCCAGAGACTGCACTGTCTCTGTGGCCACAGTGTGGTGCAGCGGACACAACCAGTGCCTATAAGACCAGAGGGTCACAGCTTTAAATCCCCACTGGGGCTCCTGCCCACCCAGTCCCCATAGTTTTACCCACCACTAAACAGTGATAGTACAGACACTCCTTTATTGCAGAGAACATAAGCATGGTTCCAACACCTATATTTTACCCTACACCACACACAAACCATAACAATGGGCATTACCTACAGCCGAGTCCCCCAAATTCAGTCCTGGAGTGCCACAACTCAATCAGGTCATATGCTTTTTCCCAGATAGGGACATGTCTGCATGTTGGCAGAAGGGTACAGGTGGTGGAGGGGGCAGTGGCTGCAAACCACAGCAGACAGTGGCCTATGCCTGTGCAGGCTGGCACCGTCCACCGCAACAGACAGGCTCTGTCGGATGTACAGTCATGGACTCCCCAGGGAACACAGCATATCTGTGGCAACATGGTGGTGCAGTGCACACAGACAGTGTTGCAGAAACAGAAAGTCACAGGTTCAAAGCCCAGCTGGGGCTACTGCTAATCCAGTCCATGTATTTTTCCTACAACTAAACCGTGATAGTAAGGACAAACCTTTATTGCTGAGAACATACGCATGGTTCATACGCCTATATTTTACCACACCAAACACAGACACCATAAACAGCCGCATTACCTAGAGCAGAGTCTCCCAAATGCAGTCCTGGAGGGCCCCACACCATTCAGGATCCATGCTGCCTCTAATAAAGATGCCTGTGCTGCATATTTATGCACCACCCCCATGGTATGCTGATGTAGCTCATGCATATTTATGAGGGACAGCATGAAAACCCGAACAGTGGTTGGAACACCAGGACTGGAGTTGGGACACTCTGCCGTAAAGCAGCAGCCAACAGGGCCAGACACACCCACACACACACCCACAGGCCCCATTGGCCAATGCCTCCTGGAGAGGCAGGACATTGGGCCCTGCCTGTATCTCCCAATACTAGCAGTTGCATACCTTAGCAATGCCACCCTACACCTGGGTATATGGTACACAGCTATCAAACGTTGCCCATGATAACTGGCAGATATCAATTCCTACGTTAAGCACATTTTGCTCATTGATCTCCACCATAACAATCATTGTGATGTCTGCGGTGTGCACTGCAGGTCTGGTCTCTGACAGTGTTTACCACCCTGGGGAGTGACCCCCAACAGTATTGCGTACCATATCCATGCCTGTACTGTGCCCAGGACTGGTGTGGTGGGTATGGCTGCTGGACTCCTCTATAGTAGCACAATGCTGGCATAGGTGTGGGGGTGGCTGTCTGTCTATCCAGTGTGTGGTGGCTGCAAACACCTTCCACAGCCCACACTGCCAGCAATGTTGCCAGTATTGGGCTGCCAATGTGCATAATGAGGAGCAAGGTACCATGGGTATAGGCCGGACAGGGTGGCCTGGCCAGGGTGCATCTGCACAGGGCATAGGGCACTGACTGGGACATTTTAGTGCCTGGCCACCACCTACACAGACTGGGTGACCTCAGTATGTCCTGCTGAGAGATCACTCTCACCCTGACTGTGCAGTGACCACAGCATGGCTAGGCACCCCCATAGTGCTATTATAGTATTTCTCTCATGTGATAGATATGGGTTTTCTTTTGGGGCCCAGTCACTGATTTATCTGCTTGCTGTGTATACTGACATCCCATTTCTGGGTGCATGCATCTCCACTGGGAACATGCACTGTGGCCTAACTAGCACATTGTTTGCAGCTGGTATGTGTCTTGATGGAGCAGGGTGCAGTGGCTGATGACTTGCTGCAGGAGAATATCAGATGGTGGTGGGGTGCAGGTTACCATATCGAGGCCTAATGTCTGTCTGCTATTGTGTTATGGATGTGTATAGAGCTGCATTGACTGCCCTGTGGGGGGTGTCTGTTCCTCAGCAGGACTGGGGTTGATGGTTCCACTCTACTGCCACCTTTGCAGGGAGGTAGAATGTGGATCTATTAGATGGGGGACCCTGTTTGCCACCCTCGGCCCTGGAGGAGAGGTGGTGGTGCATGGCCCACCTGACTGAAACAGACAGAGATATCCAAAGTGTTTGTGCAGAAACTACCTATCTCACACATTAACACTGCTTTGGACCTCCAGCATGGTCTTTTTCAGCCATGGAAGGTGTTGTGGACCTGGTCCTGGGCGCCTCACCGCACCCTCAGGGTGAGCACAGTACCCGTACAATGTGACAGTGTGTAGCTACTCTGTGCCAGTACAACACACGGTCAGTACCCCCTACCAGGCCGAGGTGGTGTGTGGGTGCACATGGTCACTTCCCTCTACCAGGCCGAGGTGCTGTGGGGGTGCATTGCCCATCTTGTGTTAATCTGTGGACAGCTGATTTGCATGTGCAGTGCATCATGGGTATGGGTGGGCTTACCCTATCCTGGTGACCACAGCAGACTGTCTGTGTGGTGACATGCATGCTCTCTGCAGCCAACCAGGGGCTTGCTAGCAGCTATAGAGCTATAGCCCAATGGTTACTTCACTGTCTCTGAAGCCAGAGGTCATGGGGTCAAACCCACAGTGGGGTTATTTGATAGGGTTGTCCAACACATTATCTTTTTTTAATGTACATATTTTGATGCCAGCAAAAACACCCTCAGCGTACTGTACCCATAAGGTACCTCTGAGGGGCTTTATAGGGCGCCCTATAGAGCACCTTATGGTTCCCGTCCATATAAGGTGCACTATACATTATCCTGCGACGCAACCTATAGGGTGCCCTATAGGGGACATTTTAGGGTGCTGTGGCGGACAGTGCAATTTATAATGTGCCCTATGGAGTGCCTTATAGGGTGCCTTATACGGCACCTTCAATTACGGCACGTGAGGGCGTGTTTGCTGGCAGCAATTAATAACATAAAAATAAAGTGCTGCAGGACAAAATATGTACAATGCAAGGCTGATGCCACAGCCAGCCTTACGTATTAGGCACACTGGGGAGCAAACTCATGACCCCTGTATCAGCAGTCAGTGCCTTAACCATTGTGCTCCACTGCTGCTCCTACTTACCTGTCAGCGCACCTACTTATGCTTTTCATTCCTTAAACTGCACAGTGCTGCCATAAAAAACAGTACACTGACCTTGCGGTACCTCATACGGCACCCTCTAAAGCACCCTATAAGCAACATTCTAGGGTGCCTTGGCTGACAGTGCACTTTAAAATGTGCCTTATAGGGCGCCTTATGTTAGCACGCTTTGAGAGTGCATTTGCTAGTAGTGATAATTAAAATATGAATAAAATGCCTCCTAAAGCAATCTTCCCCATAATAAGTTATGCCTCAGCAAGCCTTGTTCATTGGGCAATTGAACCCCTGATCCCTGTACCATTGGTCAGTGTCTTAACCATTGTGCTGTGGTTCTGTTCCTGTACTATCCAATATTAAAAAGCCTCCTAAAACATTAGCATGCCGCCCATCATTTAAATGCCTCCTAAAGTAATGCCTCAGCCAGCTTTCTCCATTGGGCACTGTGGGGGATTGAACCCCTGATCTCTGCACCATTGGTAAGTGCCTTAACCATTGTGCTGTTGCTCTGCTTTTCTTCCTGTACATCAGCGCGCCACTTATACCGCCCAGTATTATAATGCCTCCATAAACATCAGCGCCGCCTTATGCCGCCCAGTATTAATATGCCGCCAAAAACATTAGCACCTTATGCCGCCCAGTATTTCTGCGTCTCATAAATTAACACCTCAGCCAGCTGTCTCCATTGGGCACTGTGGGGGTTTGAACTCCTGATTCTTGCACCATTGGTCAATGTCTTAACCATTGTGCTGTGGCTTTGCTTTTGTTCTTACACTTCAGCGCGCCACTTATGCCTCCCGCACAGCTATCTCATGCGCTAAGGTGCGGGGTGCACATGGGCGCCGCGCACCTTAGCGCATATGTAAATTCCGGCTTTTCTTTTTCAGGACGGAACGCCCACTCCTTATATGGCACCCGCACACTACCGGGGCCCGCACTTTACCGGGGTTTTAGTAAACATACCCCTTAGTGTCGCTTGTGGTTCTCATTACCTCAGGAAGTGAGTTCCATAGTGCAGGTTCCTCAAGTGACAGCACTCTCCTGGATGAGGCCTGGTTGGTTCGTTGATACTCCACAGGTGTGTTGAGCTTGTTTACCATGCAGCTTCGTTGGGCCTTGTGCTGGAGTCCTTGCTTACTAGGTTTTGAAGAGCAGTAGCCGAGATGTTGTGGAGGATTTTGAATATATTTAGGGTTGCTTTGAATCTTGCGCATTCATGGATGGGCAGCTAGTGCAACTGTTGAAAAATTGGCGTGATGTGCTCATTTTTTGCTGTGTTTGTAATAATCTGGGCCGCCGTGTTTTGTACCAGTTGGAGAGGGTGAAGGGTTTGTTTAGGGAGGACTTAATAGAGTGAATTACCATAGTCTAGTATTGGTGTAATTATTGCTTGACATACCGAGTGGAAGTGATCCTGGTTTAGGATGGGTTTGAGCCTTCTGTTGATCTTCGATCTATGGTGCACTTTTGCGGTAGTTTTGTTGATGCGGGGCTGAAGCATCAAGCTTTGTCGTAGATATTGATTGTTGGGGGGGGGGTGAAGGTGGTGCTTCTGATGATGAACATCGCTTCCGTCTTGTTACAGCTCACCGAGAGGGAGTTGTTGGTGAGCCAAGTGATCATATTTTCCAGACACTTGGTTATGGGAGACAGGTCAGGTGAGTGTATGTTGATAGGTAAATAAACCATGATATCATCCGCATATAGATGGTAATGCATTTTGTAGTGTCTGATGATATTGCATATGGGCTGTATGTATATGTTGAAGAGAATGGATGACAATGCAGGTCCTTGTGAGATGCCCTGTGGCATGTCGTATTGTGTAGATTTGTTTTCGCCACATTTGACTTGCTGCATTCGGTTATTGAGGTATGATTTGAACCATTTTATCATGTTGCTGCACAGGCCAATTTCCCATAGTTTTTTGTACCATCATGGTATGGGAGACTGTATCAAAGGCTGCTGATATATCTATGAAGATTAACAGGAATCAATTTTTTGCGTTGTCAATGCCCCTTAGGAGATTATCAAATAGTGAGGTTAGCAGCGTTTCAACATTGTGCTGTGGCTTAAACCTGTGCTGATGTGGGTCCAAAGGTGCATTTAGGTCAATGTGATCCTGTAAATGCTTTTTTTAAATTTTATATTTCTAAACCATTCACAATAACAATATAGGCAATATAACATAAACTATCAAGCAATAGGAAATATAACAATAAAGAAAAGAAAATATGCCACAATAAGGGAGGCAAGAACCCAGAAAAAAAAAGGAAGGAAATACACTATAACACAGAGAGCTAAGAAGTGCTACCAGAAGAACGCACATTATGGATCCCCCTCCCCCCCCCCCCCCCCCCCCCCATTAAGCCCCAGAGATCCCTCCTGGGAAATAATGAGCTCTAAGAGCTGCTTTGGTTCAGTAAAGTAATAATTCTGCTCCCCTAAAACTAACATAACATAAAGAAGGAAATTTCAGAAGCCAGGTCCCCTGAAGCGAAAGGACCCTAGACCATAAGGCCAAACTCCCTTTGCCGGGCCTGAGTCTGTTTAGAAACATCAGGAAATATACCAACAAACAAACCCATAAATTGCTCTTGCATATGTCTAAAATACAACGTAAAACAGAAACTTTGTCCTGCTCAAACGTAAAAGTGACCAGCAGAGTACTACGAGATACTACCAGGTCCAGAGAGCCTTTCAAAAATCCAGTCAAGTCCAGCTGTTCTTGAGAGTGGCTAGGGCTACCAGAGCCTCCGCTGGAAAAGGGCACATAAAACGCCTGAGCCACTGGTGGAAGATTGCCTGCCGCCCACCCCAGGATCTCGACCAGATATTTCTTCACCAGCTCCACTGGCCCAAGCAACAGGGACTGAGGAAACCCAAGAAACCACAAGTTATTCCTCCTAAGCTGATTCTCCAAAAATTCCAACTTCCTCCAAAACCCAAAACTTCCCTTAACTTGGGCTTCCTTAAAGGCACCAAACTCCACCACTAGCCTTCCAGTTGCTTGAGTCTGCCCTGATGCTGTGCCACTTCATTCTTCTGAGCAGAAACTAGTTCTGTAACAGAATCCACCTTCAAAGAAAGTTGTGCCAAAGTTGAATGAGAGACCCGTCCAAGGATTTAATTGAGTTCCACGGGATTAAAGCCTCCTTCCTTGAAGAAGGCACTCCAATTCTGTTCCCCAAGTGATCATCCGGCAAGGCACCCACTCCACAAGCTAAAGCCTTGCACTCAGGAGAGGACTGAGCAAGAAGGTGGCCCGGCACACCCTCCACTACCGGAAAAGTAATTCCAGCAGTCGAAGGTACTGACCCCCCTGAAGGAGCACTTCTGGGTTGCCGGGGCAATGCCCTTTCTTCGGGGCTCAATGAGTCCCCCTCCATGCTGCACTCCAAAGGAAGACCTCCAGAGTGGTCCAAGGCAACAAACTCTCCTCTCCTTGACAGGACTCCCAGAGCATCAAGGATAAGCTGACTACTTCCACCCACAGCCTCTCCAGCCGGACGGTGTGGCTGCTTGCCCTTGTTCTTCATAGTATCAATATGGAACCTTGATCACATTCTGGTTATCTCTTATAGTCACTACAATACTGTTGTTTACAACCGGGATCTGAAAGCGAGACGGGAGCATGAAGAAAATCACGATAGAAGTTAACTACCCTATGGGAATCAAAAATTATTTGAGAGTTCATATGGTGCAAACAACAGTATTATTTTCGAAGAGTGAAGAATGTGATTACAGCCCCATCCATTTTCACACACTAGGTATTTTCGCTGGAGGTCGTTGATGCTATTAGGCACTACCTGTGAACACAGGGTGTGTCTATAAATGAGTGCCAAACGAGTCTGAGATCTCCAACAATATAGATATAAAAAACGTCAACTGTTTGTAGTGACTATAAGAGATAACCAGAATGTGATCAAGGTTCCATATTGATAATATTGAGCGTGTCAGTTTATTGTCAGTATTACTAATAAGTAATCACTCAGAGAGAGACCATAATTAATTGCCCTTGTGCATCAGCATGGCGCACAAGGGTAGATCACTCACTGAAGACTGCACCAGCCCTCCGGAATACAGCCCTCTCAAGGCGCTATCTTGCCTCCTTTCTGTAACTGCTTTTGAACGGTTTTTTAATGACTTTTGCAATAAATAGAAGGCTGGAGATTGGCCTGTATGATTTTGGGTCTGCTGGATCTAGGGTAGTGTTTTTGAAGACCAGTCATATGGCAGCTTGTTTGATCCATGCCACAGAGCATGGGTCAGTTGAAGAGGTTGTTGTATTCAATGAGTCTATGATATGCTTGATCTGTGACTGCGAGGGGATGGTAAAGTCATCCTAGGTTTCCTTGTGTGAAGAGGTTGCTGTGCAGTTTGCTGTAGAGGCTTGGCATTGTGTGAGGTTGGTGTGTTTGCTGATTAAGAAATCTGTGAATTCTTGGGGGTCTATGTTGTGGACATCCTGCTGCTCTGTATCTTTGATGAGTTTCCATACGATATTGAAGAGCTCCCTATGTCTGCTTGCTGACTTCATGATGGTGTTGGTGTAATATTGTTGTTTACACTCATTGATTATGTTATTGTATTCCTGTTGCTAGGATCTGTAATGTAGAAGTGTGTCCTGAGTCTTATTACGTCTCCATTTTCTTTCGAGTTTTCTCAGTGCTCTTTTTGTGTCTTTGATAGAGTCCGAGTACCATGGTGCATTGGATCTTTTGCGGACGCTTGTGTGCTTTAGGTTTGTGTATGCAGCAGCTGTTGAGATTGTGGTGTTCCAGTTTTTGATGATCTCATCCAGATTGTGGCTGTCCTGTTGGAGCTTTGGAGTTATCTCCTGTAAGAATGTCTCCTTGTCAAAGGTTCTAAATTTTCTATTTGAGTGCTATGGTTCTTGGGGACTGTCAGGACTTCTAATGAGCATTGTGAATGTTATTGAGTAATGACCCGACCAGGGCATGGGCGTGATTGTTGGGGCTGAGGTCTGATTTTGTTTCTTGAGTTGTTTTGGTATGAAGATGAGGTCCGGACTTGTTCCATGTCAGCGAGTAGGAGCGTTCACTAGTTGGGTGTATTGGAGGGCATCCATTGCCTTGGCTTCTTTGTTGGGTGAGCAACACAGGTGGCAGTCTCCAAGGGCGATAAGTGGTTTGTGTTGTGTGCCATTTGCACAGATTTTCTCCAGGATAAAGGAAAGTTCCTTGATTTGGGCATTTGGTGATCTATATGTGAGGCATATACTCAGGAATTTGTTGGAGATGGTGATTATTAATCTCTGGCATGTTGATAGTTGAGGTGGTCCTGAATCTGTTACTGGGTCTGGCCAGTATTAGTACTCTGCCTCCTCTCTTATGCTTGGACAATCGAATGCTTCGTTTTCGGGCAGGGTTATTTGGTTCAAGATGACTTGGTCTATATCCGTCAGCCATGTTTCTGTAATGCAAATAATGTCTATCTTGTGTGTTTGTATAAAGTCATAGATGGTGTTTGCTTTGTTTCTGATTGATCTAGCGTTGATTAGTACACATTTGATAGGGGAGACCACAATGGGGTTGGTGTGTGCGGTGTGTGGGAGATGGGTGTGGGTTAACTGAATTAGGTTGCGTGCTCTGCGTGCAGTGAGTCCCAAGTGATGGTGTATCAGGGGAGTAGTTGGTCATGCAAGCAATAGTGGTGGTAAGTGAGCTGGCACTGTATAAGAACTAGTCCCCATGCAGGTTGCTAGGTACACTAAGATCAGTGTCAGTAGGAGGTAAGGTTTGTGTTTGTCGCTGTGTGTTTGCATTTTGGTGATGGCAATGGCGTGCCTGCTCTGCGGACTGCCGTGCAAGAGCTGGTTGCTTTGTGTGGTCTTGTTTACCGCTGGTGCCATGGGCTTACTTTCAGTGCGGATTCATTGGACTTTTTCTGTGTATTCTGTCCAGTAATGTGGACATGGGGTTCTCTTTCCACTCATTGTTTGTATTCGGTATTCAGGCGCGTGGATGCGATCTTGGCATTGTTCCAGGCAATAGGGGCTTGTGGCTCCTTACGTTGCATCAGGAGAGTTAAGGTGTTGTCGATGGTCGAGAGTTTCATGTGTTGCAACATCCAGAGCATGTCCAGAAGCAGAGATGGTCTCCCACCGTCGGTCCCCACCTAAGGGCCACACCAAAGAGCCCTCTGGCGAGACTCTCAAATGTGGGCCCTCCAGGCACAGGCATGACTAGGCATGCTCTGTTTTACAGGAGAACTGCAGATGCTTGCTGGACGTGTCTTCTGCCTGATTGGCTTCTGCAGCACAGAGTGGGAGAAAGATGCCCTTCCCGCTTCTGCTGCCGACGCCAACCAGGAAGGGAGGAGTGCTGCTGGAGTCCTTTGCATGCTCTGTTTTGTAGCGGAGCTGTGGCTGATTGCTGGAGGTGTCTTCTGCCTGATTGGCTTCTGCAGCATGGAGAGGGAGGAAGTTACCCTTCCCGCTTCTGCTGCTGACATCAACCAGGAACGGAGGAGTGCTGCTGGAGTCCTTTGCATGCTCTGTTTTGTAGGAGAGCTATGGCTGTTTGCTGGAGGTGTCTTCTGCCTAACTGGCTTCTGCAGCATGGAGGCAGGAGGAAGTTACCCTTTGCACATCTCCTGCTAACTGCCAACCAGGAACGGAGGAGTCACCTTGTTTACTGCAGAACTGCAGAATGTGCTAGTCTCATCTGCTCCTGTTGGACAGGGACCCACCTAGAACAGTGCATATCAATACCCACTGTTACAATGCTGACGCCATGGACACCAACTACCTGGGGAGGGGGAATTTAAACTTACATGGGGTTGTTACTAGGGTCTTACTTGCTCTACCTGTTCCACTGGAAATAGGCCTGGAACACCTCATGTCCCAACCACCTAAATCTAACATTCACCCACAGTAAGCACAGTCAGACTGCACCTGCTGCCCACCAGTGAGTTTTCCAGCCAAGCACATACTAACTGCTGACAGTCCACTAATCAATACACATTGCAACCATGGACACCCAGCAGATGGGTCAGTGATCAGACTCCAGAACAGAACACGCACCCACATCACTAGAACCAAACACTATATAGCACTATGTGGATACATAGCCATGCCATGGTCACTGCTCGGTCAGAGTGAGAGTGCCCTCCCAGCATGACATGCTGTAGTCACCAAGTCCATGCAGGTGGCAGTTGGGCGCTACGACGTCCCAACCATTGCCCTACCCCCAATGCAGACACATCCTGGCCAATCCGCCCTGTTTAGGCCATACCCACAATACTTTGTTCCTCATCATGCACATTTGCAGGCTAACGATGGAAACAATTTAGGCACTGCAAGGCTAAGTGAGGAGTAGAAATGCACAAAACAATGAATAGACATACACACACACTCATATTGACACACTGTGCAAAAATGTGGATGGTTGGCATTCCTGCCTGCCACGTTTGTCCCAATCTCAGCTCAGGTACTGTTAAGGTGTGCTCATTGTGCAGGAGCTAGTAGTGCACTCTGATGTTACCGGCCACTGAGTGTGCCGGTGCTGTCAGTCTGACTCTCTATCCAGATGAAGATAATGGAGCCTGTCTGTGTGGGTGTTTGTACCCTTGCTGGCCAATTCATTGAGGGTTGCACAAGTCGGTGTTGTCCCTGCACTGTGGGATAAAATTTAGCCACAGGGACATACACTGCATGATCCACAGGTAGGATACAAATCTGTGACTCTCTCCTCCTATACACACCAAGTGTGTGCAATGCACCACAGTGCTGCCACATGGTCACATCTTTCCCTGGGGCTGACATGCACCTAGGAAAGAAAAACCCAAACTATGGTTACATGATGCAAGGTTCCACGTTAGGAACCACCACCCAGGAAAAAGGTTTAGGCATCATCGTGGATAACATGTTAAAACCCTCCGCCCAGTGTGCAGCGATGGCCCAGAGAGCAAATAGAATGCTAGGAATCATAAGGAAAGGAATGGAAAATAAAACAAAGGCTATTATAATGCCCCTGTATTGTTCCATGGTGCGACCACATCTTGAATATTGTATGCAATTCTGCTCATCATATCTTAAAAATGATATAGCGTTATTTGAAAAGGTACAGAGAAGAGCCACCAAAATGGTAAAGGGGATGGAAGGATACCCCTATAAAAAGAGGCTAAAAAGGTTAGGGCTCTTCAACCTGGAAAAGAGAAGGGCAGAGGGAAGATATGATAGAGGTCTATAAATTAATGAATGGAGTGGAATAGATAAACGTAGATCGATTGTTAACATCATCAGAATATAGAAAGACTAGGGGACATGCAATGAAGCTACAGGGTAACCTATTTAAGACTAATAAGAGAAAATATTTTTTCACTCAACATGTAATCAAACTCTGGAATTTGTTACTGGAGGATGTAGTAAAAGCTGTTAGTGTAGCTGGGTTTAAAAAAGGTTTGGACATGTTCCTGGAGGAAAAGTCCATAAACCATTATTAAAGGGGATGCAGGATGTAACTGCTTGACCAAATACAAGCATTGTGGAGCCTGTGTCTTTTGGGGAAACTGCTAGGTACGTATGACCTAGATTGGCCACTGTTGGAAACAGGATACTGGGCTTGATGGACCTTAGTCTGACCCAGTATGGCATATCTTATGACATACTTCCCATCAGACAGACCTTGGCACATGGTGCACAGAGCACTAGAGCAGGGCCTGGCCTTAGTCTACTGCAGGTGGGTGCCTCTGCCTCCTCCGCCAATACCCCCATGCCATCATGTCATGCTGACATGCCCATGTGCTGTCAGTGTTGGTGGTGCGCAGTCCCAGGCCAGTCAGCATGCAGGTAGGCGGGTGCCTAGGGTGCAGGTTCTGGAAAAGGGAGAAGAGGCATACATGGACAGCCACACATCTCCCCCACATCCATCTGCCTCTCCAGGGACCCCATCACCACCTGCCAATGTTACGTCTCTTCAATCTGGGGAAGAGACGGTTGAGGTCTGCCACATATTGCCTGGAGTGGATTGGGTAAATATAGATTGATTGTTTACATCATCAAAATGTAGTGGGAGTAGGAAACAAGCAATGTAGCTACAGTGTGAGCCCTTGAAGATTACTGGGAGTGAATGGTTTCTTCGTCAACGCGTATTCAAACTCTGGAATTCATTTCCGGAGGATGTCATAAAGTCTGTTAGTGTAGCTGGGTTCAGAAATGTTTGGACAGGTTCCTGGGGATCATAAACCATTACTAATAAGGGACCCAGAATATCCCCTGCCTGGATACTGGACATGATAGACCTTGGTCTGATACAGTCTGGCATATTTTCAAGTCCTATGTGCTTATGTGCCACTTAGGCAACTGCCTGGTCCACCCTGTGAACCAGCCATCCCCACTGCATGACCCACATGCACCCTCCTTTGCCCCATTTGCACCATCAACATAGTGCCCTTTCATACTTGGGCATTATGTTGTTGCTGCTAATGGAGCACAACCATCACTTTCTTGGGCTCCCCTGTCTGTGAAGCACATTGCGGACATTAAAATAGGCTCTCTCTCCTCAAAATACACCCTAATATGCAGTAAGGTTCCTGACGTTAAGGTGCCATTGTTAAGGGAGCAGGGCCTTGTTCCCGCCTATTCCCCGCCTATTGACTCACACTTTCCGCCCCGTGGACGCCTCCTCTCCGCCCACAGGGCACTTTACAATACCGGTATCATTAGTGTGCGCTAAAGTGGTGTTAGCGCGTGCTAACGGCACACTTGCTTCTTTAGCACGGTTTAGTAAACATACCCCTAAGTCTGGAAGTCTTTTCTGTGTGAACTTCTATATCACAAGAAGAGGAACACAGAAAGGAATACCGGGTAAAGCTCAAAGGGAAAGAGAGAAATCAAGACAAAATTCCTAAAGATGTAAAGCAAAGTGATAAGACTTTTTTCGGATATGTTGGAGAGAGAAGGAAGGCCAGAAATGGATTTGTAAGACTGAAGGATTCTGATGGCTGCTGTATGGAGCGTCAAAAGGAAAAATCAAAAATGTTCAATGACTCTTTCTGTTTAATGTTCACGGAAGAAAATTCTGGAGAAGGACCATCAATGGCTGACAAAGATACATATGGAAATGTAGTAGATACCACACTGTTCACAGAAGAAAGTGTTTATGAACAACTTGAGAAAACAAAAAGTGGACAAAGTCATGGGGCCAGATGAGATACATCCCAAGATACCGAGAAAGCTCAGAGAGATTCTGGTGGGTCTTCTTGCTGTCACCCAGGACATCTCTGGAGGTGAAATAATTGCTGGTTTCCCCTGGTGTTAATGTCAAATGGTGTACCGGTGGGATATTATTCAATCGTTTAACTCTCAGAGCCCAGATACAGAAAAAAACCCTAAGTCCCCCTGGAATACCCTTAGTGGGAACAACAGTTGGGATACAAAAACTATTAACTAAAAGGATAGGACTTGGAGCATTTACAGTAGGCGGTATATGAACAAAATTTGTTCTCCAAGAACCTTTAAAACAGGTAAGTATATATATATATATGTATATGTGTATTGTACCCAAAGATATGTATAGACGTTACAATCTTTTTGTTCATTAAATAAATAATGTAATAAATAGGTAAAAAAATGTCTTTGTCAAGAAACTATCAGAGAATGAACCATTTACTTTCCCTAAAGAATTGGTTTAGGTAAGTGGTATGAAACTTATTTGAGTCCAAATAAATGAACTTGAGTCAGTTTAGTAATGAGCTACTTATCGTTGCTGTCTTCTTCTTTGCATTGGGACCCAGGAAATCTTCTTTACCTTCAGTCACAATCACTGTAGTCTTCACAGGAAACAATGGGCTTGAACTTCGCTTGCAGAATCTTCACCTTGAACTTATGTTTGCCTAAGACTACTCCTACCACCTTTCCTTAAACGTCATCCAAAAATTCCCTTTTAGTTATATTGCACAAGCTACCTTTATACAGAAACCTTTCCTCCTTCTCTTTTAAGATTACCCAGGAAAACCTACAAAAAAATTCCAGTTTCCCTTCTAAATCTCTGTTCTTCTAAATTATCCTTCAATTATCTCCGTCTAACATCCCTCACTCTTCTTCTCATAGCTCTCATTCAACTTACACCCCTTACTTACTCTCAAACCAAAGAACATCAATTTTAAAACTCTCAATTTCTCTCAGACTGCACACATCACTCAAACTCTCATCCAACCCTCAAAAAATCCACAAAAAATCACTCCTTCAGGGTCCTCATGGCGCACACACCAACATGCATCCGCTCTCTTCCACATTCAATCTCCAAACTGCCTCAAACTCACCAGCATATCAGCATTCTATATTGCCTTAAGTACTCTTCCTCATGCTGATGTCATCAAAAAATCCCTTAGACCCTAAAATAAAAACTTTAATTTCCCTATTGACCCAGAACTAACTTCACATCGATTATATTTGCTCCATTTAGGAATTTTCAGAGTTGTCTCCTTCATAGTAACCATAGCGTTGAAGATTTCCAGTAAAGTGCATCACGTTTATACCTCAAGTTGGCTGTGCCCTCTTGCAACATTGCAGCCTTAGATATCACTCCCTCTTCCCCTTACTTCCGGGTACTTTTGAATCATATAAACTCATATTTTTATGCTTAAAAACACTTTTGTAAACAATTTTATTCAGGATTCATCTCTTTATTACATTGGCACCATTTTTGGAACACTTTTAAACAGGTTTTGGTTTCATTTTTGAAATCGCTAAAATTGCAGGCTTTAACCAGATTAAAATCACATGAAAACCATTTTCCATAACTCCCTGATCCATCAGCACATCTTCTGGACCCTCAAAACTTCTAAATTTTTAAAATATTCAGTCTTAAAATCAGACCTTAGCCCCACCCCCTGACCATCAATGCTGTAAATTTCAGCTAAATAGAGCCTTTAAAAACTTGAAAAACTATCACTAAGGGCTCACCAGTCCCCTAATACTCCTTCAAACCCCCTGTAACCACTTTAAAATTAATTTTTGCCTTTGGCCATTTTTGGCCATTTAGAGGGATGGTGAGCCCTTCAAGAATGACTTTGCCCCCTCCCTGGGGCCTCTGACAGGCCTACAGCCTCATCTAAGCTTCCCCTGAGCCAAAACAGGGCTCTCATACCTCAGGGACATGCATCCCAATTTCCAATGACCCAGGACTCCCCTGCGTTTTCCCCAATGGCACAATGCAATTCCCTGAGGAGTCCTCCGACCCAGACGCTATTGCTTTTGCCTCCAGATTTCCCTCCTAAGGGCCCGATTTATTTTCCCTTTTGGGCCATGAGACCCATCACTAATTTTGGGCCTTCCAGTCCATAACACCTCTCTCCGGGACCCTCCTTCAGTCCTGTGGTCTCCCGGAATAATGGGACCACGATCCCCATAGTGCTCTGGTGCCTGGGAGCACCAACAGGAACCCCTAGCCTGCACTGGAGAGAGCTGTGGGTCAACACAGCTCTCTCCAATGCCCCAATCATCCTCTCTGCTGGCCCCCTGCTCTCCTTATAGGCACACAAACCAGCCCTAATAGCAACTGCAGTAGCAACTCACCGAAGCCCCACACCCATGGCCCTCTACAGCCTCCCAAGGCCTCAGTACCTCCCTCCTTTATTATTATTTTTTAAACTGTGGCACTTCGGCTGTCCCTACAGCTCCAGTCCCTATTTTTATTTTTTTTAAAACGCCAGCACCGATTTGGCTGCTCTTGCAGTCATAAGGCACCTCCACCTCCAATCCCCAGTGCTTTCACCCATCGCCGCTGCAGCACCCCAGGTAACTTTTTTTTTTTTTTTTAAACTTTTATTTTCATTTTGCAACAAACAAAAGAAACAACACACCAAAAGAGACAAAACAAGTATACAATAAGGAAAAGTACACCCAATTACCCCCACCCCGATGCTTCTTCTCTACCCGATTATATCAGCATGTGAGCGCTTCCAATTAACAGTGATTGTACATCAAACGAGCAAAAGAGTATCTACAATACAGCATGATCATGGGACAGAGATATATACAAAGTTAGACAGTCAGATGAGAGCATTTAGCAAAATGTACATAGTCATTGAGCATCGTCCATTGAGACCAATGAGAAGGAGTCTGAACGGAGGAAGCGAACAGACGAGGTATTTGTTCATATTTACTGTAAAGACAAACATGAGTCCACCATTCATTGGGGCTCAGATGGGAGCTAATTTTCCAGTATTACTTAATTAGCATCTACCCTCCTTGTCAGCGCTAATATCAGGTACAGTAGCGTGCAAAGACTTCCTAACCAGAATGGCTATCCCGTACCATTTGGAAACGGTGGGAGAATAGGCAGTTACCATGTGAGGCTTAGCATTGAGTTTCAGTGTTTCAGCAGAGTTTAAATGCGTTTCCTGAAGAAACACTAAATCAACATGCTCATGGCCAAGATAGCTAAGGATTTTCTTTCCTATGAGTGGACCATTAATGCCTTTGACGGTGAATGATAAGATTTTACATAAGGCCATTCAGAAAAGTTAAAAATTCTGAGCATGATAGCACACATAATTTCACTATGTCCCTCAAACTGACTGTATCTGGCTGTACACATGACATAGGAAAAATAAGCTAATATAATACAATGAAGCGCCCCACATTAACAAAGAAACCGCAGTACGGTAGAGAGAAGCAAACCCCAAAATTACTGGCGACCATGTGTCTGCGGGGAGAAACCCCAGAGAAGGCCGAAATTGAAAAAACACATAACCTGTAGGACTGTGCGTGCTCCGAATCCGACCGAGGCACACATCATGAAGGGATAGGAGACCAAAAACAAAAGTCATATAGAGAAAGAAAGAAAGTCCAGGCTATTTCTGTGCTTGGCTATGACCGCCCCCGCATCGGGCCCTTCAAAATGGCGGATGGAGCCGGCAGATAAGAGTCCAAGATTTGGGATCAGCGCATCTGCTCTGCTTCTTTGGAGTCTAAAATGTTGATAGTAGATCAGGATCTTCGAACGTCCTGGTTTGGTTTGTGGAGAGTCACTCGGAGCTTCGCTGGATACAACAGGCCAAAGCGAGCCTGTAGCTGTTGAAGTCGAGGGCGAAAAGCAAGGAGTTTCTCCGACGGTCAACGGTAGGCTTTGCCAAATCAGAAAGAAGGAGACCTTACGACCTTCAAATTCCAAATGATGATTCGCTCATCGGGCAGCATGTAAAATTTGTTCCACTTGGTTGATATCGTAGCAAGCTAAAGATATAGGCCGGGGGGTCGTGCGGTTGAGCGCCATGTGGGCAGGAACACGGTGTGCTCGATCGATTTCCAGTTCTCTGTGAAAAGTGATCTTCAGCAAGGAGGGAAGAGTTTTGAGCAAGAATTCTCTTATATCTCCTGCTTCCACCCCCTCCGGCATTCCGAGAGAGCCTCACATTGTTTGCGACGGGCTCGATTATTGCTATCTTCTAACTCCTTTTGAAGATTCTGTATCTGGCGCTCAGCCTTGTCCAGTTTGCCCAAGCGCACCTCGTGCGAGTCGAGGACCCCCGCCATATTGTCCTGCCGTATGAAAGACTTTCAAGTCGGTCCTGGAGCACTCCAAAGTCTTCTCGCATGGCTCGAAGCGCTTCTCCATTGGACTGCACCAATTCCTTCACGCCGCGTATTTCCTCCAAAATCTCCAGGTGCATTTCGGGGTTTTCACGAAATGGAACCATCTTCTGTGGGGAAGACACCTCTGTTTTGGAGCGTTTTCCGTGAGAAGAAGAAGGAGACCCGAAGTCCAAGCGCGCTGGTTTATGGGCCGCCATCCCCCCCGAGGTGCCCCGGTCAGCTCGGAGCGAAATAGTAAATTTGTATAGGTATTAAGTCAGGATTCTAAGTAGGCCTCTCGGGAGCTTCAACGCAAAGCGTCCTACCCGCTGGACATCAGGCTCCGCCCCCCACCCCAGGTAACTTTTTAATCATTTCTTTCTTCGTGTTACAGTAAGGATACATTTAATATATCCTTAGAGGCGCGGGCCACCCAAGGGGAGTGCGAGCCATGTGTTGAGACTCATTGGGGTATGTTTACTAAACCATCTTAATGTTACTGGCGCTAGTTGCAGCGTTAATATGAAGAATGCCATATAAGGTAGTGGGCGTTCCGGCATCAAGGTAGCAAGAATCTGTATTGCGCGATAGTGGGTGCCGTGGCACGTTAATGCACATTAAACCTAAGTTCATGACAGCGCAGTGTTAGAAGTTATAAAGATGTAGCCCACTGGTTACTGCAATGACGGTGGAGCCAGAGATCATGGGTTCAATCCTGCAGTGGTGTTATGTGAGAAGGCTGTCTGAAGCATTTCCTTTTTTTAATTTAAATCAGTGCTGCCAGCAAAAACACCCTCACAGTGCCGTAACCTAAGGTGCCGCATAAGGCGCCCTATAAGGCACTCCATAGGGCATATTATAAAGTGCCCTGTCTGCCAAGGCACCTTATAAGGTGCCTCATAAGGTGCCCTTATGAGGCACCTTAGGCTACGGCACTGTGAGGGTGTTTCTGCTGGCAGCACTGTTTTAAATTAAAAGGAAAAGCCTCAGACAGCTGCATTAAAGAACACCACTGTGGAATCAAACCCATAATCTCCACTTTCACACTCATTGAAGTAACCAGAGGGATACATCTCCATAGCATCTAGCAGACTGCTGGCTAGCTATAGAAAGACTGCAGGTCCACCCGTACCCATGATGCACTGCAAATGCAGATCAGCAGCCTACATCTGATCACAAGATGGGGTATGCGCCTCTATAGTATTTATTTATTTATTTACATTCTCTTATATACCGCGCTATTCTGCATCAGTGCGGTTTACATTGAACAAACTGAAATTACATTGAACAGGGCATTATAACTTGGAGATAACTATTTTACAGGGGACATGGGCTATGGAAGGTTAAGTGGCTTGCCCAAGACCACAAGGAGCACCTGTGGGACTAGAAACCCCAGTCCTTCAGGCCCAAGGTTGCTGTCCTCTAGTGGGATTTGAACCTCCAACCTTCCGGCCTGAAGTACCTTGCCCCAACCACTAGGCCACTCCTCCACTCCGGTACCCCGGCCTGGTAGGGGGAACTGACCGTGTGTGTTCCTGGCACGGAGTAGCTACAGACCGTGACATTGTGTGGTTCTTGTGCTCACCCTGAGGGTGAGGTGGGGCGCCCAGCACCAGGTCTGCAGCACCTGGCTTGACTGAGATAGGCTGTGCTGCTGGTCCCCATCAGTGCCAGTGTGTGATGGGTAGTCCTTGCAGACACACCTAGGATACACCTGTGTCCATCTGTATCTCCCAGTCACGCCTAGCCTTTGTGGACTATGATGTACCCAGAATAGTGCATATCCTGGGTGGTTGCCATGGTCACATGTTATAAGAGGAGGGTGGTGTTTGAGCCCAATAGCGGGTTATGTAGCACCATTTACCCACCATCTGTGGGTCAGGGTGGGGGACAGGATCTCCGACCAACAGATCCACATTCTACATCTCTGCAATGGTACCAGTAGAAGGGACCATCAACCCCAGTCCTGCTGGGGAACAGGCACTCTCCAGGGCAATAAATACAGATCTGTATGCATCACCTAGAGCACTGGCAGACAGGTAGCAGGCCTGGAAAAGCTCAGCCACCCCCACCACTATCTGATATTCACCAGCAGAGGGCACAGTCAGTCTCCACTCACTGCACCCTGCAAGGTGCAACAGCCATACACATGATAACTGCAGACAGTCTGCTAGCTAGTATATAGTGCATGTTCCTGGAGGAACTGTGTGCACCCAAAAATGGAATGTGAGTACACACACCAAACAGATAAGTCAGTGATTGGGCCCCAGAAAAGAGAACTCATAGATATCACTTGAGAGAAATAGTGCATAGCACTATGGGGGAACCTAGCCATGCCATGGTCACTGCTCAGTCAGGGTGAGAGTGACTTCCCAGCATGACATGCTGTGGCCACCCTGCCCATGCAGGTGGTGGTTGGACACTACAAGGTTCCAGCCATTGCCCTGTGCCCTGTGCAGATGCATCCTGCCCAGGCCGCCCTGTCCGGGCCATACCCACAGTAACTTGTTCCTCATTATGCACATTGGCAGGCTAACACTGGAAACAGTGCAAGCATTGTGGGCTCAGTAAGGTGTAGGCAGCCACAAAACACTGGATAGACATACACACACTCCCACACCTATTTCAGCATTGTGCAAAGATAGAGTTGGTTGGCAGCCCTGGCCACCACACCCGTCCTGGGCACACTGCAGGCATTGCTATGGTACTCAATACTGTTAGGGTCACCCCCTGGGGTGGTAAACACTGTCTGAAACAAACACTGAAACACACTCCGCAGATATCAGAAAGGGTGCTATGATGAATCACAGTCAACAAATTATGTTTAACGTAGGATTTGTTATCTGACATTAATCATAGCAACCTTTTGATATATGTAGAACGTGTTTCCAAGTTTAAGACGGCATTGCTTAGGTATGCAGTTGCAAGTATTGGTAGATGCTGCTCACCGTAGGGCCCAACAGCCTGACACTCCATGAGCCGTTGGATAGTGGAGCCTAAGGGTATGGGTGTTTGTGCCCCTATTGGCCACTGCTCTAGGGCAGAGGTTCCCAACTCCGGTCCTGATGGGCCAAACACGGTTCTGGTTTTCATGCTGTCCCTCATGAATATGCATAGTTACATTTGCATACAATGGGGGCAGTGCATACAACTGCATCACAGGCATATTTATGAGGGACAGCATGAAACCTGAATGGTGTTTGGCCCTCCAGGACTGCATTTGCGAAACTCTGCTCTAGGGGTTGCACATGTTTATGGTGTCTGTGCTCTGTAGGGTAAAATTTAAGCGTTTATGGCATGTTTATTTAATCTGCAATAAAGGTTCCATCTTTATTACCACAGTTTAGTACTGGGTAAAATATATGGACATGATTTGCAGGAGCCACAACTGGGACTTGAACCTGTGACTTTCTGCCTTTGAACACACTGGCTGTGTGTACTGCACCAAACTGTTGCCACAGAGGCAGATCATTCCCTGGGGATACCATGACTGTTCGTCAGACAGACCTTGTCTGTTGCAGTGCCCGGGACCCACCTAAACGGGGCTTGGCCGTGGTCTGCTGTGGGCAGATGCCACTGCCCCCTCCGCCACCATCACCCCTCCGCCACCATGCTGACATGGCCTTGTGCCAGTGGTGCTGGTTTTGCGCAGTCCCAGGCCATCCAGTGTGCCGGTAGGCGGCTGCCTATGGTGCGTGATATGGGGTAGGGGTGCCTGCATAGACATCCACGCTTCCCCCCGGCACCACCTGCCAATGTTATGTGCCCTTTGGGGTACTTGCTGGGTACTGTCCCCTGGGACACTGTGGGGCACACACTCGTGGCCGTTTGCCCTTGGTCAGTTGCTGTCTTGCTGGTTTTCCACTTCTACATTCCTATGTGTCACCTAGGCATCTACCTAGCCCACCCTGTGCCCCAGCTGCCCCACTGTATTTCCCACCTGCAGCCCCCTGTACCCCATTTGCAGCCTCACAGTTGTGCCCTCTCGTACTTGGGCACTATGATGTTGCTGCACATGTATCACTGCTATCACTTTTCTTGGTTTCTGCACATGTATCACTGCTATCACTTTTCTTGGTTTCTGTAGTTGTTATGGAAGGACAGACTAGATAGGCCATGTGGTCTTTTTCTGTCATCATATTTCTATGTTTCTATATTTCCCTGCCTTTGTTGCACATTGCTGACTGAGATGGTCTCTCTCCCCTGCAAATGTGCCTCTAGTGTGAGGTTTTCACTGGCGCTACTTTTCAGACCTTCATTTTACGGCGTTAGTGTGCATGGAGCCTCTCCCCGCCCACTCTCCACCCATTGGCCCATTATCTCCACCCCTGGGGAGCCTTACTCCGCCCTCTGGGGAACCTTACTCCACCCTCTGCGCACCTTAATGCCGTCGGAGACGTTATCACGCGATACGTGACGTTCTCGCATGGTAATGCGCCATTATCACACGATAACATCACGTATCGTGTGATAACATCGCAGCTGCGCCGTTAGCGCCGTTTAGTAAACATACCCCAAAGTTGTTAGCAATGTACATTTCCCAGAGCTGACATATTCCAGTTAATAAATTCAAAATCAAAAGTATTTTTCTATCTTTTGCTGTTTGGGAATTTTATTTTTCATTCCAATTGCTCCAGTCACTTTCTTCTGATTTCTTCGTGTCTTCTGCTAACTCTCTGTTATCTGTTGTCCATTTGTCCTTTCTACTAGTTTTTTCCATTCTCTCTCTACATCCGTTCTAACATACTGATCTTCCCCTTTTGCTCTTTCCTCCATTTCTTTCTTTATTCCTTTTTCATCCACTCAAATTTCACCCTTCCATCCTCAGTCCCCACTTATTTACCCAATACCCAGCCAATCGTAGATTTTTCTTCCCTCCCACACACAATTTCTTTTCTCCTCTCCATCCTTACTCCCCCAACCTCATCCCCTTCTAGTCCTCCCCCAACATCAGCTCTCTTCTAGTTCCAGTCCCACCCAGCATCTGCTCCCTTCTAATCCCATGCTCCCATTCCCACGCATCTGCCCATTTCCAGTCCTAGCCCCCATCAGCCTATTTCCAGTCCTATCCTAGCCCCCCATCAGCTCATTTCCATTCCAAGCCCCCCCCCAGTCATCCCTTTCTAGTCCTAGCCACCTATCAGTCAGTTCCAGTCCTATCCTACCCCACTTCAGCCCATTTCCAGTCCTTGCCTCCCCATCAACCCATTTCCAGTCCAAGCACCCCCATCAGCCCATTTACAATCCTAGCCCCCCATCAGCTATTTCCATTTGTATCCTAGCCCCCTATCAGCTCATTTCCAGTCCAAGCCACCCCCTAATCAGCCCATTTCCAGTCCAAGCACCCCCATCAGCCCATTTACAAACCTAGCCCCCCATCAGCCATTTCCAGTCCTATCCTAGCCCCCCATCAACCCATTTCCAGTCCAAGCCATCCCCTAATCAGCCCATTTCCAGTCCTTAACCTCCCTTCAGCCATTTCCAATCCTAGTTCCCCCATCAGCCCATTTTCAGTCAAAGTCCCCCATCGGCCCATTTCCAGTCCTAGCCCCACCATCAACTATTTCCAGTCCTATCCTAGTCTCCTCATCAGCCCATTTTCAGTCCTATCCTAACCCCCCTCCCAAGAGCCCCGCGCCTGTCTGACCGGCATGAGACCGAGCCAGGGAGGCTCGAAGCCCCGGCTCACCCTGCACAGCGCTGTAGTGAAGAGCAGTGTGTTCCTTCACTCCAGCAGCTGCGTTCTCCTGAAGTGCGCTGACACGCTGAATGTTAAAGGGCATTTCCTGTTCCCTGGCACTCAGCACACTTCAGGAGAACTTAGCTGCTGGATGCTATTCTTCACTCTGGCACTGTGCAAAGGTGAATTGAGGCTTCGAGCCTCCCAGGCTCCCTCTGAAGCCAGCCGGCTCTGCAAACCAAACACCATGTGCAGAATGGAGTTGGCACGGGGAATCCTGAAGCGCGGGGCCCTGTGAGAACAACATTCTTGCTCAATGGATGGGCCGGCCCTGTTTAGAGATGGGAGAACTTCCTCAGAATTGGAGAAGGGCTAAAATCGGCCCATTTTCCCCCATGTTTCAATGGACGACCCCATGTTCCACAGCACAAGAAGCAGTGTCTTCAGCCAATCCCTGCAAGCCCATGGAGAATGTGGAGGCATAAGCAGAAAGCTGCCGCACGATGGCTCAGTCCCTGCAAAAGGTGGCTGGCATAAACTAAAGAGGCCAAACAGTCCAGGCAATATAGAAAAAGAATTAGTTCTGGTTTAGTGATTTCAGAATCTCTGATATCTTTGCATTTTGCAGAGTAGCTTTTCTGTTTTTGTTTCTCCAGTGTTGCTCTGCAGGCAGAGTCCAGGGTCTTGAGGCTTCCAGTTCAGTTATTGTCTGTACATTTAATATTTTTAATATGTGGTCATTTATTCTGTATTTGATAGGTTCTCTCCATATTTTGCGTATGTGTCTAAAGCGAGGTATCTTGTGAGCATGTGGTTTCTGTCTGGGGATTTATAGCCATCTGGCTTGTTCTCTTTTGCTAACAAGTGCCAAGGATGCAGTGATATTGTTCTAAGGTATAATATCTGCAATGCTGCCTTTTCATAGACTCGGAGGCTGGTTGCAAGGGGGCAGGTCCCATAATGGTCACCTTACCCCTTAAGGATAGCCCTGCATGTGAGCGCCAGCGCATTTTATTCATGAAAAAACCACTGATAATAGACTACAATGGAGTGGAGGAGTGGCCTAGTGGTTGGGGCAAGGTACTTCAGGTCGGGGGTTCAAATCCCACTAGAGGACAGCAACCTTGGACCAGAAGGACTGGGGTTTCTAGTCCCACAGGTGCTCCTTGTGGTCTTGGGCAAGCTACTTAACCCTCCATAGCCCATGTTCCCAGTAAAATAGTTATCTCCAAGTTATAATGCCCTGTTCAATGTAATTTCAGTGTGTTTAATGTAAAACCACATTGATGCAGAATAGTGCAGTATATAAGAGAATGTAAATAAATACAATAAATGTAAATAAACACAATAGAGGACATATCTTTGCAGATCCATGCTGCCAGCCCATATTACCCTCACCACTGTTGCCAACAATCCTTCAGTCCATCTTTCTGCATCTGTCAGCTGTGTAGAGTCCTGTCTGCCTGTGCAGGCTGCCACCCCATGTCCTGCACTGCTACCCTTTCCTGCATTGCGCCTCTTCATGCTTGCCTCGCCTGTGCCTGATCTGCATGGCACCACCACTTCTCTGACCACCCATCATTGTAACTATCCTGCCACCTCCGCCTCCACTGGGGGACACGTATTCCCATCGTCTGCCACCAACTGTCTTTTCAGAACTTTACATTGCCAACACCCTGTGCTGTGGTATAGTTGCCCCCACCATGTTTGTCAACAGTACTGGCAGCCACATGGGATGCCCGCAGATATGGCAGGTCCAGCAGCTCCCAGCTCTCCCTCCTTCACTCACCTGTTCATTGCCTTTCCTCAGTGCTCTATCTAGTGTTAGGGCTACATCTGTCTCTGTGCCTCACAGGTCATGCATGTCATCCTGAAGAACCTTGCAGCCCTTAGGGCACACTAACCTAGGGCACCATAACTTTGTTAGGCCACCTTAACCTATGGTTCCATAACCCAGGGTGCCTTCTATGGTGCCTTGTCCAGGAGTACTTAATACGGTGCTTAGCCTAAGGAGCCATATAGGGCGCCTTATGAGGCACCTTCTAAGGCACCTAACAAGGCGCCTTATAAGGCACCTTACAAGACACCACCTAAGGCACCTAACAAGGCACCTTAAAATGCACCTTACAAGGCACCTTATAAGGCGCCTTGTAACGCGTGTTAGTTTAAGGCGCCTTGTAACGTGTGTTAGCTGATACGGCTTGCTGTAACAATGCACCATCCCACGCCTTTATATGGGCATTTGTACCTTAACCGCGGAACCTAACACGGGTGACATTACCGCAGTTTAGTAAACATACCCCAAAGTTTCTGTTCAAGGGGCATCTGTTGTAATGAAATACCGGAACTGTATTTGTAATATAGTATTGTGAATAGCTTTCTATTCCTTGCTTTCTCCATTCTGTAAACCTGCAAAGTGCATTTACAGAATTCTATGTAAGTTTAGCTTTCTTTGTTTTTAATTTTCACTCCTCTCCTCGGTTGGCTACTGCTGCCCAATCTCATTAGCCTTGCCGAGAGAAAGATCAAGATGCTTCAGGCCAGTCTTGCTCCTTAGTTACCGATTAATGGGAAGCGAAATGCTCAAGCCAGCATTCTAACATCTCCTAATTCACAACACGGCACTCTTCACTCATACTTCTGGGCTATGTTTGTACTATTTAGTTCTACCAGATAAGCCTCCAGCTGTTTTGGCTTTATTTGATTTTTGCATAGGGCTAGATTCCAAAGGAGCAATGTACATTCAGATCACGAGGCAACGAAGAATGCCCAGTTTCAGAAAAACATGACACCACGGCAAGCGTATGGTGTAAGCCCTCGAGGGCAACTATAAAACCATACAAGAAAGAAGGCCACAGGAGCTAATATCTATTAAGCTCAAAACGGAAGAACCGAACCAAGACCAGGATACACAACTAATTAGAGGTCAGTTTATAAAGCTATGCACCTGGATGAAAAGCAAATTAACCATTTCACCTGCTCACTGCCCTCTTCAGCCTAGCTAAACGTATATGTGGCCTTCTACAGCATGCGTATTGTTAGTAAGATTGGAAAAAGGGTGGGATGGGGTGAACACTGAAATCAACATTAATCAAAGTCCCTTAAACATATTAAGCATTTTAAGTATTCCTATTCCTCTTTCACACCTCTTCGCTACTGCTTTCGGATCTTGACTCACCTGATCTCCTTGGTGTTTCCTTACCATTCCCCTAGATGTATCCCATGTCTACAGCTACTGTGTTATCTGTCTTGACTAGATTGTAAGCTCCAATGAGCAGAGACTATCTTTTACATGTCTGTGAAGCACTGAGTATGTCTTGTAGCGTTATACAAATGCTCAGTAGTAGCATTAGTACTATTCCACTAGCAACTTTAAATAATTGAACAACTTTAAATAGTTAAATAAGTTATTAAAACTAAAGGGTATGTTTACTAAACTGTGATAAAGTCACTGGCGGTAAGAGCTGCGTTAAGGTGCCTGAAGCCATATAAAGCAGTGAGCAGGTAGGAACCATGCCGGCGTTATGGCCATTTAACATGAGCTAACAGGACCAAGGGGCCTGTTTACTAAAGGACGCTATTTGCGCTGCGTCCCGTTAGCACGCGGTAAGGTACCTTACCATGCGCTAATGGTTAAAGCACCATTAGCGCGCGGTAAGGTACCTTACCGCGCGCTAACGGGACGCGGCGCAAATAGCGTCCTTTAGTAAACAGGCCCCTAAGTGTGGTAAGGTGACAAGACATCCTAAGGAGAGATAAGGTGCCTTAAGGAGAGATAAGGCGTCCTAAAGAGAGATAGGTGCTCTAAAAAGGTGTCCTAAGGACAGACAAGGTGGTATGTTTACTAAACCACAGTAAAGGAGCAGTCTTTTCCATGTGGTAATGGTAGCGATAAGGGGTTACCGTGCGGTAAGTGTGCTGGGCGTGTCAGAGGCGTTCCGGCATTAAGGGGTGCAAATGGACACTTACTGTGTGGTAACAGCACATGCTGTGTTAAGGGGTGGTAATGGACACTTACCGTGTGGTAACAGCACATGCTGCGTTAAGGGGTGGTAATGGACACTTCCCGTGTGGTAACAGGACATTAAGGGGTGGTAGTATACACTTAGCATGTGGTAATGGGACATGCTGTGGGAAGGTGTCTGGCATACACCTTAATGCAGGAAAGCCACTGAAACTCTGAAAGGGGGGCAGGGAAGCCATTGGAGAAGGTATGAATGCCAGCACAATTGGTAGCTGATGGAGTTGACTCACCTGATGCCTGGAAATGTGGCCTATGCTGTTGACTAGGCGAGATAGGCAGCTGCCTAGTGATGATGGTCAGTGTGGGTGTTGGCTGGGTCATGGGTGGGTGGTGGCGGAAGCTCTTATGAGTCAGTGGAGGGGATGCATCATCAGGGGGTGCTGTGATAGGTGTGCAGTCTTAGATGCTCCTGAAAGCATACACCATACCATAAGCTACATTATAGTGTCTGTGAGGTGTGGAAATGTATCCAGATGTACTGTTAGTTTGTGACATGCCATAGGCCAGGACAGTGTCTGAGTGGAGGCAGCACGTTCCTGATGTGGACAGCAAAGTGAGGATTGTAAATGAGTGCTCATGTGGAGCAGTCACAGGAGAGATGTGCATGATATGGCTAACTGCTGCAAATGATCCCTGATTGCCATGGTAGGGCAGTTTACTGCCAGTAAGTTGCCCGATTATGAATCTCCCTGATGGTCAAATGGTGGGTGCAGGGCTGTGCCATGGATTTGCCAAGCAGAGAGTGCAATGTGTGTGATGGGTGGATTTATGGGATCATACTGGCCAAAGGCATTGGATATGTGAACCAAAGGTAGCAGTGCAATGGGCTACATGAAACACCATTTGTGCTAATGGGACTGGTGCTTCAGCCTGTGCAACTGCAAGACAATACACCCGACAAAGTGGCATGATAGATGGGGACATGTTGAACCTATTTACCCTATGTGGGGCAAGTAATGATGGCAGAACAGTGCAGGGGATGGCTATGCAATGAGTGTTAGGTGCCTGAATGTACAAGATATATCCTCTTTACGTAAAGCTGAGAGGTCACAATGATGGCAAAACAGAAAAAGCATCCATGCTAGCTGACCCAGATATCTGCTGCATAAACATCACTGAATGCTGCAATGCGCCACGGCAGAGCCACTAAAGCCATGTTCACAGATATCCATGATGGGGAATGCAATATTGGGCTACAAAACATGTGGCCATAATGCATAGAAATGTAGAAGAATGATTGTCTGCAGGTCACAGCAGAGCCAGGACTGTGCAAGTGCACCCAGGCACAAGATGAACAAGTGGGAATCAAATCCTGGACTTTTGCCTATAGAGGTATTTCACCAACCAGTAGGCTACACCTCCACACAGCTTTATGCAGATGTATAGAACCTGCAGATCTCTGATCAAACCGTTTGCTGTCTGCCATCATAGATTAGGCCCTCCACTACCCATGAGGCACTGCACATGTAAAGCAGCGGTCTGCAGCTGAAGAACCAATGGAGAATGCACTGATCCAGCATATCAGCTCAGTAACACGTACTGGCTGCGTGTACTACATGCAAATTAGAACAGCAAGCCACGCTGCAGAGCAGTTTCAGATGTCACCCTGAGGGTAGGAGGGGTGCCCAGCACCTGAACCTGTAGTGTTAGAGATGATCTCTGCTGTAGGGCCCCTCACTGCTAGTGTTTAGCAGGTATTGTCTGCTGTGTGTTATGCTTTATTTTCCTGCATGCTGAGAGTAATAGTGATAGCAGCAGCTCAGCCCTGTGCTCTGCCCATTGGACACTAATCCTCCAATAACAATGCAGGTGAGTGACCAGTGTCAACATGCTGCTGCCACAGACAGCCACTAGCAGTGGGGGGTGTATAGGCTAGGGTGGAACTACTACTAAAGTCCTGTCGGGATCCCCAGTGAGTAGGCCATGAATCAATGCTGCCCCCCAACTATTGGGAACTAACAATTAACTACAGGACTGACTTTCATTAGGCTGTGTAAGACAAGCACAAACCAACTACTGTAGGTCTGCTGGTCAACATGCATAGCAAGTGCCTAATGTAACCACAAGCACTCTGCCTTGGGAAACTCAGTAATACACAGCCCCAGACAGAAAATGCATCCATATCACTGGAGCCACACATAATGGATCTATGTGGATACATAGCCGTGCCATGGTCACTTTTTGGTCATAGTGAGAGCGTCATCTCAGCAGGACATACAATGGCCACCCAGGCAATGCACGTGGCAGACAGGCACAATGGCATCTCAGCCAGTAACCCTTTCATTATGGCAGACACATCCAGGCCAATCTGTGCTGTTTCAGATGATACCCACAATCCTCTGCCTCACCTTATTCACATTTTCCAAACAGGCTGAGAAAATCTCAGATAATGTGAGCCAAAGAGCAGTGCAGAAAGCCACAGGACAAAGGGGAGCCATACATACTGGGGTATGTTTACTAAACCATCTTAATGTTGCCGGCGCTAGTTGCAGCAATAATGTGAAGCATGCCATATAAGGAGTAGGCGTTCCAGTCCTAAGGTAGCAAGAATCTGTATCGCGCAATAGTGGGCACCGTGGCATGTTAACGCGTGTTAACCCTAAGTACATGCCAGCGCAGGGTTAGAAGCTATAACAATGTAGCCCACTGGTTACTGCAATGACTGTAGAGGCAGAGGTCATGGGTTCAATCCTGCACTGGTGTAATCTAAAAAGGCTGTCTGAGGCATTTTCTTTTAATTTATATCAGTGCTGCCAGCAAAAACACCCTCACAGTGCCGCAACCGAAGGTGCCTCATAAGGCACCCTATAAGGCACCCCATAGGTAACATTATAAAGTGACCTGTCTGCCAAGACAACCTATAATGTGCCCTATAGGGCACTGTATAGGGTGCCTTATAGGGCGCCTATGAGGCATCTTAGGCTACAGCACTGTGAGGGTGTTTCTGCTGGCAGCACTGATTGAAATGAAAAGGAAAAGCCTCAGACAGCATTCCTAAACCCATGACCTCTGCCTCCACAGTCATTGAAGTAACCAGTAGGCTACATCTCTATAGCTACTACCACACTACTGGCTGGCTACAGAAAGACTGCACATCACCACACAAACTGTATGCTGTGCTTACCAAGATAGAGTAAACCCACCTGCACCCATGATGCACTGCACATGCAGATCAGCAGTCTACAGCTGATCACATAATGGGGTATGCACCCCCTCAGAACCTAGGCCTGGTAGGGGGAAACTGACCATGTGTGTTACTGGCACAGAGTAGCTACAGACTGTGACATTTTGTGTGTCCTGTGCTCACCCTGAGGGTGAGGTAGGGCACCCAGCACCAGGTCCGCAGCACCTGGCTTGGCTGAGGTAGGCTATGCTGCAGGTCCACATCAGTGCTAGTGTGTGATAGGTATCCCTTGAAAACACACTTAGGATGCACCTGCGTCTATCTGCATTTCCCAGTCACATCTAGCCCTTGTGGACTATGATGCACCCAGAATAGTGCATATCCTGTGTGGGTGCCATGGTCAAATGTTACAGATGAAGGGGGGTGTTTGGACCCAAAAGTGGATTATGTAGCACCACACAACCTGCTCTCTGTGGTTCAGGGTGGGGGGAAAAGGATCTCCCACCAACAGATCCACATTGTATGTCTCTGCAATGGTGGCAGTAGAGAGGACCATCAACCCCAGTCCTGCTGGGGAACAGGCACTCTACAGGGCAGTCAATGCAGATCTGTACACAGCACATAAGGCAATGGCAGACAGGCAGAATGCTGGAGAAGCTCAGCTGCCCCCACCCCACCATCTGATATTCACCAGCAGAGGGCACAGTCAGTCTCCACCCACTGCACAGTGTTCTAGCCATACACATGCTAACTGCAGACAGTCTGCTAGCTAGCACATAGAGCATGTTCTTGGAGGAGCTGTATGCACCCCAAAACAGGATATGAGCACACACACCCAGCAGGTATATCAGTGATTGGGTCCCAGAAAAGAAAACACATAAACATCACTTGAGAGAAACACTGCTTAGCACTATGGGGAAACCTAGCCATGTTGTGGTCACTGCTCAGTCAGGGTGAGAGTGACCCCCCACCACTATCTGATATTCACCAGCAGAGGGCACAGTCAGTCTCCACTCACTGCACCCTGCAAGGTGCAACAGCCATACACATGATAACTGCAGACAGTCTGCTAGCTAGTATATAGTGCATGTTCCTGGAGGAACTGTGTGCACCCAAAAATGGAATGTGAGTACACACACCAAACAGATAAGTCAGTGATTGGGCCCCAGAAAAGAGAACTCATAGATATCACTTGAGAGAAATAGTGCATAGCACTATGGGGGAACCTAGCCATGCCATGGTCACTGCTCAGTCAGGGTGAGAGTGACTTCCCAGCATGACATGCTGTGGCCACCCTGTCCGTGCAGGTGGTGGTCGGGCACTACAATGTCCCAGCCATTGCCCTATACCCTGTGCAAATGCATCCTGCCCAGGCCACCCTGTCCGGGCCATATCCACAGTACCTTGCTCCTCATTATGCACATTGGCAGGCTAAAACTGGAAACAGTGCAAGCAGTGTGGGCTCAGTAAGGTATAGGAAGCCACAACACACTGGATAGACAGACACACACTCCCACACCTATGCCAGCATTGTGCAAATATGGAGGTTTGTGGCAGCCCTGGTCACCACACCAGTCCTGGGCACAGTGCGGGCATTGCTATGGTACGCAGTACTATTGGGGTCACTCCCCGGGGTGGTAAACACTGTCAGAAGCAATAACTGAAACACACTCCACAGATATCAGAAAGGTTGTTATAATGAATCTCTGTCAACAAATCGTGTTTAACTTAGGATTTGTTAGCTGACATTAATCATAGCAACCTTTTGATATATGTGGAACGGGTTCCCAAGTTTAGGACGATATTGATAAGGTATGCAGGTGCCAGTATTGGGAGATGCAGCTCCGCGCAGGGCCCAACAGCCTGACTCTCCATGAGGCTTTGGATAGTGGAGCCTGTGGGTGTGGGTGTTTCTGCCCCTGTTGGCTACTGCTCTAGGGCAGAGGTTCCCAACTCAGGTCCTGGTGGGCCAAACACTGTTCAGGTTTTCATGCTGTCCCTAATGAATATGCATGAGATACATTTGCATACAATGGAGGTGATGCATACAAATGCAGCACAGGCATATTTATTAGGGACAGCATGAAACCTGAATGGTGTTTGGCCCTCCAGAACTGTAGTTGTGAAACTCTGCTCTAGGGATTGCACATGTTTATGGTGTTTGTGCTCTATAGGGTAAAATATAGGCGTTTCAGGCATGTTTAATTTATATGCAATAAAGGTTCCGTCTTTATTACCACGGTTTAGTACTGGGTACAACATGGGGACAAGGTTGGCAGGAGCCACAGCTGGGACTTCGACTTGTGACCTTCTGCCCCTGAACACACTGGCTGTGTGTACTGCACCAAACTGTTGTCACAGGGGCAGATCATTCCCTGGGGATACCATGACTGTTCATCAGACAGGCCTTGTCTGTTGCAGTGCACGACACCCGCCTAAACGGGGCTTGGCCGTGGTCTGCTCTGGGCAGATGCCACTGCCCTCTCCGCCACCAGCACCCCTCTGCCACCATGCTGACATGCCCTTATGCCGGTGGTGCTGGTGGTGCACAGTCCCAGGCCATCCAGTGTGCCGGTAGGCAGCTGCCTATGGTGTGGGTTCTCAGGTAGTGGTGCCTACATGGACATGCGCGCATCCCCCCGGCACCACCTGCCAATGTTATATGCCCTGGGGTACCTGCTGGGTAATATCCCCTGTGACACTGTGGGACACACACCCGTGCCCATGTTGGTCCCTCGTCAGTTGCTGTCTTGCTGCTTTACAGTTTTGGCATTCCTATGTGCCACCTAGGCATCTGCCTAGTCTGCACTGTGCCCCAGCTGGACCAGTATGTGCCGCCTGCAGCCCTCTGTATCCCATTTACAGCATCAGTACAGTTGCCCTTTCCTACGTGCCCACTCTGCTGTTGCTGCACATGTGCACGCCCTAACAAAACTGCCCAATATAAACGACAAAAACCCTGATTACCACTATTTCAATGTGGGATCATTCACTTTGTAGGAGGACAGAACATAGACCCTTCCAAACATGATATCTTCCTTTTTACGCTTTGTCACTAGTGTTGCTTTATGTTTATCATTAATATCACTATTGGCCAGCTTGGTTATTGGGATTTCAGATGTGGTTCTCATCATTTTATATGTTTATTTGCCTTTCTGGTTCCTGCACATGTATCACTACTATCACTTTTCTGGGTTTCCTTGCCTTTGCTGTACATTGCTGACTGAAATTTTATTTTATTTATTTACATTATCTTATATACCGCGCTATTCTGCATCAGTGCGGTTTACATTGAACAAACTGAAACTACATTGAACAGGGCATTATAACTTGGAGATAACTATTTTACAGGGAACATGGGCTATGGAGGGTTAAGTGGCTTGCCCAAAACCACAAGGAGCACCTGTGGGACTAGAAACCCCAGTCCTTCCGGCCCAAGGTTGCTGTCCTCTAGTGGGATTTGAACCCCCGACCTTCCGGCCTGAAGTACCTTGCCCCAAATGATTTCTCTCTCCTGCAAATGTGCCTCTAACGCGAGGGTTTAACTAGCGTTCGTGTTCAGACCCGGATTTCACAGCGTTAGTGTGCCTGGAGCCTCTCTCCGCCCACTCTCCACCCATTGACCCCTATCTCCGCCCTCTGGGAGGCCTTACTCCACCCTTCAGAGCCGGATTTCACAGAGTTAGTGTGCCTTAACTGCCGACATTATCGCGTGATACGTGACGTTATCGCGCGATAATGTTACATTATCATGCGAATAGCTGCTGCTATGTTAAGACGGTTTAGTAAACATACCCCACACTCTCACTGGCGTACTGAGCAAAAGTGGAGATAGTTGGCATTCCTGCTTGACACTCCTGTCTCAATGTCAGCTCAAGGATTGATAACGTGTGCTCTGTTTGCACATGCTATACTACCGTGCCTTGTCCTCACCACAGATTGATAACGTGTGCACTGTTTCCACATGCTACCCACTAAACAGTGTTAAGGGTGACCCCAATAGCCACCACCTTAACAGTCCTTCACATCCAAAATATTCATCTCCCGTATTACTTGACCTTAACTTACAACATAAACCAGCCTGGTCCCTTCCAACCAGTTGCTATTTCCACTTTACATGACCTATATACACTGCATAGAGCAACCTACAGTTCTGTCCCTTGCTATTTTTTAACTTGTACAGTTTATCCTGTACAATTACTTTGCTTCAAAATGTTCTATAGTTAACATTGTACAGTTTATTTTGTTCAGGTGTTCCATAGTTTATGTTGTACAGTTTACTTTGCTTCAATATGTTCCATGTAATGTTCAAGTTCTCCATTCCAATCAGTTCTATGTAAACTGCCATGACTAGTAGATACGGTGGTATACAAGAGTTGTTAAATAAAAAAATAAATAAATAAATAGTTTAAAGGTGAGGTCAGTGCAGCTGTTATAGCCAAAAAGCATCTTTCATAAAATGGAAAAAGGAGCCAAATGAAAACAGGAAACAACATAACTATTGGCAAGTCAGATGCAAGGCATTGATAAGGCAGACAAAGAGAGAATTTGAAGACAAGCTTGCCATAGAAGCAAAAACTCATAATAAAAATATTTCAAGTACATTCAAAGTGAAAAACCTATGAGAGTGTCGGTTGGACCATTAAATGATAGAGGGGTAAAAGAGGTACTAATGGATGAAAAGGCCTTAGTGAAGAGATTTAATTAATTCTTTGCTTTGGTCTTTACTGAAGAGGATGCAGTGAAGTTATCCATACCAGAAATGATATTTGAAGGAGATGTATCAGAGGAATTGAAACAAATCTAAAAAACCCCTGGAAAATGTAATATAGCAATTTGATAAAGAGTACCAAATCACCTAGACCAGATGGTATACATTCCAGGGTGCTGAAAAAACTTAAAAATAAAATTACAGATTTACTATTAGTAATCTGTAAACTATCATTAAAATCATCTACATTACCCGAAGATTAAAGAGTGACCAATATAATGGCAATTTATAAAAGGGTTACAGGAGTGATCCGGGAAACTACAGATCAGTAAGTCTGACATCAGTGTCGGCAAAATGATAGAAACTATTATAAAGAGCAAAATTGCCTAAAATATAGAGAGTCATAGCTTTCTGGGACAAAACCAATGTGGATTTAGCCAAGGAAAGTCTTGTCTCACCAATCTGCTATATTTTTTTAAAGGTGGGAATAAAAAGGTGAGCCGGTGGCTATAGTATATCTGGATTTTCAAAGTGCCTTTAACAAAGTCCCTCATGAGAGATTCTTGTGGAAATTAAAAAGCCATGGGGTAGGAGGGAGTGTACTATTGTGGATTAGGAATTGGTTAAAAGATAAAAAACAGATAATAGGACTAAATGGCCAATTTTCTCAATGGAGAAAGATGAATAGTGGAGTTCCACAGGGATCTGTGCTGGACAGCTGCTTTTTAACATATTCATAAGTGACCTAGAAAGAGGATGTGTGATTTGATCAAATTTGCAGACAACACAAATCTGTTCAAAGTTGTTAAATCACAAGAGAATTGTGAAAAATTGCAAGAGGATCTTGAGAAACTGAGAAATTAGGCATCCAAATTTTATTTATTTATTTATTTATTTAACTTCTCTTATATACTGCGCTATTACATATCAGTGTGGTGTACATTAAACAGAACAATATACCGTGCAGACGGGCTGCATAGTATTTACATTGAACAGGGATTGAAACTTGGATTTAACTGGGGTAACAAATGGCAAGCAACATTTTTATGGACAAGTGCAAAGTTATGTCCTGAGGGAAGAACAACCCAAACTACAGTTACACGATGCAAGTTTTCACATTAGGAATCACCTCCCAGGAAAATGATCAGTGTCATCTGGATAATACTATATGCTGAAATTATCTACACAATATACAGCAGTAACATAAAAATCAAATAGAAAGCTAGGAAACACAAGAGCAAGATAGCAGCAACAAACCTAAAAGCTCCCGCTGTATTTGCCATCAGCTGCTGTAATAAAGGTATTAATATGCACTATTCTAGTAAGGTCCCTATCAAACAAGGGCAGTGCTCAGATGTGACAGACACCTATAGCATACTACAGATTTACAGGAAAAAAAAGCGACTAATATAACACACTACAGACAATACCTGCTACACAGGCGGAAATGATGTGGACCTGCAGCAAAACCAGCAAAAAGAACCATCGCTAGCAGTGCATGCTCTGGGGACCAGGTGCTGGGCGCCCATCCTCACCCTCAGTATCACTGCTACTGAGCAGTGATACTGCTCAGTAACATGGCTTGTAGCTGTTCTGTGCTTGTAGCTAGGGTTACCAACTTTTTCACCGAGAAAAACCCGACACCTGTGGCTCGCCATGCTCCACCCATTCTCCGCCCCTAGTCCCACCCCTGCCCCGCCCCCAGCCCCACCCACAAAAATTACCAAGGATACGTGTAGGCTAACTTCCTTGGCCAGATAATAATTAAACTGGGAACCCCAAAATCCAAACATGAAATGCACAACACTGGAGAAATAAAACTATAAAGTAATTTCCTCTTGCACTAAACAAAAACGCAAAGATGTTATCAATACACACTTCCCAGACCAAACATATTCCAGCTAATAAATTCAAAATAAAAAGTATTTTTCTACCTTCTGTTTGGGCGTTTTATTTTCCAGTTGCAATTGCTCCAGTCACTTTCTTCTGGTTTCTTCGTGTCTTCTGCGAGCTATCCATTTGTCCTTTCTTCTCTTTTAGATGTTTTCCATTCTCTCTCTATTTCTGCTTTAACATACTGATTGTTTCCCTTTTGCTCTTTCCCCCAATTCTTTCCTTATTCCTTTATCATCCATTTAAATTTCACCCTTCCATTCTCAAGCCCCTCACTCTCCCAATACCCAGCCCATCACAGACTTTTCTTCCACACAAAATATTTTTCCCCTCTCCACTCATTCCCCATCTATTCTAGTCCTCCCCCAAAATCAGTTCCCTTATAGTTCTAGACCCACCCAGCATCCACTCCCTTCTAATCCCATTCTCCCATGCCCCACATCAGCCCATTTCCAGTCCTATTCCATCTCTTCATCAGCCATTTCCAGTGCTAGCCCTCACATCACAGACCATTTCCAGTCCTAGCCCCCCCCCCCCCAATCACAGCCCATTTCCAGTCCAAGTCCCCCATCACAGCCTATTTCCAGTCCTAGGCCCCCCCCCATCACATCCCATTTGCAGTCGGAGTCCCCCCGCACCATCACAGCCCATTTGCAGTCCTACCCCCCCCCCACCATCACAGTCCATTTGCAGTCCTAGCCCCCCTAATCACAGCCTGTTTCCAGTCCACGTTCCCCCTCCCTCCACCATAGCCCATTTCCAGTCCAAGTTCCCCCCCCCCCATAGCCCTTTTCCAGTCCAGGTCCCCCTCCCCATCACAACCCATTTCCAGTCCATGTCCCGTCCCCCCCCCCATAGCCCTTTCCAGTCCAGGTCCTCCTCCCCATCAAAACCCATTGCCAGTCCATTTCCCCACCCCCCCACATATGCCTTTTACTGTCCTGGTCCCCCTACCCATCAAAGCCCTTTTCTTTCCAGTCCAATGCCCCCCATAGCCCTTTTCCAGTCCAGGTCCCCCCCCCTTCACAACCCATTTCCAGTCCAAGTCCCCCTACTCCCCGCCTATTTCCAGTCCAAGTTCCCCCTCCCTCCGCCATAGCCCTCGTCCAGTGCCCGTTCCCCCCCCCCATAGCCCTTTTCCAGTCCAGGTCCCCCCCCCCCATCACAACCCATTTCCAGTCAATGGCCCCACCCCCGCACATATCCATTTTACAGTCGTGGTCCACACACATCACACACCATTTCTTTCCAGTCCAAGTCCCCCCCCCCATAGCCCTTTTCCGGTCCAGGTCCCCCCCCCCCCATCACAACCCATTTCCAGTCAAATTCCCCCTCCTAGCCCTTTTCCAGTCCAGGCCCCCTCCCCCAATCACAGCCCAGGCAGTCCTTGGCCTCCCCCCCCCCCAAACCGCAGCTGTCTGAGGCTTTAGAGGGAGCCGGGGAAGCCCGCGTGAGGCCCCGGCTCCCTCTGAACAGCTGCCAGCATGAAGAGCCTTTTCCTTCACGCTGGCGGCTGTTCCTGTGAAGCCGCGAATGCTGGGAAAGGTTAAAGGGCATTGCCTTTAACCTTTCCCACCAATCGCGGCTTCACAGGAACAGCCGCCAGCGTGAAGGAAAAGGCTCTTCACGCTGGCGGCTGTTCAGAGGGAGCCGGGGCCTCGCGCGGGCTTCCCCGGCTCCCTCTGAAGCCCTCCGGGTTGGGAGAAAAGCCGTTTTTTTTGCTTTGGCCGCTCCCGATCTTGCGGCCAGAGCAAAAAAACCGGCTTTTCAAGGGCCGGTTTTGCCTCTGCGCCGGCAGCCGGCCTGGCCATGGAAAAACCGGCCAGGCCGGCTGAAAACCGGCCAGTTGGCAACCCTACTTGTAGCACACACTGTCAGTGTGTCTTACTGAGCTGATGTGATGGATCAGTGCATTCTCCATTTGGTGATCAGCTGCAGACTGCACATTTGAAACATTCAAATATGCAGTGTCTCATGGGTCTGGAGAGGCTAACCTATACCGGCACACACAGCAGACAGTTTAGGCAGCGGCCTGAAGTCTCTTTGAATCCAGACATTGCTGGCCAGAGAAGCATGGAGGTGTGGCCTACTGGTTAGTGCAATGTTTCCATAAGTAAGGGACAAGGGTTTGATTCCTACTTGTTTGATGTGGGCCTGTGTGTTAGTCAAGTCATTTCCCTGTCTGTAACAGTCCAGGCTCTGCTGTGACTTGCAGACATACATCCTTCTACTTTGTTATGCAATTGGCCACACTTTGGCTCAGCAAACGTGCTATTCCCCCTCATACCCTTTTGAGAGCATGGTTTTATTGGCTCTGCTGCAACCCATTGCAGACATGTTCACCCTGCAGATGTCAGGCCCTCGCTTGGAGGCGTGGCATAATGGTCTTGGCAATGGCTTGGGGACCAAGATACCAGGGTTTGGGGGCCTACTAGCACTCTTTATGTGACATTGCAGAATGTTTACTCTCGCATTTTATGTCTGCTACAACCTTCATGGACTGACAACACCTCCTTGTGACCTTGAGCAGATCATTTAACCCCCAATGGCTCAGCTGACTGCAGGTCCATGCAGTCCCTGTTTATTGTCTGACATTACTAATCCGTCGGTAAGATGTACCCCGATGTGATTGCACTGATACAGAGGTATACTAACAGGCAGTTACATGCATAAAGCTGTGACCTACATGTGAGATATGAATCATATATGACATCATGACTGTGACTGTACAGCTTTGGCTCCCTTATATCTATGTAGTACACGCGGACACATCCTACCCCTCGGATAGCCACCTGCAAGTATCATCTCTTGTCCGTATGTGCCCCATTTGCCCAGCTTGAATGACACCTGTGCGGTTGTCATCTGCACAGTTATCCAGAGTGTTGTATGGTGGTTATGTGGCTGTGACAGGTGTGAGACCCACATGTCTGGTATCAGGCCTTCCACGTGGCACTGACACATATTTTCATGCACAGTACAAATATGTTAGGGATGGCACCTACGGCACATTAATGCTGCCATCCTATCCCACCCTCTCCTCTGCCACCATCCTTCCTTCAGCCCATCTATGCACTCCTGTCGGCTGTGTGCAGTCATATCTTCTCATGCAAGCTGCTACACCATGGCCTACAATGGTACTCTTTCTCGAATTTTGGCTTTTCACACATGCCACTCCTGTGCCTGATCTGCACATCACCACTCCTGTTCTGTCCTCCTTTCGCCACTTCTGACTCTCCTGGAGGACATGTCTTCTCCATCCTATGCCACACACTGGCATTGCGCTGTTTTACATTGGCACCCCCCAGTGTATTGGTACAGCTGCCTCCCACATGCTTGTCCAAATTACTGGCTGCCAAGTAGGGTGCCCACGGATCTGACAAGTCCATCAGCTCCCACCCGTCCTTCCATCCATCACTTTTACATTGACTTTCCTTGGTGCTCCTTTATCCAGTGTTAGGGTGACAGCCATTTTCGGATGTAAGGTGCATGCTTGACACCTTAACTCCTGATGTCCTCTTAACGGACGTTAAATGGCCCAATGCGCTCTTACCGCTGGAATGCCTCCTACCCGCCCAGAGCCCTTTTCACATGTAAAACCTCTTATCGCTGCAGTTAATGATCAATAACGCCTACTACCTTAACGCCCTTTAGTAAACATACCCCTAAGTGTTCGATCAAATCAGGAAAGCAAAGATTCAAAAAGAGAAGGAAACAGCCAATGCAATAAAATGGGGGGATAAGACATTTTTCAGATATGTTAGTGAGAAGAGGAAGATCAAAAGTGGTATTGTCAGACTCAAGGGTGAAGGGGAAGAAAATGTAGATCTGATGAGGGTAAAGCAGAATTGCTTAACAAATATTTCTGTTCTTTGTTCACAGATGAAGAATCAGAAAACACCCGCAAACAGAAACAGAAATGAGGGGCATCTTGAACAATTTTCGTGAGAAACTACTGTAGCTAAACTTAAAGTAGACAAAGTGATGGGATGGGATACACCTTAGAATACTGAGGGAACTTGGGGATGTTCTAGCAGCTCCACTGACTGACTTTTTCAGTGCCTCGTTGGAGTTGGGAGTGGTGCCAAAGGACTGGAGAAAGGCTCATGTGGTGCCTTTACACAAAAGCGGAAGTAAGGATGTGGTTGTAAACTACAGGCCAGTTAGTTTAACTTTGGTGGTGAGTAAATTATTGGAAACGCTGCTGAAAAAGAGAAAATAGTGAGGTTTCTGGAGTCCAGTGGATTACAGGATCCGAGGCAGCATGGATTCACCAGAGGCACATCTTGTCATACAAATCTGATTGATTTCTTTGACTGGGTGACCAGGGAGTTGGACCGAGGGAGAGCTCTAGATGTGGTGTATTTAGATTTCAGTAAAGCCTTTGACACCGTTCCTCACAGGCGAGTTATAAACAAACTGAGCACCCTAGGGATGGACCCTAAAGATACTGATTGGGTTAGAAATTGGTTGAGTGGATGGCGACAAAGAGTACAGGTAAATGGAGCTCACTCTGAGGAGGACATTACCAGCGGTGTGCCCCAGGGATCTGTCCTTGGTCCTCTTCTTTTCAACATCTTTGTTAGTGATATACGAAAGGGCTGTCGGGTAAGGTTTGCCTCTTTGCGGATGATACCAAAATCTGCAATAGAGTAGACACCCAGGAAGGTATAGATAACATGAGGAGGGATCTAGCTAAGCTTAAAGAATGGTCTAGAATTTGGCAGCTGGGATTTAATGTTAAAAAATGAAAGGTCATGTGTTTGGGCTGCAGCAATCCAAGGGAGCAATATAGTATAAGGGGTGAAGTACGTTTGTCCACTAAAGAAGAGCAGGACCTAGGCGTGGTTGTGTCTGATGATCTTAAAGTAGCTAAACAGGTAGAAAAGGTGACAGCAAAAGCTAGAAGGATGCTTGGATGCATAGGGAGAGGAATGGCCAGCAGAAAAAGGAGGTGATAGTGACTCTGTATAAGTCTTTGGTGCAACCTCATTTGGAGTATTGTGTGCAATTCTGGAGACCGCACCTTCAAAAGGATATAAACAGGATGGAGTCGGTACAGAGGGTGGCTACTAAAATGGTTAGTGGTCTTCATTATAAGGCATATGAGGACAGACTTAAGGATCTTATTATGTACACCTTAGAGGAAAGGTGGAATAGAGGTGATATGATTGAGACATTTAAATACCTCTGTGGGATAAATGCACAGGGGGAGAGCCTCTTTTGACTGAAAGCAAGGTATGCTACGAGGGGACATGAGATGATGGTGAAAGGGTTTAAATTCAGGAGTGATATGCGGAAATATTTCTTTACGGAAAGAGTAGTGGATCTGTGGAATAGTCTCCCAGTGGAGTTGGTAGAGATGAGGACAGCATCTGAATTCAAAGAAGCATGGGACCAACACAGAGGATCTCTAAAGGAAAAAAGGGGACTGTTGTAGTTGTTGATATGGAAGGGCAGACTAGATAGGCCATGTGGTCTTTTTCTGTCGTCATGTTTCTATGTTTCTATGTTTCTAATCCTTCTATGGCACAAGATGATCCTCTTCACATTTTACTACAAGCTTTTTCCAAATTGGAAACTGTAGTCATTGCTAAAATAGAACTCCAGCACAATGTTAAAGTTAAATTTGAGGAGAGGATTTAACAGTATGAGGCAACAGTTTCAAAAATACAGGAGGAAGTCAAGAAGCTCGCACAATTGTTTTTAGATCTTAAATCACTGCAGCAAGTAAATTGGAAAATATGGAGCATCTTTTCAAGAGGCGTAATATTCCCAGAATTTCAACTATAGCTTCCAAACACTGTTTGGGAGCTATATGAAGGAGGTCTTAGAAATTCCAGAGACTGCCCAGTAAATGTGAAATCTCAGGTTTTGAAAGGAACTGAGACTAACAGAAAGAAAGATTAGAAAACTGAGAATATGAATCTTGAAAGTGCTAATTTAGATCTTTATTCTACTTTAATGTATCAAACTCTGGATTTTGTTACCTTATTGGTTGCTTTTCTATAAGACTCAGATTGGAAATGGATATTTAAGTTGTTCTTTTTAAGATGTAAAAAACATTTATTTGGTCAAAATGTTAGAATTTACCCAGATAATGCTTGGGAGACACAATCATTGGAAAAAATGTCTGTCTTTTCAAGCTAATGTTCTGCTCTTTGAGCTCTTTGCTTTCCTCTTTACCCTCATAAATACATTGTGCTTTATCAACAGAAATGATTTGTGTTTTCTAAATCACCTTCAGGAGTCTATGGGGTATGTTTACAAAACTGCAGTAACGTTCCCCGCGTTAGGTTCCATGGATGCCCATATAAGGGAATGGGCGGTGCATCATTATGGCGAGCCGTGTCAGGTAACGCGCGTTACAAGGTGCCTCATAAGGCACGTTACAAGCACCTTATTAGGCACAAGACACATCATAAGGCACAGTATAAGGCACGTTACAAGGCACCGTACTAGGCACAGTACAAGGCACGTACCTTGTAACATGCCTTGTACTGTGCCTAATAAGGTGCCTTGTAACGTGTCTTGTACTGTGCCTAGTAAGGTGCCTTGTAACATGCCAAATAAGGTGCCTTATAACGCCGTATAAGGAGTGATGGCAACTGTGGTGAGGGTATTATGGGCTGGCAGCACGGATCTGCAAAGATATGACTGTCACAGGCATGCAAAATATCTGACATGGACAGGAGGGAACAATGAGAAATTGAACCCATGACCACTGCCTAGAATATCAGGGTATTGACCAGTAGACTATACCTCTATGGCTTGCTGCACAGTGATGGCTGGGCACAGAAGGACTGCAGGTCACCGCACAAACCGTGTGCTCTGTGTGCCAGGATAGAGTAATCCCACCAGCACCCATGATGCATTGCACAGGCAGAACAGTGGCCTACAGCTGACCACCAAATGGGGTCTGCACCTCTCTGGTACTGCAGCGTGGTAAGACAAACTGACAGTGCGTGATACTGGCACAGAGTAGCTACAGACCATGCCATTGTGCAGGTTCCGTGTTCACCCTGAGGGATAGGATGGGTGCCCAGCACTAGGTCCACAGTACATGTGGTACTAGAGAGAGGTCCTGCTGCACATCCTCATCACTGCCAATGTGTGACAGGTGTGCCCCACAGTGCAACCAAACATACTATCTGGGTTCTTCAGTCACATGTGTTATCAGGGCAGTGGGGGTGTCTAGACTCACATGAGGTTTAGGTAGTACTGCCTCTATGGGTCTAAGTGGTATGCACTATACACCCCAAGGGGCCCACAATCACACCTATTGTAGATGAGAGTGTGGTGGAGCAGGTGCCTGTGCCCTGCAGCATGGCTGCAATACCAGCAACCACAGCCCTCCAGGGCTGATGGGCCAGAGCCATACCTGTGACCATGACAGACCAGCAGTGAAAGCTTGGGGTGGGCAGCAGAAGGCTCAACTGCCCCACGCCACAGTCTGCTATCCACCAGCACCATCAGCCTGTACCTGCAGCAACCTACAGGTGGCCCTACCCTGCACAGACTAACTGCAGACAGCCCACTAGCCAGTCCATAGTGCATGCTCATGGATAAATCTTGTACACCCAGAGATGGGATGCACAGCACAGACAACAAGCAAGTATCTCTGTACTTGGACCCCAGAACCAGAAACACACAGGCATCACTAGAGACAAGCAATGTGTGGAACTATGTGGGAACATGGACATGCCATTGTCACTGCTCAGTGAGAGTGACCTCCCAGCATGACATGCTGTGGCCACCCTGCCCATGCAGGTGGTGGTCGAACACTACAGTGGTGGTCCCAGCCATTGCCCTCCATCCTGTGCAGATGCATCCTGGCCAATCTGCCCTGTCTGGGCCATACCCATAATACCTTGCTCCTCATTATGCACATTTGCAGGCAACCGCTGTAAATAGTGTGAGCAATGTGGGCTCAGTGAGGTGTTGGAGACACAAAACAATGGATAGACATACGCACAGTCCCACACCTATCTCAGCACTGTGCAGAGATAGAGTTGGTTGACAACCCTGCCCACCACACTGGTCCTGATCACAGTGCCAACATTGCTAAACTGTGCAGGGGGTAGTAGTAGTGCTCTGGTGATAACTGCAGCTCCCTGCTCGGGCCAACAGCCTGACACTCCATGAGGCTTTGGATAGTGGAGCCCATGTGAGTGGGTGTTTGTACCCCTGTGCACCGCTGCATTGGGGTTTGCACATGTTGTTGTTGTGGCTGCATTGTGGGATAAAACTATGGGGTGATGCTCTGCAGGATCCACAGATGGGACTTAAACCTTGGACCCTTTGCTTTTGGACACACTGGCTGAGTGAACTGCACCATACTTTTGCCAAAGCAGCATAGTGGCCCCTGGGGCTACCCTTACTTTCCCCAGCCAGACCTCTTCTGTTGCGCTGCACTCCATGTATTAGTACGGGGCATGGCCTAGGTCCACTACAGGTGGATGCCACTACTCCCTCCAGCACAAACACCCCCCCTGCCATGCCGCCATGACCATATGCTGTCGGTGCCAGTGGTGCGCAGTCCCAGGCCATCCAGGGGGCAGTTAGGCGGCTGCCTAAGGTGTGGGTTCTGGGGTAGGGGTGCCTACATAGGTGTCCACGCTTCCCCCAGCACTGCCTGTCAATGTTATGTGCCCCTTGGGGTAGCTGCTGGGTAATGTCCCCTGGATGGGACACTGTGGGATGCAGACTCATGGGCATGTTTGACTCAGGTCAGTTGCTGTCTTGCTGGTTTCCATTGTCTGCATTCCTATGTGCCATCTAGGCATCCGCCTAGTCCACCCTTTGCCCCAGTTGCCCCCACTGCATGTCCCGCCTGCAGCCCCCATGTCCCATTTGTGCCATCATCATAGTGGCCTTTCATACCTGGGCACTATGCTGTTACTGCAAATGGAGCACTACTATCACCTTACTTGGGCTCCCTGCCTATGCTGTACATTGCTGACACTTAAATGGTTTCTCTCTCCTGCAAATTTCCCTCTAACGCCAGGTTCTCACTTGCGTTACTTTTCACCCCTTCAGTTCCCCACGTTGGTGTTGCGGGAGCCTCTCCCCACCCACTCCCCGCCCATTGACCCCTTCTCTCCGCCCTCTCTCCACCCTTTTCTGGACTTACCGCAGCCAGGAATGCTAGCGTGCATTAGGTAATGATAATGCACGTTATGTCATGCTAACACGCGTTAATGTAATGTTAACGCATGTTAGGTAATCTTAACGTGTGTTAACATTACCTAATGCGCGTTACCGTTACCGCTGTTACCTTACCGCAGTTTAGTAAACATACCCCTATATTAGAACATTTCAACTCTGAATTATCTTTGGGATCATAGAACACATAGAGGATAAGAGAATGTATAAAGGCACATGATGTTTCTTAACACTAAGGGGTATGTTTACTAAAGTTTCCTAACGTGCGCGCCGCGTTAGTCTGCAGGATGCCATATAAGGAGTGGGCGGTCCGGTCAAAAATAGCAAAACGGGATTAGCGTGTGCGCTCTTATGCGCCGCGCGCTCTTGTGCGCTGCGCAAAGTAGCGCACGAGTAACGCGCACGGGAAGCATAAGCAGGCGCACTGATGTGCAAACAGAGGAACAGGGCTGCAGTACAATGGTGAAGACACAAACAGATAGTGCAGGGGTCATGGGTTCAATTCCCCACTGTGCCCAATGAATAAGGCTGGCTGAGGCACTACAATTTATGTGTAATATTGCATTATGAGGCTTTTTAATTTTATTTTAATTACTGCTGCTAGCAAACGCACTCTCTCAAAGCGCTGTAACATAAGGTGCTGCATAAGGCACCCCATAAGGCACCCCAGAGGGCACATTTTAAAGTGCACTGTCCGCCACGGCACCCTACAATGTTGCTTAAAGGGTGGCCTTTAGGGCGCCATATAGGGTGCCCTATGAGGCACAGCAAGGTCATAGCACTGTTTTTGATGGCAGCACTGTGCATTTAAACGCATGGAAATCATAAGTAGGTGTGCTGACAAGCAAGGAGAAACAGCAGTGTAGCACAATGGTTAAGGCACTGACTGATGATACAGGGGTCATGAGTTCAATCCCCAGTGTGCCTAATACATAAGGCTGGCTGAGGCATCAGCTTTGACATGTAAGTATTGTTTCCTGCAGCACTTTATTTGTATTTTATTAATTTCTGCCATCAAACACACTCTCATGTGCCGTAACCTAAGGTGCCGCATAAGGCACCCTATAAGGCACTCCACAGGGCACATTATAAAGTGCACTATCCGCCACGGCACCCTATAATGTCCCCTATAGGGCACCCTATCAGTCGCTCCATAGGATACTGTATAGTGTACCTTATATGGACGGTAACCATAAGGTGCCCTATAGGGCGCCCTATAAAGCGCCCTCTGAGGCACCTTATGGGTACAGTACGTTGAGGTTGTTTTTGCTGGCAGCACTAATGTACATTAAAAATAGATAATGCTTTGGACAGCCCTATCAAATAACCCCACTGTGGGTTTGAACCCATGCCCTCTGGCTCCACTGGCAGTGAAGTAACCAGTGGGCTACAGCTCTACAGCTACAGCTTTACAGCTGCTAGCAAACCCCTGGCTGGCTGCAGAAGGACTGCAAGTCACCACACAAACAGTCTGCTGTGGTCACCAGGATAGGGTTAACCCACCCATACCCATGATGCACTGCACATGCAAATCATCAGTCTACAGATGATCACAAGATGGGGTATGCACCCCCACAGCACCTCGGCCTGGTAGGGGGAACTGACCGTGTGTAGTACTGGCATTGTGCAGGTACTGCACTCACCCTGAGGGTGAGGTTGGGCACCAAGCACCAGGTCCACAGCAGAGATAGGCCATGCTGCAGGTCCCCAGCAGTGCTAATGTGTGAGATAGGTATGTTTATGTTTATTAAAACTTGTTATACCGCTCAATACCGTAGGCATCTGAGCGATTTAAAATAGATAAAATCAGGCAAGTTAATTAAAACAAGCACTTGGCTGTAGAAAAGGAAAAGGAATAAGAACGCCATAAATTGTGAGAAAAAGGTGAGGAGAGAAAGAAAAGAAAAGCTGAGAACAGAGTGGTAGTTTAAGTCAGGAGAGAGCATACAAGCATACTATCAAGGAAGAGAGGGAAAGGGGAGCAGACATTCATGAGACACATGGAGGAAAGGAGGGGGGAGGGTAGGCTAGGGAGGAGGATCAAACGCAAGGCAGAAAAGGTGAGTTTTGAGCTGGGTTTTAAATGAGGGGTATGAGACTTCAGCACGGAGGGAGGGGGGAGCGAGTTCCAGAGACTTGGAGCCAGGAAGTAGAAAGCAGAGGAACGGGTTTGTTCTAGACGAGCATGTGCGGGGGAGGGGAGAACCATGCGATTTATGTGTATGGAACGGAGGAGACGGTGAGAGGTACGAAATTGGATCTGATTCGCCAGGTAGAGGGGAGTGCCAGTATGGATAAGTTTGAATGCAAGGATTAGGAGTTTATACCGAATGCGGAAGGAGATAGGTAACCAGTGGTGCTGGTAGAGAAGGGGAGTAACGTGATCGAAACGTGATGCATGGGTCAACAAGCGGATGGCGGCATTTTGGACACGCTGGAGACGGGACAATTGGGACTGGGCTAGGCTGGCAAAAGAGACATTACAATAATCGAGACGAGACAGCACAAGGGTAAGCAGGAGAGTGGTGAGGGCAGAAGTAGAGAGAAAGGGGCGGACTGCCCTGAGTTGGCGAAGAGAAAAAAAAGGAGCGCTGTACAATCGAGGAGATATGGTCTTTGAAAGTAAGTTTGGAGTCAAGAATAACGCCTAAGTAGCGGAGTGATGAGACTAAGGGGATAGGCTGGGAAGATAGAGAAGGAGCACAGGTAGGGGAAGGGCTGCCAAAGGTGAACCAGATTGCATAAGATTTTGCTGGATTAATATGCAGGAAATTAGAAGAAAACCAGGAAACCACAGCAGTGAGACAGAGGTTAAGATTTAAACTAACAATGTATATATGTTCTAATATGTTATACCTTTAATGTTACAACATTCCTTGTAAATTATAATTATCTGTTCTATGTAAACTGACTTGGTATATTACATACCAATTAACCTACTGTTCCATGTAAACCGCACTTGATACTAGGGAAAGAGCGGTATATAAATAACTGTTAAATAAATAAATAAATAAGAGGGGTGATATCAGGAGAGAACGGGTCAGTGTGGTGGAGAAGAATGATGTCATCTGCGTAATAATATGCAGAGATGCTGAACTGTTGGACTAGAAGGGCAAGAGGGGCTAAGAAAATATTGAACAGGAGTGGGGCAAGAACGGACCCTTGGGGAACACCACAGGAAAGAGGAGTAGGGGCAGAGGAGGAAGAGGCAGAGATGACAGAGAAAGAACGACAGGATAGGAAGGAGTGAAACCAACGAAGAACCATACCAGATAGACCGGCTTCCTGAAGACGGAAGAGTAGGGTAGTTTCTGCAGACACACCTTCAATATATCTGTATGTCTCAGTCAGGTGCAGCCCCTATGTACCCCTAGGAGGATTATGTACCACCACCCTCCTCTAGGGCTGAGGGTGGTAAACAGGGTCTCTCACCAACAGATCCACATTCTACCCCCCTGCAATGGTGGCAGTAGAGGGGACCATCAACGCCAGTCCTGCTGGGGAACAGACACCCTACAGGGCAGTCAATGCAGCTCTGTACACATCCATAACGCAATAGCAGACAGACATTAGGCCTGGATATGCTAAGCTGCACCCCACCACTATCTGATATTCTCCTGCAGCAAGCCTTCAGCTGCTGCACCCTGCAAGGCACTCCATCAAGACACATACCAGCTGCAGACAGTCTGTTAGCTAGTCCATAGTGCATGTTCCTGGTGGAAATGCGTGCACCCAGAACTGGGATGTCAGCATACACAACAAGCAGATAAATCAGTGACTGGGCCCCCCAAAAAAAACCATAAATATCACATGAGAGAAATACTATATGGCACTATGGGGGTGCCTAGCCATGCTGTGGTCACTGCACAGTCAGGGTGAGAGTGATCTCCCAGCAGGACATGCTGTGGCCACCCTGTCTGTGCAGGTGGTGGCCGGGCACTACAATGTCCCAGCCAGTGCCCTATGCCCTGTGCAAATGCATCCTGGCCAGGCCACCCTGTCCGGGCTATACCCATGGTACCTTGCTCCTCATTATGCACATTGGCAGGCCAATACTGGCAACAGTGCTGGTAGTGTGGGCTGTGGAGGGTGTTTGCAGCCACCACACACTGGATAGACAGACACACACTCCCACACCTATGCCAGCATTGTGCTACTATAGAGGAGTTTAGCAGCCCTGGCCACCACACCAGTCCTGGACACAGTGCAGGCATGGATATGGTACGCAATACTGTTGGGGGTCACTCCCCAGGGTGGTAAACACTGTCAGAGACCAGACCTGCAGCACACTCCACAGACATCAGAAAGGTTGCTATGATGGAGCTCAATCAGCAAACTGTGCTTAACGTAGGAATTGCTATCTGCCAGTAATCATAGCAAACGTTTGATAGCTGTGTACCGTATTCCCAGGTGTAGGGTGGCATTGCTAAGGTATGCAAGTGATAGTAATGGGAGATGCACGCAGGGCCCAATGTCCTGCCTCTCCAGGAGGCATTGGCTAATGGAGCCTGTGGGTGTGGGTGTGGGTGTGTCTGCCCCTGTTGGCTGCTGCTTTACAGCAGAGGTTCCCAACTCCAGTCCTGGTGTGCCAAACACTGTTCAGGTTTTCATGCTGTCCCTCATGAATATGCATGAGATACATCTGCATACCATGGGGGTGGTGCATAGATATGCAGCACAGGCATCTTTATTAGAGGCAGCATGGAACCTGAATGGTGTTTGGCCCTCCAGGACTGCATTTGGGAGACTCTGCTCTAGGTAATGCGCCTGTTTATAGTGTCTTTGCTCTGTAGGGTAAAATGTATGTGTTTTGGGCATGTTTACGTCATCTGCAATAAATGTTCTGTCTGTAGTAGCATGTTTCAGTTGTGGGTAAAATATGGGGACTGGGTTGGCAGGCACCATAGCTGGGACTTGACCCTGTGACCTTCTGCTTCCAAACACACTGGTTGTGTGCACTGCACCACCATGTTGCCACAGAGACAGTGCATTCCCTGGTGATACCATGACTGTTTGTCCGGCAGGGCCTGTCTGCTGTAGTGCATGGCACCCACCTACACAGGGCTAGGCCATGGTCTGCTCTGGGCAGCTGCCACTGCCCCCTCCACCACCAGTACCCCTCCACCACCATGCGGACATGGCCTTATATTGGAGACAGCATAAAACCTGAATGATTTGTGGCCCTCCAGGACTGCATTTGGGGGACTCTGCTCTAGGTAATGCGCATGTTTCTGGTGTCTGTGCTCGGTGGGGTAAAATATAGGCGTTTAAACCATGCGTATGTTCTCTGCAATAAAGGTTTGTCCATACTATCACGGTTTAGTAGCGGGTAAAATATGGGGATTGGATTGGCAGTAGCCCCAGCTGGGACTTGAACTTGTGACCCTCTGCTCCTGAACACACTGGCTATGTTCACCGCACCACACTGTGCTCACAGAGACAGTGTAGTCCCTGGAGATACCATGGTTGTTTGTCAGACAGAACCTGTCTGTTGCAGTGCATGGTACCCACCTACACAGGGCTAGGCTATGGTCGGCTCTGGGCAGCTGCCACTGCCCCCCTCCACCACCAGTACCCCTCTGCCACCATGCTGACATGCCCTTCTGCTGGTTGTGCTGGTGGTGTGCAGTCGCAAGCCATCCAGTGTGCAGGTAGGCGGCTGCCTATGGTGCGGGTTCTGGGGTAGGGGTGCCTGCATAGGCATCCACGCTTCCCCCCAACACCGCCTGCCAATGTTCTGTGCCCTTGGGGGTACCTGCTGGGTACTATCCCCTGTGACACTGTGCTAAACACTCTCGTGCCCATGTTGGGCCCTCATCAGTTGCTGTCTGGCTGCTGTTCAGTTTCAGCATTCCTAAGTGCCATCTAGGCATCAGCCTAGTCCGCACTGTGCCCCAGCTGCACCACAGCATGTGCCGCCTGCAGCCCTCTGTATCCCCTTTCCCAGCATCTGTCCAGTTGTCCATTCCGACATGCCCGCCCTGCTGTTGTGGAACATGTGCATGCCATAGGTAACCTGTCCAATAGAGAGGGAAACCCTGATCAGTGCTATTTCATTGTGGGATCATTCACCTTGTATGGGGACGGAGCGTAGACCCTTCCAAAATTCATATTTATTTTTTGGAGCTTTCTTGGGAGTGTTTTTTTGATGTTTCCCATTACTATCACTATTGCCCAGCTTGAATATAATTTTTTTTTATTTTGTTGGGGTCCTTTTCAATGTTTATTTGTACTTTTGTTATGTGCACATGTATCACAGTTATCACTTTTTTGTAGGTTTCCCTGGTTTTGCTGTACATTGCTGACAGAAATGGTTTCTCTTCCCTTTAAATCCGCTCTAACGCGAGGTTTTCACTCGTGTTATTTTTGGCCTCGAATTTCACCTCGCTAGTGTGTGGGGGGAGCCTCTCCTCTCCCACTCTCCACCCATTGACCCCTTCTCTCCGCCCCTGGGGAGCCTTCCTCCGCCCTCCGGGAGCCTTTCCCCGCCTTCAGCGCTCATTTGCGCCGCTGCACGCATGAGCGCGCACTAAAGCGCATTTTGGCCCTGTAAAGCATCATTAGCGTGCGCTAAGGTACCTTAGCACACGCTCATGCGTGCCACGCATGTTAAGAAACTTTAGTAAACATACCCCTAAATGTATAAAAGAATGTATTATAGAACACGATGTATTATAGCGCACAATGTACATAGCTCAACATAATCAAACACACAACACAACACACACACAAGTCACGATATATCCCTCACTACATGAAAAACACTATCACTCCTTTTGATTGATTGCTGTGATACCGCCTTGATTGTAAGATAAAGCGGTATAGAAATACTATTAAATACATAAATAAAATAAATAAAATTACATGACATAGTTGGGAAAAAAATTCTCACCATAAAAAACTGCTCCCTGTTGATGAGTCTGGAATTTCCCCTGCCCCTACTGCTTTCCCCACCTGTGAGATTAACATGTGCAATGGAACCAGGCCCTTTCACAATGTGTATCCTAAATTGGCTAATTTCCAAAAGGAAATTACCCTGATAGCTTTCCTTTGAAAATTAACCATAGCACGGGTGCACTAAACATACCTGTGGACTTTGCAATTGTATTGCTATTCCCTGGGGAAGGGGCTTTCAGTTATCCCTAAGCGGACACCCTCTGGATCTGTAGTGCAGAGCTAAAGACAGACATGCTTTTTCTTTTCCTTTATGTTTCTAGCTCAGTGGTAATTTGCCTCTCCTGTGTTTTCATTTGCAAGTACTTGGGCTTTTCCCTTTGTCCTCATATCTGCTCTCCACTCAGTCCAGCAATGTCCGTGGCAATTCTTAGTCAGAGCCAACAAACTGTAGTTCACTCTAGAACCCACTTAATGTGAACCTGAGTCTGGCCTCTAGGTGTCGCTGATGAGTGATAGCCAACCCTCCCTCTCTGCAAGGACCCACTATCTGGAAAAAGCATGTAGGAAAACATGAAGAGGATCACCTCGTTGTATCCTAGTAGGATTTGAAGGAACAATCAGTCCAAACCCAACATTTGCTTGTTCGAAGAGTTTTCCTTATGATTCTTAGAGATATTAGGTGACGATTGCTTTGCCAAGACATCTAAATGTGGGACAGTATATCTTCAGGCACCAGTGTTAAATCACCTAATCCAACATAACAACTTTTTTCTAAATCAGTAGCACTTAAAGGCAGAGAGTCCATCTAACCATGAGAGGGAAAATTTGAAACAAACTCAGGATTGCGCAAAGCTTCAGTCACTTCCCCAGTGGCTGGCATTGCAGTCAACCCCCTTTATAGCATTGCACCGCACTATCCCTGTACCACTGGGCTGGCCCAATACTTGTGACTGTCCCTTAAAGAAAGTGAAAATCTCTCTATTTTTTATGATTGCAAGTAAGCTGGAGTTTTGAGATTCCTGAACCCATAACTCATTTAGGGATATGTTTACTAAACCGCGGTAATGTTATCGTCTTTAAGTTCCCCGATAATGTTACGGATGCCCATATAAAGGAGTGGGCGGTGCATAATTACAGCAAGCTCTGTCAGGTAACGCACGTTACAAGATGGCACAGGCGAGGCAAGCACGAAGAGGCGCAATGCAAGAAAGGGTACCAGTGCAGGACATGGGGTGGCAGCCTGCACAGGAAGACAGGACGAAGAAAGATGGACTGAAGGATTGTTGGCAACTGTGGTGAGGGTATTATGGGCTGGCAGCACAGATCTGCCAAAATATGACTGGTACAGGCATGCAAACTATTTGAGTAGGACAGGCATAAAAGGAGGAAACAAAGAGGAATTTAACCCATGACCACTGCCTAGAATGTCATTGTACTAACCAGTAGGCTATACCTCTGTGGCTTATTGCATGGCAATGGCTGGGTACAGAAGGACTGCAGGTCACCACACAAACTGTCTGCTCTGTGTGCCAGGATAGGGTAACCCCACCAGTACCCATGATTCAATGTACATCCTGCATAGCTGTCTACAGCTGATCACCAAATGGGGTCTGCACCTCTCTAGGTACCCCAGCTTGGTAAGACGTACTGACAGTGCATGATACTGGCACAGAGTAGCTACAGACCATGCCATTGTGCAGGTTCTGTGTTCACACTGAGGGTTAGGATGGGCGCCCAGCACTAGGTCTGTAGTACATGTAATGCTAGAGATAGGTCCTGCTGTATATCCCTATTACTACCAGTGTGTGACAGGTGTTCCTTGCAGTGCAACTGAAGGTAATTCTGTGTCCATCTGTATTCTGCAGTCACATGTGGTCTTCTGGGACCAGACACCACCCAGATTAGTGTGTACCCATTGTTAAGGTCTGGCTGCCATGGGCACCTGTTATTAGGGCAGAGGGGTGTCTAGACTCACATGAGGTTTATGTAGCAGTGCCTCTACAGGTCAAAGTGGTATACACTATATACCCCAAAGGGCCCACAATCACCCTTTTTATAGGTGAGAAAGTGGAGGGACAGGTACCTGAGCCCTGTTGAGTGGCTGTAGGACCAGCAACCCCAGTCCTGCTGGCAAAAGACTGCCCTCCAGGTTTGGTGGGCCAGAGCCATACCTGTGACTGGGGCAGTGGCAGACCAGCAGTAATGCTGTGGGTGGTCTGGAAAACTTCAACTGCCCCACACCACAGTCTGGCACAAGGAGAGCAGCAGCTCTTGCAAAGCTGAGCAGGAAACACACGGAGCAAGAGTATAGATGACACAAGCGCTTTTATTAGGATCCCCAACGCGTTTCGGCAGGATTGCCTTCCTCAGGGGGTTTGTAAACTTACAAATAAAAAATGAATATACATATTATTAAAAACAATAAATACATAAAGTATAATAAAAATAGTGATAAACCTGGTAAAAAATACATAACTAGTAACAAACTAAAGCTAACCGGGCATGGTAAACATAGAGATAACAATAGAAACATTGATAATAAAATGTGACCATAATTAAAATGTTCCAAAACACATTAAAAAACTAAATGAAAATATAAAAACATAATAATAAAGTAAGCATTAAAAAATTAAAAAATATTAAAATAATAAATAATTATGAACATATATACAAAATGGTTAATAGCCAATCATAACGGCATCATGGCGTTGCTTCTAATGAACAAATATGAGTCTATTATTGTTGAAACATGTGAATAAAAGCATAAATAAATGTGTATAAAACAATAAAGAACCATATAAAAACACCATTGTAAAACACTACAGGGCAGAAGTAGAAATAAAACCGATAAATACTATAAAGAACCATGTGAAAGCTCCATTGTAAAACACTACAGGGCAGAAATGGGAATAAAAACCAATACTTGAGGAGATCAATTACATCAAAGGCAATTGTAAGGTGTAGACTATATAAAAACAACGGGGGAAATTCGTGAAGTATATGCAAAGTAGGGCAGAGAAATTAATCGTACTCACTCAGCGCATGCATAAAAGGCGAAAACTCCAGCTGATGTAGGTGATGGGGACAGACGGCTGAAGCCTGCAGCTACCAGTATCCAAATAAAAACCCATCGAGTTAGAAAACAACGAAGAAACAAATTTACAAACTGTGATGATAAGGCTAACTGAAGGGATAACTTGTGGTGTGAAATATAAGAACTACTGTGATGATGTTAAAACTGCAGGGTCAAGTGTAATGTATTAAAAGATATGTGGAAAACTTAAAAACCTTGAAAAAGGGGTGGAAGAAACGGGAACCTAAAAAATTGCTGTTTAGCTATGCTGACAAATATCCTTAAACTGTGTGTTCATGGTGAATGGAGTAAACAATACTTACAGTCCCACGAGGAATCTTTGATGTAGTAATTACAGTAGCAGTCTCATGTGTAGAATTGCACCAGTAATTGGAAAAGTCAATATAGCTAGTGGAGAAGACCAGCGGTGGTGAATCGTAATGTAATTGATAAACACAAATAGTTTTAAAACAATGTTGTGTGATATGGGAGCAATAGATATCAAACGTTCCTGAGCAAAGGGCTGCTACGGTGATAATAGAAGACTAAAAATTAATGCATTATCTTGGTATAAAAAATGTTTATGAAAGAAAGTACGCCCGGACCTTTAAAAATGAGAGAGCTGCCTTGCCGCGGCACCATGTTGTATCGAAAAACCATGCGGTTGAAGTAAACACACTGAGCCTTATAATATTAATAGAAGTACTAACGCCCATCTCAAAACCGTAAATTAAATTATAGGTAATCATAGATATTAGATCCTGACTAATCTATATAAACATCGTACTAGCGGACGTAAATCTAAGAATATATTGTAAAGCTCCTGTTTCTAATGTAAGGACACAACAAGTGTGATGACAAGTGTGCTTTTACAAAGAGAAAAGTAAACTGTCACATTTTAGCGAACACTCAGAAGATAACAAGAATCAGAGACAGTCAAAACTTACCAACCAAAGTGAAAGTACTGTCAGCACTAACTTCGAACAATGCAAATGGACGGCTGAAGTGAAAACGGGATATTTAAAGACGCTAAGACTCGCGCAAAAAAAGGGGGCGTGGCTTGGCATCAAATTTCGAGGCAGAATCGCCTTCATAAAGAAACAATATATGTGAGTGTGAAAAAACGGTATGCAGAGTGCATGTTATGAAAGGAGTGCCTTGGAGAGCAAATGAACCAGTAATATGAAATATATAAATTGCTATTGATCAACCAATATCTAAATATCAGGAGGAAATGAACGAACATATGTTATATGGAAACACTTTCTGGGGTACATTTAAATGTAGATTATAGGACAACTATAATTCTTTTGCAGCTACACAAACAATGTTATAAAAAGACGGAGAGATCAACTTCCTGATTTAACCCATTGGGCTCCAAACTATCTAATTCAAAAATGTACCGTTGTTCAAGCTTCAGTAATACCTTATCTATATCGCCTCCTCTCCAATTTGGTGTAACTACTCTGAGGACAGAATATTTCAGGTCACTAATAGTATGATTTTTTTCTTTCCAATGAGTTACTAAGGGTTTGTCGGGTATTCCCCTATGGATGCAACTCCTATGCTCCACTATTCTGGTACGCACTTGTCTTTTAGTTTTTCCAACATAAAGTAGATTGCAGGGACAAATTATAACATAAATGACATGTTTGGTTTTACAATTGGAAAAGGAATGTAAATATATTTTTTGATGTGTAACTGGATGACAGAAAAACTCTTTGATGGTAATCACGTGAGTGCAAACTGAGCATCCACCACACTTGAAGTGGCCCTTTAAAGTAGTACTGGGTCTGTGCAGCGGCAAAGCAGATGATACTAGTAGATCAGATAGATTTGGATTTCGTTTATGTGCTACCATAACTTTTTTATTTTCAAAAGGAGAAAGAGGTGAAAGCAAATCCCATTGTTGCCTTAAAATGTTAGTTATGTCTTTGGTATAGTTAGTGAAGGTCAAGGGGCATACAATTATGTCTTTTTTTGCTCGTTCTTTTTTATGTAGCAATGTTGCTCTCTCTATGGTCCTTGCTCTGTAATAAGCCTTCTTGATGTAACGTGTTGGATAGCCCCGTTGTTGGAATCTGTGTTTCATATCTATTGCGTGTTTTTTGAAATCCTCTTCACTGGTGCACAGTCTCCTGACTCTGAGAAATTGGCTTATTGGAAGGTTATTTTTCAGGGATGCATTGTGAAAACTGTTGTACTGTAACAATGTGTTTCTGTCCGTGGGTTTCCGATAAAGTTCCGTCAGGAAACCTGTTTCTCCTTTTTTGATTTTGATGTCCAAATATGATATTTGATTATCGCTGAATGTACCGTCGAATTGAAGGTTGGAGTCTAATGTATTAAGCCACTCAAAAAATATTAAAAGTGTTTGTTCAGTGCCCTCCCATATAACTAAAACGTCATCAATATATCTCTTCCAGAGCCGAATGTTAGATTGAAAAGGATGTGTTTTTAAAAACTTACTTTCAAAATCCGCCACGTATAGGTTGGCGACATCTGGGGCCATGGAAGACCCCATGGCCACCCCCTTAATCTGTTTATAAAAAATACCCTTAAAAGCAAAATAATTCTCAGTCATGGCAACCGTTGCCAATTGTGTCAAAAAAAAATGTAGGTGTACGGATGGGTTTTGGTCTCTGAATGAGTGTGTTTGCTAAAACCTCTATGGCCTCTTTTTGGGGAATATTAGCATAAAGAGAGTTAATATCTAGGGTAACTAGCAATAATTGGTTGTGATAATGTGGAAAATCATGTAAAATATTGATGATGTGTGTGGAGTCCTGAACATACGAATCAATTTTGACGACAAAAGGTCTCAGGAACACATCAAGGAATTTAGAAATGGGTTCCAGAAGTGACCCAAGGGCGGAGACTATCGGACGTCCTGGTGGATTGTGTAAGGACTTATGGATTTTTGGGATCATGTATATTGTCGGTATGATTGGATGCGTAACTGTTAGGAAGGCTTTCTCTTTAGGTGTTAGGTAGCCTGCTTCCTGACCTATATAAAGAAGTGTATCTATCCGTTGTCGTATGTTGTCTGTAGGATCATCATAAATTTTTAAATAAAAATGGCTATCATTAAGTTGACGTAGAACTTCTGTGACATATGAAGTGCGGTTCTGTACAACTAATGCTCCGCCCTTATCTGCTGGCTTAATTATGATAGAATTATTCCCACGGAGGTCACGAATAGCAGATTTCTCTTCCTTTGTAAAATTATAATAAATTTTACTTTTCTGTTTATATAACTGGTCTATTTTTGATAATACCACCTTCTCATATGCTATGAGCAGTGGATTGACATTGGATGGAGGTATCCAGGACGAAGGTCTTTTAATAACTGAAGGATCTGGTGTGTTATCTGGTGCATTGTGGAAAAAATTCATAATTCTAAGCTTCCGAAAGAATTTGAATAATTCCACTCGAGTGGTAAACTTGTCGTGTTTTTTTGTTGGGACAAAAGATAAACCTTTTTCTAAAACACGTAATTCTGTATTGGTAAGGGGGTGGTCTGACAAATTAATAATACCACTTACAGGTCCCAGTCCAGGCGTCTCTTGTTCATTAGCCCGCGTCCTCTCCGCCTGCCTCGTTGGGGGTAAAACTGTTGATCTCTGTGTTCGGCCCTTGTTTTGTATTGTTGGTGAAATTGGTCCCGTCCTCCTCCCTTCCATAAGTTGTCTATCTGAAAACCCCGGCGAGGGCTGGGGGGCTGTCTTCTAGCAGGTTGAGGGGCTTCTGAAAAAAGGGAGCCTGAGGGATCAATGCTGGCATCTCCTGAATGGCGCCTGCTCCTCTTATGGCTTCTCTCTCGTTCAGGTGAAAACTCCAGCTGATGTAGGTGATGGGGACAGACGGCTGAAGCCTGCAGCTACCAGTAGCCTTTCATGCATGCGCTGAGTGAGTACGATTAAATTCTCTGCCCTACTTTGCATATACTTCACGAATTTCCCCCGTTGTTTTTATATAGTCTACACCGTACAATTGCCTTTGATGCAATTGATCTCCTCAAGTATTGGTTTTTATTCCCATTTCTTCCCTGTAGTGTTTTACAATGGAGCTTTCACATGGTTCTTTATAGTATTTATCAGTTTTATTTCTACTTCTGCCCTGTAGTGTTTTACAATGGTGTTTTTATATGGTTCTTTATTGTTTTATACACATTTATTTATGCTTTTATTCACATGTTTCAACAATAATAGACTCATATTTGTTCATTAGAAGCAACACCATAATGCCGTTATGATTGGCTATTAACCATTTTGTATATATGTTCATAATTATTTATTATTTTAATATTTTTTAATTTTTTAATGCTTACTTTATTATTATGTTTTTATATTTTCATTTAGTTTTTTAATGTGTTTTGGAACATTTTAATTATGGTCACATTTTATTATCAATGTTTCTATTGTTATCTCTATGTTTACCATGCCCGGTTAGCTTTAGTTTGTTACTAGTTATTATCATTATGTATTTTTTACCAGGTTTATCACTATTTTTATTATACTTTATGTATTTATTGTTTTTAATAATATGTATATTCATTTTATATTTGTAAGTTTACAAACCCCCTGAGGAAGGCAATCCTGTCGAAACGCGTTGGGGATCCTAATAAAAGCGCTTGTGTCATCCATACTCTTGCTCCGTGTGTTTCCCACACCACAGTCTGCCATTCTCCAATAGACAAGGAGCTCCAGACATGCACAGACTAACTGCAGACAGTCCACTAGCCAGTCCATGCTCACAGAGGAACTATGTGCACCAAGCAGATAGCTCAGTGACTGGGCACCAAAACTGGAGACACACATGTATCACTAGAAACAAACAGCGTAAAGCACTATGTGGCAACACAGACATGCCATGGTCACTGCTCGGTCAGAGTGAGAATGACCTCCCAGCATGACATGCTGTGGCCATCCTGTCCATGCAGGTGGTGTTCAGGCACTACAGTGTCCCAGCCATTCCCCTACACCCTGTGCAGATGCATCCTGGCCAATCTGCCCTGTCCGTGCCATACCCACAATACCTTGTTCCTCATTATGCACATTTGCAGGCTAAAGCTGGTAACAGTGGGACATTGTGGGCCCAGTGAGGTGTAGGCAGCCACAAAACAATGGATAGACATACACTCTTATTGCAGCATTGTGCAAAGATAGGGGTGGCTGGCAACCCTGCCTGCCACACTGGTCCTGATCACAGTGCTGACATTGCTAAACTGTGCAGGAGGTAGTAATAGTGCTCTGGTGATAACTGCAGCTCTGTGCTGGGGCCAACAGCCTGGCACTCCATGAAGCTTTGGATAGTGGAGCCTGTGTGAGTGGGTGTTTGTACCCCTCTTTGCCACTGCTTTGGGGATTGCACATGTTGCTGTTGTATCTGCATTGTAGGGTAACATATAGGGACATACTCTGTGGGATCCACAGCTAGGACTTGAACCTGTGACCCTCTGCTCCAGGACACACTGGCTGTGTGTACAGCACCACACTGTTGCCACAGAAGCACAGCAGTCCCTGGGGCTACCTTTACTTTTCCTCAGCCAGACCTTTTTTGTTGCACTGCACACCACATACTGGTACAGGGCATGGCCTAGGTCCACTGCAGGCAAGTGCCACTGCCCCCTCTAGCACCAACACACACCCCCTGCCATGCTGACATGACCATATGATATCGGTGCTCGTAGTGCGCATTTCCAGGCCATCCACTGTACAGGTAGGCGGGTGCCTAGGGTTCAGGGTCTGGGGTGGGGAAGCATACATGGTCTTCCACACATCACATCCATCACCGCTTACCAATGTTATGTCCCTTACACATGGAGGAGAGATGGCTGGGGGGATGTCAGGTTGGTGCTCTAGCAACTATGGTAGGGTAGACCAGGTAAATGTAGGTAGATTGCGTTGTGACAGCCGACTGTAGACAGGCTAGGGCATGCACCTCAGTTACGGTGTACCCAGTTTGGCCTACTGGGTGTATATATGTTTCCGACAACGTGTGGTCACACACTGCAATGCCTTACTAGGGGCTGCTGTAAAGGGTGTTCAATTGGGTTTACGAACTGTTTGGGATGCATCCTGGGTGAGATCTGTGGACCCTTGTTAGAGAGGTCCCCAGATGTGCACTGATTGCCCTATTATAGGCATATGGTACCTGTGTGACCTTTGGGGTACTTGCTTGGTGATGTCCCCTGAATGGGACACTGTGGAACACTGACTACTGGGCATGTTTGGCCTTGTTCAGCTGCTGTCCTGCTGATTTCCAGTTTCTATGTTCCTATGTGCCACCTAGGCATCAGCCTAGTTCACCCTGTGCCCCAGCTGCCCCCACTTCATGTCCCGCCTGCAGCCCCCTATGCCCCATTTGCACTATCGCCATAGTGGCCTTTCATTCTTGGGCACTATGCTGTTGCAGCAAATGGAGCACTACTATCACTTTTCTTGGGCTCCCAGCCTATGCTGTACATTGCTGACGCTGAAATGGTTTCACCCTCCTGCAAATGTGCATCTAATGACAGTTTTCAGTCCCAGTAATGTTCAGCCCTTCATTTCCCCGTGTTAGTGCAGCAGGAGCCTCTCCCCGCCCACTCCCCGCCCATTGACCCCTTCTCTCCGCCCTCTCTCCACCCTCTGCGTGACTTACCGCGGCCGGTGACGTTAACGCGCGTTAGGTAACGTTAACGCGTGTTAGGTAACGTTAACGCGCATTAACGTTACTTATCGTGCGTTAACGTAGCCGCTGCTACGTTACCACAGTTTAGTAAACATACCCATTAGCAAAGATGCCAAATGGTTACATTCAAGGAAGACCTAAATAACTGCAAAAAAGGGGGTATATAATAATATCAAAAAACAAAAACCCTTTTTTTAAGTATTCACTACTCACAATATTTACCAATTCAATACACTATCTACACTCATATTACTTAGAAAAGGCAAAATGACCTCAGAGAAACCTACCCCTACATTTGGCGAAACAAATCACCATAGGGTTAGATGGTTTAATGCACATCACGGGTCAAAAACCTTCAGTTTTATTTTTAAATTTTTAAATTACACCTTTAATACTTATATACAAATTAGATTAAATATATCTCCAAAAAGTACTTTTCGGGATTTCCAAAGCTTAATTAAATCTCGTTACTCTCAATAATTTTATCAATGTTATTTAAACTACTCATAAAGAATGTATGCTTAAAAACATACGTGACACACACAGCCGCAGACGCCTGCAAGCTCATGCACAAATCCCAGTTATCCTGCAAAAAAAGAGCATAAAAGCTTCAAATAGATAACCAATACTCAACAGCAGATGTAAACTGCATACTTATCTGGGGAATGTCGAAGTGCCGAAAACGCAGGATATTCTGTTAGCTGAATCACGCACTCTAAAATCGGCGCTAAAAACGCCAACAAAGTTGTCAGTATTTTCAGTAAAGCTGTCCAACAAAAGCTTTCGTTTCACCTTTCCGGCTTCTTCAGGGACTCTTTAGTCAAACTTACTACATCTCAACACGATATTTCCTAAAAATAATCTATGGGCACCACAAGTGCCTCCACTGCCCTGATTGCTGAAGTTTAATGGTAAGCGCAACGGGGCTGTTTGTGACCATTGTTGCTGCTGCTGCAGGGCCCAAAAGGGGTAACACTGGTGGCAATGGGTGCCTCCCGGAGGCTTGGCATTCTAGGGGACCGCCTAGTTCGCCTAATAGTAGCACTGACCCTGGTAATGGAAACATAACGGCAGAAAAAAACCATATGACCTATCTAGTCTGCCCTTCCATATCAACTACTAACTGGTGTAAAACCCACAAATCCTTGTGTTTTGTTCTTTTAACAAAGATAGCCGTAAACAGTCCTTTGAACTCATGGATCTCTTCTATCTATTGCTTAAACTAAAACAAACCTGTCTCTACAGTATCCCAAGTGGGACTTGAACACCCAATACCTTATCCAGGAGGACAATGGCTTAACCATTAGACCACTTTAGTTTTGAAGTGAGAAGTAAGTCCCTCCCTCCCCCCCCCCCCCCCGGAGTTATAGCCTGTAGAGTGGAGAGGGTGGAGCTTCCACAAGTGCAAAGCTACAACATTGCCTCTGGACCAGAGACATCATTTCTAGCTAGATATAACCTGTTCTTACCACCATGGGCCGGATCAGAAAGTGCCCACGGGCCATAGTAACCTACTGCTGATTTAGAACCTGGATGCTCTGTTAGGCATTTTCTTACTTTGATGGATCCCCCCCCCCCCACCCCCCAATTTCCCCCTTCTGCTAAGCATCAGTGACTCATGTTGTGAGGCTGCTATTTCCAGTGAACCTCCTCCTCACTGAGGAACATTCTGGATCAGAAAGACCTTGTCTTCCCTATCATAGACATATCATCTTCACACCATCTGAAGCTAGAATGATACCTCCACCCCATCTCCCAACTAACTACATTGTAACAGTTCACACCTTAGTAAATAAAGTGATTACGTTGCCTGGAGGGAGAGCTATGATTGGATTTTATTTGGGTGGGAACTCATAACTAGTATGTAATAGCTTCAGACCCTGATATCCATTATTCTACTGGAATTGTAAATCGTGCTTTAGTCAAGACTTTTCTCCCCATCCCTCCCCCAAACAAAATAATGCTTTTTAGCAAACTTTCCAAAATGTTGCATTATACAAAGAGAGAATTATCATTCAGAGAGCATTTTAAATGTGTCTTTAACAGCATGCCATTATCGCTCGCACTGAGCTCATTCCAATAATAAAGAATGTTGTATCTAAGCTGAGAGATTTTTTTTTTTTGTTAAGGCTCATTGACTCTTGGAAGGAACATTTCAGAGCTGCTGTGAATTAAAGCAGAAGTGACATAGCTGCAGCAAACGCAGAGGAGAAAGAGGAGGTCTAGTCAGAGTTGTGCTGAGCTCGACTCCCAGCAGAGGAAGGGGTAGCATGAAAATGAATCAGCTGCTGCAAAGGACAAACGCTGTCTCACCAAACCAAGAGCAACGAGGTCATGTCAATCAAGCCACCTGAAAAGTGTCTTTCAAGGTGTCAGAGTCATGCCTGAAAATATCAAAGGCAAAACTGGAGAACTGTATTTGGGATCCATTCATATTTTTTTTCCAAGAGGGAACGCAGCATGGTCTCCAAGCAAATAGAACACAAGGCCAGTGCAAGGAGCTTCAGCCCTATGCAAACTCCCCTCTCCACCGGAGATTTTGATCATTAAAATCAACAACCTTGATTGTCTGAACACCACCTTTCCAACAGCAATCCTGTAAAAAGGCAGAACTTTGCAACATTCTTATAAAGCAAAGTTTAATATTTAAATGTATGTGTGTGCCCACTCTTCCTGCAGGTATAATAACGTACTGATGCTTCTTTTGAGTTTGTTTGGCTGTCAGAATTTATTGTTTTGTTTTGTTTGCTGGAACGTTTTGCTGCCGCCAAGAAGCTTCTGCCCTAGGCAACCACCTCGTTTTGCTAATGGTTGGGCCGGCCCTGCATGCAACCTTGGGAGGGACGGCATATAGGTACATGTGCCACGCCCCTTATGTAAGGACTCAATTCATACAAACACATTCCTCTCAGCTGAGTATCATAATTAGCCCAGGATACAATTTTGTATTTGTTAATTTTTGATTTGAGGAGGCATCAAAACAATAGCACCACAATAGGCAACATGCAATCCCCACACCCACTTGTATTTTCATATGAGGGAAAGACCTTATAAACTGAATACTTAGCTTATTTCATATTGCATTCTATACTCCATTAGATGGCAGGAATAAAGTTGACTCAGAGGCGATGCTTCAGAAATTTCTGCCTCAGGGATCAACCACAAAACAAACTTTTGCTTTTCCAACAGGTCTTCAGCCGCCATTGTATGGCAACATGTATACTTATGTGCCATTATAAAATAACGTACTCGATAGCTTGCCCTCAAAGTTACCCCTTTTTCTAAGGCAAGAGTGATTTTGTGTGTACGGGTGCTGCCAGAAATGGTGCGTATGCGTGTATTTTATGAAATGCCCCTGAAAGTGTCAATCTCCACCCAATTCTCTGTCATCAGGAACGCTTACTTGTGTAGCACCAAAATGGAAGCATTATGTTTGCTAAGCATTTGCCCGCAGCCAATTTATAAGCAGCTACATGAGCAAGTAAAATGCGGTTCTGCACATTCACGTTGCTTATAAAATGGTCCCCACTGGACCAGTTTAGATTTTGTGCCAATCCCCTCCCTCAATAGAAAAAGAAAGGCCAGAAGCCAGGTTGTTGTGCGATTGCAAAAGAGCACATCTTCCGTTCAAGGACAGAATCTCCCAAGAAAGGAGGAAACAGCCTCTGATAGTAAATGCTGTTATTTACATCAGAAAATGTCCATGTTTTTTACGCTATATTGGGGAAATGTGTTAGTTCTTTAGAGGGCAGGATTTACATGTACTGTTCAGCCATGGACTTTTCCCCATGGTTCAAAGAGAAAGCGCATAGGTATGGATATCTGGACCTACTTTTTCTGCAGATCAATTTTTTAAGGAAAATAATGAGCCTGGACTTGAAAATGCAAGCATTAAAAACCTGATATTGAAAGCGATTAACACGGTTAGCAGACCTTCTAACCACACTCATCACGGTGACTGGGATATTGAGTGGCTCTAACACACTTAGGGCCGCCGAATATCTGCGGGTGCCACCAATGAATGCCGCCGTGCTAGCCGGCTAAAATTGGAGGATCTGGTGGGCGGAGCAAAGGCAACGCAATATTCAGCCACTTCAGTACCTACCTATTCTTAAGCAGCAAAAGTTAGGAACCTTAAAGGGTGGCCTAACTTTTGCTTCTAAAGCTAACCAGCCGACCTGGATATTCAGTGCCGCTACTGAATATCCGGGTCTTAATTTCAGCATCAACGGCTAGTTACTTTACAACAACTAGCCACCATTGCTGAATATTGGGCCATAGGCTTTCTAGTTACCAGCAAAACATGATCCCAGAAATATCCTCAATGTTGCTAAAAATATGTGTCTTCTGGGATTCTGTGCATAGGTCGAGCCATACGGAGGGAGGGCAATTTTCAGATAGTTTATGCAAATAAATTATATTTATCCAGTTGCAAAGCTTCAAAGATTGTGTTAAAAATTTTTTAGTTAGAGCAACTGCTCGATATATGAGGAAAATGAAACATTTCATTTAATCTCTACAAGCTGTTGCTGGCAATCATGGTCTCCCCTCCCCACCATTAACTAGAAAGTGAGAGGACTAGGGAAACGCTCTTATGGCTAAGGAGGTTATTTTTTTAAGCCTTAAGCGTTTGAAAGGCTTAATTTACACATGGATGTGTTTAATATATAGAAGTTGCCAAGGGTCATGTTGGCAGCATGCTTAGGATGTGACCTGGGAAGGGTAAAAACCTAAGGGGGTCATTTTAAAAGTCTTAGGAGTATGTTTACTAAAGGACATTAAGGGAGCAAGTGTGCCATTAATGCCTGTTGTCAACATCTTTGCGCCCTTAACTTTGTGAAAAAGCTGCATTAACAAGCGTTAAAGGCTCCAGTAGCGTTAAAGGAGCAGAGAGTGGGCGTTGACAGCAGTGTTCCCTTAACGCCTATTGCGCTAATGTGTGTTAAAGCCCTTTAACGCTGGGTATCCTAATGCCAAGTAAAACCTTGAGAAAAGGGGGTATTTTGAGGGGAGAGAGCCTATTTCAACATCTGCAATGTGATGCAGAGACAGGGGAGCCCAAGACAGTGATGCTCCATTAGCAGCAACAGCATAGTGCCCAAGTATGAAAGGGCACTATGTTGATGGTGAAAATAGGGCAAAGGGGGTGGCATGTGGGTCATGCAGTGGGGGTTGCAGGGGCACAAGGCAGACCAGGCAGCTGCCTAAGTTGCACATCTGTGATGTCCACCATGATCCCACAGTGACAGTGGTGGCTTGCAGACATGCTGCTGCTGCGAAAATGTGATGTGCAACATGGGGCCCTGGAACCCTAGGCAGAGACCCTGGCTGTTCCCCCTGCTGTGCTGATATTGGCTCCAGAGGAAAAGGCTTGTAGTGCCAGCAGAAGTAGCTCTATAGGGGGCTGCAAAAAGCAGCCTCACAGGGAAATACCACTGCTGTGGCAGTCCTCTCCCCCCCCCCCCTCGAGACATATCTGCAGTTGACGGGGATAAGGTTACGCTGGCAGCAGTTGTTTGGGGGGACAGTATGTCTGCCCATGTGTGCCTATGCCCCCCCCCCCATCTGGAACTGGCACCCTAGGTGCATGCCTAAGCCACATGGTGGAAGGGTCGGGACTGCACCCCACACCCACTGACAGCATGCTGCCATGTCAGAATGGTGTGAGGGTGTTGGCGTTGTACAAAGCCATTGCGACATACAGACCAGACAACACATCCCCCTCCAACACCCACCAAACAGACATTGTCAGATAGATATAGCATAGGGCATGCAGAGATCACAGCGAACATTGGAAGACCCCCTACTCTGCATTCACCCTGTCAATGACCACAACTCCACTGAGGCACTACTGCATCCATATGGTGGCTCTATAGTGCAACACACAATGCTATTGTATATATGGGAAGAGGGTTATAGGTTCAAGACCTGGCAGGAGATCATGTATTGCATGTCCCTGTGAGTAAACACTATTCTACAGTGCAAGCACAGCACCAGCATGTACAACCCCCCCTCAATGAATCTTCCAGCAAGCATGCAGACAACCTCCACTATCCACAGTTGGATGGAAAGGCAGGCTGATAGCACTGGCACCATGAATGGGCATTAATGTCAGGGTGAGCTAATAGTACCTGCATAATGAGCACATGCTAACAATGCTTGAGCTGATATGGTGACCAAAGTGGCAGGCAGGAATGCCAACTATCTCCACTTTGCACAGCATGCAATGTGTGTGTCTCCAGAGTTTTGTTGGCTTCAGCACTGCACTGTGCCACGCATTGCCTAAGCTTCCCTGTGTTCATCTGCAAATGTGCATGATGAGGAGCAGTGGATTGTGGGTATGGCATGAAACAGAGCAGTTTGGCCAGGATGTGTCTGCATCAGAGGTAGGGTCAATGTATGAGTCTTCGTAGTGCCCATCCATAAGACCATAAGATATGTCATACTGGGTCAGACCAAGGTCCATCAAGCCCAGTATCCTATTTCCAACAGTGGCCAATCTAGGTCATACGTACCTAGCAGTTTCCCCAAAAGACACAGGTTCCGCAATGCTTGTACTGGATCTATGAAGCGAATTGTGTTTTCTATGCAACTTCTTTGATTATGACTCCACGTAATAAGTTTTGTAAATAGTTTACCCCTGTTATCCAAGTTTCTGTCCCCTGTTATATGTAAACTCACACATGTTAACTGTACTGAGCATTTTGTTCCATGTAAACCGCGCTGATGCTGAATAGTGCGGTATATAAGAGACTGTAAATAAATAAATAAATGCTTGTATTGGTTCAAGCATTGATATCCTGGGTCCCTTCTTAATAATGGTTTATGGACCTTTCCTCCAGGAACTTGTCCAAACCTTTTTTAAACCCAGCTACACTAACAGCTTTACTACATCCTCCGGTAACAAATTCCAGAGTTTGAGTACATGTTGAGTGAAAAAATATTTTCTTTTATTAGTCTTAAATAGTTTACCCTTTAGCTTCATTGCATGTCCAATCTCGCTATGACCATGGCACGGCTATATATTCACATAGTGCTATGTAGTGTCCAGCTCTAGTGATGTGGGTGTACTTCTTGTCCTGGGATCCCAATCACTGAGCCCAATGCTGGGTGTCCATGGTCACTCTATGCACATGCAGTGTGTACTGACCAGCAGACTGGGCACAGTTGGCATGTGCATGTCTGAGATAGCCTGTGGTGGGCAGCTGGTGTAGTTTGACTGTGCTTGCTGTGATGGATTGGTAGTTCCAGGGGGTTGGGACAGCAGCAGCAGCTCATATCCTGCTCACTGTAGCCATGGCAAGACCAGCAGGACGACAGCAGCAGCCCCACATACACCTATATCACCCCCACTGCATAGCATCAGCTGCTGCAACACGTGAAGTTCTGGAAGAATCACTGAGCAATAGGAGCTGAGTCCATTGTTTCTTGCGCAAAGAAACAATGGACTCAGCTTGATACAGGGCCTTTCGGGGCTCGAAACATGCATGTCGCTGCTTTATTGCTGTTATGTGCTTGCCCTTTTAATCCATTACCAGATAAGTGTTTTTCACTATTATAATACTTTCTTGAACATTTTGATAAAGGTTTCTTATAAAAGGCTTCTGTCGACACGGAGTGGGGAGTTTTTCTCCTCCCCGTCTCAGGTCGACGGATCCCGACAGAAAAAAAACTTCTTTACTATTTGTTGGTTTCTTTTGGAACTTTGGTTTGGTTTAGTAAACGGATTCACAGGTTGGGGTTTTTTTTGTTTTGACCTATACATACAGGCACACTGTGGTGTTGCAGTAACTTCCCTTACTGATCTCAAATACCAGTAATCCAGCTACTACTCAGCATGTATATAGTGCTACTTATCACATGTAGCGCTATACAGAAACAACTAACACACAGTCCCTGCTCATCAGAGCATACCAACCACACAATCAGCTCAAATTACAAAATGTTAAACACACACATCTAGACAACTGGCCCCATCTATGGTCTGCTCTCCTACTGTTTACTCTATACTACACGCCTTTCACCTTGCTGCACCCAAAGCATCAAACTAACTATCTGTGGCTGTACAGCAGCCCCTATCCCAATCAGGCACACATCAGGTATGTCAGCGTAACACCTTCCACAAGCCTAAAAATACAGACACACATAATCCACCTCCACCAGCTGTTGTGGCCTGCTCACATCTTCTGCGTTTCAGTAATGACTAGATTGTAAGCTGGGATGGCCAGGCAGTGTCTGTTACATGTCAGTGCAGTGTTGCATCTTACTGATATTGGTATTGTAGTGAGGAATGCCCTCAAGAAGAGATGGAAATAGGGGAAAATCCTGATGGAGTAAATAACACTGCACTGACAGACAGGATTTTCAAGTCAGAGATGAAAAAAACACAGCTCCCTGCTGAGCTCAGGCCACACCTCAGCTCAGGGGAGGAGACATGCTTGTGCACTGATTGGTTACGCCCAGGGGAAGGTCAGGGAGTGCAGGGATGTGAACCACTTTTAAAGCCTCAAGCGAGAGAGAGGGACACGGGAGCGAGAGAGAGAGAGACGAGAGAGACGGGAAGCAGTTCAGGAAGAACTGCCAGAAGGATAAGCAAGCTAGAACCTTGGAGCAGAGCAGAACCTGGGAGCAGTGAACATTGGAGCAAGGAACAACCTTGGAAGAAACATTACTGCAAGGTAGAGCCTGGGACCAAGAAAGCTAGCAGAGCAAACACGTGGAGTAACGGTAGTTGGACCTACAGCAGTCAAGGCTATAACGGCAGCAGAGAAAGCCAAGGGGAAAGCTATCAGCCTAACAATTACCAGAAGGGCAGTGGAAATAGCAATAAGAAAGCTGAGTTCCAGAGCCTGGGAGATAGCAGGAGAAAGGGTACCAGCACGTATCTAAAAGTCCCTGTCAATGGTGAAGCTGATATTTCTTATTTCAACTCCTTGCTTGAGCAGCCTTTTACTTATGCTAACGTCCAAAAGACAAACCGAGCACAGTCAGCTAATAGCAAGTGGGGGAAGGGACTTACCCTTGCTGAGAGCTATCCCTCTGATAAAGGCAGGACAGCTGAACCCACTGGGGTAGGAGCCATAAGCAAGCTTTTATCAGAAAAGGAGGATGGCTATCCTAATGAAAATGTGCATAAACAAGCTGAATTGCTTTTAAGCCAACTTCGGGAGTTTCTGGAAAGGAAGTCAGGGAAAGATAATAAACCCGACAAAGATACCACTAACTCTAGCTCTGAAGAAAGTATGCAGGTGGATGTTTGTTTGCCTACAATAGAATATGATCCTTCTGCCATGGACTGTTCAACATGTCTAATAAAAGACAGCAGTGTTAAAGAGCATTGAAAACTATATGAAGGAATACAGAGTAAGTTTGCCATACCTGCTGCCACATTGGATAACTTTACAAGTTGATTAACAAGCTTAATCACCTACTGAAAGTAAGAAGCCGTGCTGTAAAGAAAAGCAGCTGTTTCAGTTTATGTGTTTTTCCTCGAGTGACCACATGAAGCAGTGCCTAGTGGGAAGTCAGAGGAACTGTGAAACAGCCAAATAGTGCTGAGTTAATTTCTGTTGCATTTCCTGTGTTTCTGTTTCAACCTTTATGTTGGAGTTGCATCCTTTATGCGTTTGTTGTACTGAACTTTGATGCGCTGGAGAAAAATCCCCACAAATAAATATTCTTGTAGCCTTTACTACTCAAGTCATAACTACAGCTCAGTCCTTAAGGGAGACAAGCAAACTACAGGTCCCAGAATTCCTGGTGACAACTGACACAGCTTTATTCCAAAAAGGACATTCCAAAGGCCACTCCTTCCTGGAAGCCCTCAGACCCAGGTAGGAGCGTTACAAGTGGCGTAGTCTTGAGGATACCGCACATGCGCTAAAAGCAGCAATGCCAGGATCTGCAAGAAATAACTTCCCTGAAGAGCCCAGCAGAGGAGCATCCGAAAAGGGGGAAGAAAGGCATTACAAAGAAGGCTACAAGAGTCTTCATTGGTGATAAGCGTGAAAATCCACCTAAGCCAGGTAAAGGGTATCCACCTGGGGGAGGTTAGGATACCAGGGCAAGGGTGAAGGCTAGGCCTTTTTTTTAAAAAAAAAGAAGGTTTTGTTGTTGTGGTATCGTACTTGGGTCTGTGTTTTGTGCTTGCAGAATTCCACGATATCGCTTGAGTCGCAAGACGTGTTCAAGTGGATGGCAGCACAATTTGAGCGGCAAAGGGACTTGGCTTTAGAAGCGCAGGAGAGGGCTGCTGCGAACATCCAACAGAAACCTCTTCCTGAACTGCTGGAGACGTGGTTGACAGAGCAGAAGAAGCAGACTGAACCACGAGTAACTCCACCAGGTTTTATCCCACCAGCTTCTTTAAGTACACTTGGTTTTCAAGCTGGGGCAATGTTTAACTTTGGTCAGCTCACAGAGCAAGATGACATTGATGATTTCATCAAAAGTTTTGAGAGAGTGGCTTACCTTAGTGCTTGGCCTAAGGAGCACTGGGCCATGCGCTTGGTGGCGTCCCTTACTGGGGAAGCTTTGGCCGCTTATCGAGCCATGCCACCCATGCTCATTGGAAATTACGATGAGCTCAAGAGGGCAGTTAGAGAAAGATTGGGGCTCACCCCGTTAGTTTATCACAACCTTCTAAGAGCTGTAAAACGGCCAAATGAGACCCCTAAAGCACTATGTTACAGAATTCGCAACTTAGTAAATAAGTGGCTAACTCCGGAAGGGAGATCCATAGAATCCATTCTAGACAGTTTAGTATTAGAACAGTACATGAATGCCTTACCTAATGAAATCCGCACCTTCCTGATCCTACAAAGCTGTAAAACCCCGCAAGAAGCTGTTATGCTTTCAGAACGCTTTATGGAGGTAGAGTTAACTGCCCTTGAAGGTAGCAATACTTCAAAGGGGGCAGCAACTAGTGTATCAGAAAGGAGGTGGAGGATAAAAGATGAGTCCGTAAGAATGTATATGCCAACTCTGAAATGTCCTGTAACCCAGAGGAAATGTTTCAAGTGTGGTAAAGAGGGCCATGTGCAGAGAAACTGTTTTGTAAAGACAGCACTGGTAGCAGAAAATTCTCAAAATGTTAGAGAAGGTTTTCTACTCTCAGTGGAGGTGCAAGGAATTGCTACCATAGCGCTGTTGGACTCGGGGGCTGAACAGAGCATGCTGTCAAAAGAGCTCTGGCAGCAGATCGAGGCCAAAAATAGAGGAGTAGCAATTCAGCCTGTAAGCACAGTTAAAATTCGTTGCATTCATGGAGGTACTTCACTCTACCCTGTGTATAGTCTCCAAGTAAAAGGGTTGGGGCGAACAGAAATATTCCCTTAGCGGTAGTACCTAAGATGCCCCATACTGTAGTTTTAGGGAGAGACTGGCCGCAGTTTCATAAGGTGGTGGAACATGGGATGCACGTAAGAAAAGATCCTGGTTCTAGAAAACCCCAAGTGGAGGCTTTCGCCCAAACAACGGAGAAGACAAATTTGATTCCCCGCCCGTTGTTTGCCCAAGCCAGTAAGCAAGAGCGGAAGACCGGATCCCAAAAGGAAGAGACTGCTGGAAAACCCAAGTTTGTACTCAGGTACTGCAAAATGAGCCCTAGTGCTCAAGCCCCCAGGAGAGCCTCGGCCAACGCCGCGGGGTTTGACCTCTGCAGCGCTGAAGACGTAGTAGTTCCTAGGTAGGGAAAAGCTCTTGTAGATACAGCACTGCAGATGGAGATGCCGTTGGGCTGCTATGGACGCATAGCTCCCCGCTCCGGTCTTGCTCTAAAACATTTTATAGACATTGGAGCTGGCGTCATAGACCCGGATTTCAGAGGCTCTGTAAAAGTACTTATCTTCAATTTTGGAAAAGAAGATTTTAGAATGGTCACCGGTGATCGGATAGCGCAGTTAATATGCGAGAGGATAGGCCTTCCCCCTCTCGAAGAGGTACCAGGCCTATCGACGATGACCCGGGGAACTAGAGGTTTTGGGTCTACGGGGAGTACCAGCCTTCAGGGGTTATCAGCCTCGGTGGAGGAGAAAATGGACGAGGACCTCGGGCCACAATTGGCCGAATGCAAAGGGAACCCAGAACCCAGAGTCGGTGAGGGGCTCTCGTGGGTGCAAAAACAAGAACTCGCACAGCTGCTGGCTAGATATAGAGATGTTCTCACGCCAATGCCGGGCGAGACAAAATTAATTACCCATGAGATTGCAACGCCTCCCGGGGAGGTAATAAGGCAACGACCTTACAGGTTGCTGGAGGCAAAGAAGCTGGAGGTCGTTCGGCAGGTCCAAGAGATGTTGATCATGGGGATAATAGAGGAGTCCCGGAGCCCATGGAATAGTCCAATCGTCCTGGTACCAAAGCCAGACGATTCCATGCGGTTTTGTATAGATTTCAGAAAGGTCAACTCGATATCCCGGTTCGATGCCTACCCCATGCCATGCATAGAAGAGCTCCTAGATCGCCTAGGGTGAGCCAGATACCTCACAACCCTGGACATGACGAAGGGGTACTGGCAAATACCTCTTACAAGAGAGGCACGCCAGAAAACTGCATTCAGTACGCCCGTTGGCCTATATCATTTCAAGACAATGCCCTTTGGCCTACACGGAGCTGCTGCCACATGCCAGAGATTGATGGACCTGGTGTTGCGTCCGCACCAGGCCTACGCGGTCGCATATATGGACGATGTGGTCATACACAGTGACACATGGACTCAACATTTGCCCAGGGTTGAGGCTGTCCTGCGGGCGATGCGGGACGCGGGCCTCACGTTAAACCCAGCCAAATGCTTATTCGGAGGTCAGGAGGTCAAGTATTTGGGCCATCAAGTGGGCCATGGGGTAGTGAAACCTCTTATAAGTAAGATTACAAGCGTCCAAGCCTTTCCAAGACCTACGAATAAGAAGCTATTGCGCAGCTTCCTTGGTTTGGTAGGCTATTACCGGCGGTTTATTCCGCACTTCGCAGAGAAGAGCGCCTCCTTAACCGATATGTTAAAGAAAAACGCGCCTAATCAACTCAAGTGGAGCAAGGACGCGGACGGCGCATTTGACCTCTTGAAGGAGAAACTCTGTGCGGCACCAGTTCTGAGGGGCGTCGATTTTTCCCAGCCGTTTATAGTGCAGACAGAAGCGTCTGAGACGGGCCTCGGCACGGTCTTGTCACAACGGCACGAAGGTACGGAACACCCGGTGTTATTTCTCAGCCAAAAACTAGCACCTGCTGAAAAAAATTATTCAACGATAGAGCGCGAATGTTTAGCCATCAAGTGGGCTATTGATGCTCTTCATTTTTATCTCATGGTTAGAACCGGATGTAAAGGAGGTAGGAGTGCCCGAGTTTTTAAAAGACTTAAAGGGCCGTTTACGCCGCACCTCACAGGTTGCGGAGGTTAATTTAAAGCATAGCCAAACTAGGCAGAAGTCCTATTATGATCGTGACACAAAGCCTCACCATTTGGCTGTGGGCGAAAAAGTCATCGTGATGGTAGCAGGGCCAGATTCCAAGTTTGAGAGCCACTGGAAAGGGCCTTATAGGGTAGTGCAGCCTGTAGGACCAGTTTCCTATCTGGTCGAAAATAGAAAAGGTCACCGACAAGTCTACCACATTAATGTTCTGAAGCACTGGCATGATAGGGTAGCGTTGGCCCATCTAGCCACAATAGCCTCAGGTGTAGAAAAGCCCAAAAAGACACAAAATATTGCAGAGCCCTTGTATTGTATCACGTGCTGTGCCAGTGATACTAGGCCAGCCCGTGATATCTTAAGGGGGGGGGGGGGATCTGTAGTGAGGAATGCCCTCAAGAAGAGATGGAAATAGGGGAAAATCCTGATGGAGTAAATAACACTGCACTGACAGACAGGATTTTCAAGTCAGAGATGAAAAAAACACAGCTCTCTGCTGAGCTCAGGCCACACCTCAGCTCAGGGGAGGAGACAGGCTTGTGCATTGATTGGTCACACCCAGGGGAAGGTCAGGGAGTGCAGGGAAGTGAACCCCTTTTAAAGCCTCAAGCGAGAGAGAGGGACACGGGAGCGAGAGAGAGAGAGACGAGAGAGACGGGAAGCAGTTCTGGAAGGAGTTCAGGAAGAACTGCCAGAAGGATAAGCAAGCTAGAAACTTGGAGCAGAGCAGAACCTTGGAGCAGTGAACATTGGAGCAAGGAACAACCTTGGAAGAAACGTTACTGCAAGGTAGAGCCTGGGACCAAGAAAGCTAGCAGAGCAAACACGTGGAGTAACGGTAGTTGGACCTACAGCAGTCAAGGCTATAACGGCAGCAGAGAAAGCCAAGGGGAAAGCTATCAGCCTAACAATTACCAGAAGGGCAGTGGAAATAGCAATAAGAAAGCTGAGTTCCAGAGCCTGGGAGATAGCAGGAGAAAAGGTACCAGCACTTATCTAAAAGTCCCTGTCAAAGGTAAAGCTGATATTTCTTATTTCAACTCCTTGCTTGAGCAGCCTTTTACTTATGCTAACGTCCAAAAGACAAACCGAGCAGTCAGCTAATAGCAAGTGGGGGAAGGGACTTACCCTTGCTGAGAGCTATCCCTCTGATAAAAGCAGGACAGTTGAACCCCCTGGGGTAGGAGCCATAAGCAAGCTTTTATCAGAAAAGGAGGATGGCTATCCTAATGAAAATGTGCATAAACAAGCTGAATTGCTTTTAAGCCAACTTCGGGAGTTTCTGGAAAGGAAGTCAGGGAAAGATAATAAACCTGACAAAGATACCACTAACTCTAGCTCTGAAGAAAGTATGCAGGTGGATGTTTGTTTGCCTACAATAGAATATGATCCTTCTGCCATGGATTGTTCAACATGTCTAATAGAAGATAGCAGTGTTAAAGAGCATTGAAAACTGTGTGAAGGAATACAGAGTAAGGGGTATGTTTACTAAACTGCGTTAGTGCAAATCGCGTTAGGAGCCGTGTTAGTGAAAGGAAAGCCAAAAAAGGACATGGGCGGGACATCGTAATGACTAACGCGCGTTCCAAAAACTAACGAGCAGTACAGGGCGCTGTGGCGCGTTACTGCACGTTAATCATATGAAGGCGTACAGACACAAATCATTGAAGCAGAGCTGTAGCACAATGGTTAGTGTACTCACCGCTGTTACAGGCAGCATGGGTTTGAGTCCCCAGTGTGCCTAACGCAGAATGCTGTCCCAGGCAGCACCCTGTACATTACATAGGGAATTAGGAGGCATGTTTTTTTTTACGTTCAGTAGTTGTTAGTGAAACACACTCTCGCAGTGCGCATAGCCATATACGTTGGTACGTGCGTGGCTGCGTGCGTTGTTACGGGCGTAGCCCCGTGTGTAGGTATGTGCGTTGGTACGTGCATTGGTACGTGCGTTGGTACGTGCGTACAATCGTGCGTGGGTGCGTGTGTTTTTTACCAGCGTGGGCACCTTATAGTACAGACACTTTAGGGTGTCTTGCACCTATGCACTATGCTAACAGATGTACGTGTGATGGCCTATGGTTTATCAGAGCCTGAGAGCAGGCGCTGGATCTTCCCAGGGTTGGATTGTGCCAGTCACACCCATGATGCACTGCACATGCAAATCAGCTGTCCACAGATACACACCATGGGGAATGCACCCCCACAGCACCTCGGCCTGATAGGGGGAAGTGACAATGTGCACCCCCACAGCACCTCGGCCTGGTAGGGGGGTACTGACCGTGTGTTGTACTGGCACAGAGTAGCTACACACCGTCACATTGTGCGGGTACTGTGCTCACCCTGAGGGTGCAGTGAGGCGCCCAGCACCAGGTCCACAGCACCGTCCATGGCTGCACAAACACCTTGCAGTCAGGTGTAGCCCCCATGGACCCCCCCCCCCCCAAGTGCCAAGGATGGCAAACAGGGTCTCCTAACAATAGATCCACCTTCTACCTCCCTGCAAATGTGGCAGTAGAGAGGAACATCAACCCCACTTCTGGTGAGGAACAGACACACACTGCAGCTCTGTACGCAGACAGACATCAGGCCTGGATATGGTAAGCTGCACCCCACCACTATCTGATATACTCCTGCAGCAAGCCATCAGCCACTGCACCCTGCAAGCCACGCCATCAAGACACATACCAGCTGCAAACAGTCTGCTAGTTAGTCCATAATGCATGTGCCCAGTGGAGATGCATGCACCCAGAACTGGGATGTCAGCATACACAGCAAGCAGATAAATCAGTGACTAGGCCCCAAAAGGAAACCCATATCTATCACATGAGAGAAATACTATATAGCACTATGGGGGTGCCTAGCCATGCTGTGGTCACTGCACAGTCAGGGTGAGAGTGATCTCTCAGCAGGACATACTGAGGTCACCCTGTCTGTGTAGGTGGTGGCCGGGCACTAAGATGTGCCTGTCACTGCCCTATGCCCTGTGCAGATGCACCCTGGCCAGGCCACCCTGTCCGGCCTATACCCATGGTACCTTGCTCCTCATTATGCACATTGGCAGCTCACTACTGGCAACATTGCTGGCAGTGTGGGCTGTGGAAGGTGTTTGCAGCCACCACACACTGGATAGACAGACAGACACCCACACACCTATGCCAGCATTGTGCAACTATAGAGGTGTTCAGCAGCCATACCCACCACACCAGTCCTGGGCACAGTTCAGGCATGGATATTGTACGCAAGACTGTTGGGGGTCACTCCCCATGGTGGTACACACTGTCAGAGACCAGACCTGCAGCACACACCACAGACAGCAGAATGATTGTTATGGTGGAGCTCACTGAGCAAACTGTGCTTAATGTAGGAATTGATATCTGCCAGTTATCACAGGAAACGTTTGATAGCTGTGTACCATATACCCAGGTGTAGGGTGGCATTGCTAAGGTATGCAACTGCTAGTATTGGGAGATACAGGCAGGGCCCAATGTCCTGCTTCTCCAGGAGGCATTGGCCAATGGGGCCTGTGGGTGTGTCTGGCCCTGTTGGCTGCTGCTTTTACGGCAGAGTTCCCCAACTCCAGTCCTGGTGTTCCAAACCTGTTCGGGTTTTCATGCTGTCCCTCATAAATATGCATGAGCTACATCTGCATACCATGGGGGTGGTGCATAGATATGCAGCACAGGCATCTTTATTAGAGGCAGCATGGAACCTGAATGGTGTGGGACCCTCCAGGACTGCAATTGCGAGACTCTGCTCTGGGTAATGCGCCTGTTTCTGGTGTCTGTGTTTGGTGTGGTATATTATAGGCGTATTAACCATGCGTATGTTCTCTGCAATAAAGGGGTGTCTTTACTATCACTGTTTAGTGGTGGGTAAAACTATGGGGACTGGGTTGGCAGGAGCCCCAGCTGGGGTTTGAACCTGTGACCCTCTGGTCTTATAGGCACTGGCTGTGTCTGTTGCACCACACTGTGGCCACAGAGATGGTGCAGTCCCTGGAGTTAGTTAAAGCGGCCTGACGAGTCAGAAACCCTGCTCTGCACAGGTTTACTGTGGGCTCATTTACCTTGTATGGAGACAAAGGTGCACATAAACCTCAAAACAGACCTCAAAAAAAGGGGCAAACACCCATAACCAAGCTGGGCAACAATGATATCATTGGGCAACATTACACACCACTCCCAGGAAAGCTCCATCACAATGAAATGATCTTTGAAAGGGTCTAAGGAGCGTAGACCCTTCCAAACATCATTTCTTTCTTTCGTGCTTTCCAGGGAGTGTTGTTCATTGTTGCCCATTGCTATCACTGTTGCCCAGCTGAATTGTGCTTTTTACAATGTTTCTTGTGGTCATTCTTAAGGTTTTATGTGAACTTTTGGTCTTTGCACATGTATCACACTGCTCACGTTTTGTAGGTTTCCCCGGTTTTGCTGTACATTGCTGACGGAAATGGTTTCTCTTCCCTTTAATATGCCTTTAACGACAGGTTTTCATTCGCGTTGGAATTGAGCTCAGGAATCCTCGCGTTAGTATGAGGGGAGCCTCGCCCCGCCCACTCTCCGCCCATTGACCCCTTCTCTCCGCCCACTCTCCACCTTCTGCGCTGTTTTAACGCGCCGCGGAGCTTTACGATCGTTAACTACGGTTAACGCGCGTAGTATGACGTTAACGGCCGTTGGCACGTGATTACGCGCGTTATACTACACTTACGGTCGTTAACGTCATACAACGCGCGTTATTCACGTTTACCGCACTTTAGTAAACATCCCCCTAAGTTTGCCATACCTGCTGCCACATTGGATAATTTTACAAGTTGTTTAACAAGCTTAATCACCTACTGAAAGTAAGAAGCCATGCTGTAAAGAAAAGCAGCTGTTTCAGTTTATGTGTTTTTCCTCGAGTGACCACATGAGGCAGTGCCTAGTGGGAAGTCAGAGGAACTGTGAAACAGCCTAATAGTGCTGAGTTAATTTCTGTTGCATTTCTTGTGTTTCTGTTTCAACCTTTATGTTGGAGTTGCATCCTTTTTGCGTTTGTTGTACTGAACTTTGATGCGCTGGAGAAAAATCCCCACAAATAAATATTGTTGTAGCCTTTACTACTCGAGTCATAACTACAGCTCAGTCCTTAAGGGAGACAAGCAAACTACAGGTCCCAGAATTCCTGGTGACAACTGACACAGCTTTATTCCAAAAAGGACATTCCAAAGGCCACTCCTGCCTGGAAGCCCTCGGGTCAAGGTAGGAGCGTTACAGTATACAGATGTTAACTAGTGGTAGCAGTACACACATATTGAAACAAATGTAGGTGGCAACATATGCAGTACTTACATGAGAAGACCTCCTCAATCAGTTCAGGCCTGACTGCTGTGCCCTCACGTGTGTCACCACGGGCACATACAGGAGGGCACGTAGGATCATCCTCCAGATCCTCATTAATTTGTACAGGGATATGGTGCCTGAGAGCAATGTTGTGCAGGATGCAACAGGCTATAATGATCTCTGCCACAGTCTGTGATCTGTATTGTAATGCCCCGCCTGTCCTATCCAGACACCTGAAGCGACTCTTTAAAACGCCAAAGGTGCGCTCTGTGACAGAGCGGCTGGAGGCATGGGCCTCATTGTAACTCCTCACCTGGGCCATCCATTCATTGCTGTTGTCTGAGCCCTCCTCTTCCAGAACCAACGCAGCCACGCTCATGCGGCCGCGTCCTGCAAGGTATCCTGCTTCACGACTATAAAATCACAGCGCCTGCGGCGCTCGTCGCTGCGGCAAGCGACGTGGGCGTGCACCGAAGGAGCGCACCTAAGGAGCATGACGTGCTCCTTAGGAGCGCTCCTTGGGGCCGCTCCGGCAGCGCAGGCCTAGCTATCTTCACGATGTTCCCACTTCTTCTTTTCATTCTTTGCACCTCTGCGTCATCCGGGACAGATTCCTCATTTACCTTGCCCTGACCTTCTTCTGGTCCTTTCCCTCCTTCTCTCCTGACAAGTGTTTCATCCTTTGCCCCTGTTGCTTCTCTTTTTTCTTACTTCTGCCCTATGTCTCTTATTCCTGTGTTTTGGGGCAGACGTCCGGCCAAGCTGCCTGGTACACGCTTTCGATGTTCCTCCAATCTCCTCCCTTGCCCGGTCTCTTCTTCTTCTTCCTCTTCCCCTTGGTCTCCCGTAACGTCTGCTACTCCTCAATCCTCCCTCTCCATTGGCCTGGTCAATTGCCGGTCTCTACGGAATAATACTCTCCTCATCCATGACCTTGTTCTTCAGTCTTCTTTTGACCTTGCTCTTTTAACTGAAACCTGGCTAAGGGACGGTGAAGACGCTCTTTTGGCCCGCTGCCTCCCCCCTGGTTTCTCTGTTATCTCCACTCCCCGCCTTGGCCGATCAGGTGGTGGCGTGGCGGCCCTGATCCGTTCATCTCTTCCCTATACTCAGCTCACTCCTTCGGCCTTACATTACCCTCAATCCCTTCTACTTCAGCTTCATACCTCCCCTCCTACACCGGTGCTTCTTATCTACTCTCCCCCTGCTCTGCGACCCGAGCTATGGGACTCTCTTCTTTTGACCATCACTGATCTGTCCTTGGCTTTCCCTCATTTGCTTATTGCTGGGGATTTTAATCTTCACATGGATTCTCCCTCTTCATCTCGGGATCACTCCTTCGTCTCTCTCCTACACGATTTATCTCTTATACAGCATGTTACCTTTCCTACCCATCAGGCTGGCCACACTCTTGACCTGTTTCTGACATCTTCCTCTTCCTCTCTCTTGGTGCACAATCTCTCCTCTATACCTCTCCCGTGGACGGACCATGTCTGTCTATCAGTTTCCTGTTCTTATCCTCTAAGGCCCTCCTCCCCCGCTTCTCCTTTTTTATCTTCTGTAGTGCCCCCTCCCCCATGGCTTTCTTGTGCTATCTCGTCCCTCACCCATCAGCAATTTCCTGCTGCTACTGAGCTCCTTCCCTTAAACTTTTCCCTTCTTTCTCCTACCTCCCAAGCTGCACTTTGGTCATCTTCCCTCTCAGCTGCCCTGGACCGTATCGCCCCTTTACGGCCTCAGATACCCCGCCATCGGCCCATGCATCCTTGGTACCATGTGGGTCTGCGGTTCTTGCGTACCCAGCTTCGTAGGGCAGAGCGAAAATGGCGTAAGGACCCCACTCCATCCACCTTAGCTTTCTTTAAGTCCAATTACTCTCATTATCGTGCTAGCGTTCACCATGCCAAGCGCACCTACTTTTCAAATGCAATCTTGAAGGCTCTAAACCAGACCCGGCACCTTTATTCTACTCTTCAATCCTTATCATCCCTTCAACCCTCTGCATCAGCTGCTCAGATCCATCCCGTTCCACCTCCCTCTCTCTTAGCTTCTTTCTTCAGTGACAAGATTTCCTCCTTAAGAGCATTGTTACCTTCCTGTCCCCCCCCCCAATTCACTCTCCTCCTCCTTTTGCCTCTCCCCCTCCCGCTTCTCAACTTTCCCATTCCTGGGCTTCTTTTTCCTTGATCACTTCCCCGGAACTTCACCACCTTATTTCTTCTTCCAAGAAGACATCCTGTCCTCTTGATCCTATTCCCTCTTCCTGGCTTCTAGATTCTTCTTTGGCTTTTCTACCTCACATTCTTACTATGTTTAACTCCAGTCTATCCACAGGGGTTTTTCCCTCCTCCTGGAAGCATGCCTTAATTCGCCCTATCCTTAAAAATCCCTCACTTGATCCCCTGGTTCCTGCTCACTACCGTCCTGTCTCTAATCTTCCTTTCCTCTCTAAACTTTTAGAGAAGTTTATCTTTGCACAACTCTCCCATCACCTGGATTCCATCAACTTTCTTCACCCTCGCCAATCTGGGTTTCGTCAGGGTCACAGTGTCGACACTATTCTCCTTGCTTTTACTAACGCTCTACATGTGGCTCACGACCGTGGTGACATTTCGGTGGTGGTTGCTCTTGACCTCTCAGCGGCTTTTGATCTGGTTGACCACTCCCTCCTCCTTCACCGCTTGCGAGAGGCAGGCCTATGTAGTACTGTTCACCACTGGTTTCATTCTTTCCTCTCTTCTCGATCCTGTGCGGTTCTCTCCCCCTCCCCTTCCACCCCTTCTTCAGATTCCTTTCCTCTCCCCTGTGGGGTTCCCCAGGGCTCTGTTTTAGCTCCTCTTCTTTTCAACCTCTTTCTGGCTCCCGTTGCCCTTTTAATTCAACAGTCTGGAGTTTCCGCTTTTCTTTATGCTGATGATATCGTGTTACTTCATCATACTTCCCCCTCTTGCCCTGACCTCTCTGTACTCAATTCCTGTCTTGCTGAAGTGGCTAATTGGTTGACCCTTAACTGTCTTCACCTTAATCTCACTAAAACTGTTGCTATTTGGTTCTCTCATGGTTGTCCACCCCCCCTTCCGGCCCCTTCATTTTCTGGCTCCCCTGTCCCTTTGGTCTCCACTTTTCGTTACCTTGGTGTTCACTTCGATTCTGACCTATCCTTTCAGGCCCACCTCTCCCACATCACTAAATCGTCTTTCTTTTTCCTCCGTCAAATTTGTGTGGTGCGTCCTTTTTTATCCCCTTCGGCCCTTTCCACCCTGTTGTTGTCCCTGGTTATGTCTCGTGTGGATTTCGCTAACTCTGCTCTCATTGGACTCCCTAAGTCTCGGTTATCTCAATTGCAACGGATACAGAATACTGCTGCTCGCCTTGTCTGTCACGCTTCTCCTCGGGACCACATTACACCTCTGCTTTTCCGTCTTCATTGGTTGCCCTTCCCTTACCGCTCTCAATTCAAGCTACTCACCTTGGTTCACAAAGCTCTCCATACAGACTCCCCTCAATATCTCTCCGACCTCCTTTCCTTTCACTCTCCCCAGTATACTCCTCGCTCTTTCCATCTCAACCGCCTCACTCTTCCTTCCCCTTCTCGTGCTCACCTTCAATCCACCCGTGCTTCTGCTTTCTTCTTTGTTGGTCCCGCCATCTGGAATTCCCTCCCCTCTTCCCTTCATTTAGAACCTCACCATACCAACTTTAAACAAAATCTGAAAACCCACCTTTTCTCCCTGGCTTTCGATGTGCCCTCTCCTTTTGTGTAGCTCCCATTCTCCCTGCCCTTCGCCTACCCTCTTGTTTCTTTCCCTACCCATTACTGTTTCTCCTGTCCGCACTATCTTTTATGACGCAATTGTAATTTTCTTTTTCCTTTTCACTGGCTTCGGCCTTTTTAAACTTGATTTTAATTGTACACTGCTTTGATTATTGGAGAAAGGCGGTTTTATCAAAAGACAATAAACATAAACATAACTCCTCTCTGCACGTGTCCGTGGCTGATGCACGGGGGTCAGCATCCAGGGGCGACACCCATATCCTGCATCACCTGCAGAAAGAAATGTAGAACATTAAAGCAGGAGCCCATGCCCACATAAATGGACATAGGTATGTATGTGCAAACCAAATGCATGACACATCCTGACATATACATATAACAGCACATGATGGGACACCACAACTATGCATCAGCGTGTGAAGTTATGACACACAAAACAAGGGGTAGGTGTACGGATTGCCATCAACATAATCTGTAACCACAACACAAATGCTACCGTCCATTCTACCATCATCACACACCACCATAGCAAGGTAGGGCTGGAGGGCACCCCCCCCCCCTAACGTTAGATCACACACAGACAGATGAGACACACACACATGTCAGAGATGAGAAATACACACCCAGCAATATACAGTCCTCATCCTGTCCAGCCTCAAATTGTCTGAATAGTGCCGAGTGATGCAGGATATATGAGTCATGGGTGGACCCTGCAAACCTAGGGACCACATTCAGAATATGCATATTTGCATCACATACAACCTGAACATTCAGGGAATGATAGTATTTGCGGTTGCAGAACACTACCTCCCTGTCTCTAGGTGGGATCAGGGCAACATGTGTGCAATCAATAGCTCCCATCACATGTAGTATCCCGGCTAACGCCTCAAAGGCCTGGTTCAGGGTCCCCCACTGTTGCCTAGTGTTGGGAATGGCAATGTAATTCCCCACCTGGCTGATCATGGCACGCAGTACCTGGTGGAGACAGCATGAGAAGGTGGGGCGGCTCATGCCACCCACTGTGGCCACAGTTGACTGGAAACAGCCAGAGGCAAAGAAATGTAGGGCACCAAGGAGTTTGACCAAACCCGGTATAGCATTTGACCAACCAGTCAGGGGCTCGAGGTCAGGTCTTAGATCCTCATAGAGCTCCCTAATAGCCCCCATGCTCAGGCGGTAGAGGGAGATGACCTGGTCCTCACGCATGCCCTGGAGCTGGGCCCTGGGCCTGTAGAGGCGAGACTGGCGAGCCTGCACCTCTGCACATCTCCTGTGCTGTGCCCACACAGCCCCTGCCCAGCCTGCCCCCACAGCGGCAGGTCTTTGTTGCAGTGGGTCTACACCCATGCTCTGTGCCTCAGCCCCATGGACATCATCTACCCCGTCAGGCAACCGCAGCCCCTGCTCACCTCCCACCGCAAATGCAGCAAACACAAAGGCCACCATGAACTCACCCGACCAACTCCTCTAACTCACTCAAACACAGACACTCACCTCACTAACCAAGCCACACACCTTTCCCACCACACACAAACCCAGCCACACAATACAACCACCACTCACAAACCCAGCCACACTCCACGATACACCTGCTTCTGACTCTCTTCTTGCTTCACCGACAACACACGCCTTCTCTCCCTCGCCTACACAAACCCCTCAACATGATCCAGGTGTGCAGGTGTATTTATAGGGTTTTCTTATGTTGCGCGCATTGCGCATGCGTAGTGGTGCTAGTGCAGCGCTAGTGCGGCGGCTGCGCGTGTTGCGCATGCACCACAGAGATGCGGTAAATGCGCTGTGCGTGGAGTGCGCTGTGCATGAGAGTGAGACATGCACATGTGCTGCGTCCTGTTACGCGCATGCGCCGTGCCTCACATGCACGCACAGCACGTGTGTAATGGTGTCCTGCGCACGCACCTTCCGTGCTTTCGCGGCGCATGCGCAATGAGGGAGAGAAAGCGTGCGATGTCGGTGAAGCAAGGAGAGAGTCAGAAGCAGGTGTGTCGTGGAGAGTGTCTGGGTTCGTGAGTGGTGGTGGAGAGTGTCAGAGGCAGGTTTGTTGTGGAGAGGTGTGTGGCAAAGCAGGGGAGAGAGTGAGGGGGGAGGCGAGGAGCAGGTGAGAGAGACACGAGCTGAGCTGAGGAGCAGACATCAGGGCGAGGAGGGGGGGCCAGAAGCAGGTGTGAGGTGGAGCTGAGGAGCAAAGGAGCAGGTATGTGTGACAGGGAGGGAGAGGGCACAGAGGGCAGGGAGATGTAGAGAAAAGACATGGCAGGAGTGGAGGAGGGGGGGCACCTGTTCAGCAGGACCCAGAGCCGGCATGGAGTGTTGGGCCTGTGGTGGTGGCTGCAGGCCCATCAGGTGTCACCGATGGGCCTGCAGCCACCCAGCGCCAAACGAAGGCAGATACCTGTGCCATCTGAGGAAAGGAGGAGGGCTGTTAGGTTCAGCCATCAGGAGAACCACATCCTGCTGGCCAGTGTTCTGGAGAGGTATGATGTGCTGTACGGCTGCCTGAGCACAAGCACCACTGTGGGCACACAGAAACAAGTGTGGGAGGAGATCCAGGAGGCCGTAGCCCAGGCAGGGGGGCCGTCCAGGGACTTCGATAGCATTAGAAAAAGGTTCAATGATATCAAGCGGAGTGTCCCTGCCCACATGGTGGCAGAGAGACAACATGCCTTGGGCACCGGAGGCGGTGGTCCCTTTGCCCCAACTCTGACACCCCTGGAGCAGGAACTGGAAGACCATCCGGCCCCATCTACTTGTGAGGGCTGCTGGAAGCGCTTTACATCACCCATCCACAGGCAGGTAGGTCAGAGATATGCTACACATGTAAACCACATGGCCCAGTACATGCCTGCCATGGACAGGAAGGTGGGGGGGCCTAAGCCCTGAGAACACGTGTGCCCTAACACAGGCAACTGGGGTCCACATATTGATCAAAACATGGCTGTGTAGGTACAGGGTGGGTGTGACAGGTACTTGGGGCTGCTTGCACGACAGCCACAGTCCTGGACGTTTTACAGCACTGCACAGGTGTAGATATGTGACCTGCGCTAACTCATCCTTGCTGTGTACCTTGTTCTACCCCCCAGGTGACATCCAGGCCATGGAGGCATATGAGGAGGGGGATGTGCCGGTGCTAGGGGATGCTGAGGGGCCAGAGGCTGCTGAGTCCGGGGATGCAGATGGCACTGGTGGGGAGACCCCAGGTAACATCGTGCTGGCTGAGGCAGAGGACGGGGCGGTGGATGCTAACGCACAGGTGGGGGCCAGTAACAGCAGCACACAGGCTGTGGAGGATGCAGAGTCAGAGGGGAGTCACCACAGGATGCAGGCACCAGGAACATCACGCACACAACACACCAGCATGGATATCATCCTTGCAGAGCTGCGGGCTCATACTACCTCTGCAAAGCACGATGTGGAAGGTGGGTAACAGAGTACACAACAAGACCCCTGGGGGCTGACGGAACATCCACAATGAGATTCCATGTGCCCCCTAATCCTAGGACACCATAGCACATAGTTCTGTATGTGTAGTGGGGGTGGGTTCCATGTGCACTCCCCCCCTTGTATCATGTGCCATCTGGTGTCGTCATGATAATGGGCCCATACATCCTCCTACTATTCACCACAAAATACCCCATGGAGACATACAGTGGTACACACCTACCCCAGAGCACCTATACAGTTTACCTGTCAAACCCCTCTCCCTGGGTAGTGGTACGTAGCAAAGATAGCCAGGGTACTCAGTACTGTGCATCAGGTTTAGAGTGAACAGCGCCCCACAGATATCTATCTGTGTACCATGAATTCCCACATTATCCAACCTATCCCATAAGACCAGTGCACAGATACAGCAGTGACACAATGAAGTGAGACACAGTACCATGTGTGCCACAGCACCATATCTGTGATCACCACGACCCCCAGCGGGATCATTTGCTGGCCTGTGCATGGGTCATGGGACACACAGATGTAAACATGGTATTGCGCTGCTAGCCGTCACATACATGGTTGGTCTGTGGACTGGTGTGTTTGGATACGCCGTACATTTGCATGAGTCACGGTGGGGGGGTGCAACACATGTCTCACACATCACCTTGTGTCTCACCCACAGTCACTCGTCAGGTTCTGATGGGCATTCAGGAGAGGATGGACCAGATGCATGCCACAGCTGAGGTGATGGCAGCGGCGCTACTGCGGATTGCAGATGCTCAAGAGGCCATGGCTGGGCGTTCGCAGCAGCCAGCCACAGCCCCAGAGGCAGCACCAGTGGAACCACAACAACAGGGTTGCATGGGCCGTGGTCGCCGTGGATGTGGGTGCCCACGCAGGTCCTGATTGGGGGGATTGGGTCACTGTGTGCCAATAAAGAAGACAAAACCTGATTATGCCCATTTCCGGTGTTTGACACTGTACTCCCCTGAGTACCCTGTCCCCCATTTTGTCAACATGGTAACATGTACCTCCCCAGCTCCCTTACGGGTGTGGCGTATGCACTACCACCAATCAGTGTCATGTCAGGACATGCTAGGGAGATAAAGTTCCTAGATGAAATAAATGACTGCTTCTTGGAGCAGCTGGTTCATGAACCGACCAGAGGGGAAGCCATATTAGACCTAATCCTTAGTGGAACACCAGATCTAGTGCAAGAGATAAGGGTGTTGGGGCCACTTGGCAATAGTGATCATAGCATGATCGCCTTTGATTTAATTAGTGGAGGAGGGATAGTAAGGAAATCCACAGTACTACCTTTTAACTTTCGAAAGGGAGACTATGATAAAATGAGGAAAACAGTTAAGAAAAAACTAATAGGAGCAGTTGTGAAGGTTAAAGACGTACATCAAGCTTGGGTGTTGTTGAAAAATACTATCATGGAAGCCCAGACTAGCTGTATTCCACGCTTTAAGAAAAGTGGAAGGAAGTCCAAAAAACTGCCAGCATGGTTTAAAGGTGAGGTCAGAGAGGCTGTTGTTGCCAAAAAAGCATCTTTCAGGAAATGGAAAAAAGAGCCAAACGACGAAACCTGGAAACAGCACAAGCACTGGCAAGTCAAATGCAAGGCATTGATAAGGCAGGCAAAGAGAGAATTTGAGAAGAAGCTTGCTGCGGAAGCAAAAACGCGAAATAAAGACCTTTTCAAGTACATTCGTAGCAAAAAACCTGTGAGAGAGTCAGTTGGTCCATTAGATGATAAAGGGGTTAAAGGAGCACTAAGAGGCGACAAGGCGATAGCGGAGAGACTGAATGAATTCTTTGCTTCGGTCTTTACTGAGAAAGATGTAGTGGTATTTAAAGGTGTGGAAGAATTGAAGGAAATATCGATACATCGGGTAGATGTCTTACAACTATTAGATAAACTGAAGAGTAGCAAATCACCTGGGCCGGATGGTATACATCCAAGGGTGTTGAAAGAACTGAAATATGAGATTGCAGAACTGCTATCAGTAATCTGTGAACTATCATTATTTATTTATTTATTTATTTATTTAACAGGTTTTCTATACCGCCTTTTCCTTAAATCATCTCTAATACCTGAAGATTGGAGGATCGCCAATGTAACACCAATTTTTAAAAAGGGTTCCAGGGGTGATCCGGGAAACTACAGACCGGTGAGCCTAACGTCAGTACCGGGAAAAATGGTAGAAACCATCATAAAGAATAAAATTACTCAGCATGTAGATAGTCACAACCTAATGGGAGACAGCCAACATGGCTTTAGACAAGGAAGATCTTGTCTTACTAATCTGTTATGTTTTTTTGAAGGAGTGAATAATCAGGTGGACAAAGGTGAGTCGGTTGATATTGTGTATCTGGACTTTCAGAAAGCCTTTGACAAGGTCCCTCATCAGAGACTTTTGGCAAAACAAGGGTGATTGACAGACCATTTTGAACAGGTATCACGACCCCTAGGGGTAGGGCAGATGTGTGACCCTGCAACTGCAGAACCTACCATATCATCATGCTGTTTACCAGACCTGTTTAGGCAGATCTAGGGGCTCCTTGTGTTAGGGTGTATTTTAACACATCAACAGCAGCAGCTGCCATAACACCAGGCTGACAACTGGACCTCTGTGATCAGGTTCTTAGCCTCCTGGGGATAGGGCAAAGCACTTTGATGTGATAAATAGGCGGTATATCATGTGAGTTTAACTAAAAAACATAAATGAGATAGAATGCCTACACACAGCAGCATACACAGCTACAATCCTTCTCCTACCACCTCTGCTGACTTTCATACCTGTCACCGCTGCTATCGCACCCTTCTCCATACGGCTAAGCGTGATTACTATACTGATCTCATCTCTTCCTCCTCAAACTCATCTCGCCAACTATACTCTGTCCTTCGTTCCCTCACAGCTTCACACTCTGCATCTTCTCCCTCTCCCAATGTAACCTCTGTTCTCCCAGACCCCTCTGCCCTTGCCTCCTTTTTTGTCTCCAAGGTTAGTGCCCTTCGCCAAGCTTTTCCCCAATGTCCACCGCCTCTTTCTCCCCCTGCTGAGCCCCCTCTTCTTTCCTTCTCTTCTCCATCCTCATCTCCAGCACTATCACATTCCTGGTCTTCATTTGACCCTATCACACTTGATACCCTGGAAAAGACCTTTTCTAATATTCGCAAAACCACTTGCCCAGCTGACCCTATCCCCTCCAAATGGCTTCTGGAACCTTCCTTAGCTCTATCCCCCTACATTCTTTCCCTCCTAAACTCTAGTCTCTCCACCGGTTCTTTTCCTTCCACTTGGAAACATGCATTAGTCCGTCCCATTTTGAAATCTCATTCCTCTGACCCGTCCACTCTTTCCAATTGGCGCCCAGTCTCAAACCTACCCTTCCTATCAAAACTTCTTGAGAAATTGGTTTTTCTCCAGCTTGCTTCTCACCTTGAGCTTGCCCTCACTCTCCATCCCCGTCAATCAGGTTTCCGCCCTGGCCACAGCACCGAATCTGTTCTTCTTTCTCTTCTCAACGATCTTCACATCGCTCACGATCGCGGTCTCGTCACTCTGGATGTTTCTCTCGACTTATCTGCGGCTTTCGACTTGGTGGATCATCACACTCTCCTCTTCCGTCTTCAAGAAGCTGGTCTTTCGGGTGTGGTTCTCCGATGGTTTCATTCGTTTCTATCCTGTCGCTCTTTCTCTGTTGTTTCTGCATCTTCTTCTTCTGCCCCCACCCCCCTGTCCTGTGGTGTTCCCCAAGGGTCTGTTCTCGCCCCACTTCTCTTCAATATTTTCCTAGCCCCCCTAGCCCTTCTGGTCCAACAGTTTAGCATCTCTGCATATTATTATGCAGACGACATTATTCTTCTCCACCACACAGATCCTCTTTCCCCTGATATCTCCCCTATCAACCACTGTCTCACTGCTGTGATGTCTTGGTTCTCCTCCAACTTTCTACAAGTAAACCCGGCAAAATCCTTCGCAATCTGGTTCACCTTTGGCAGTCCTTCTCCCACCTGTGCCCCCTCTCTCTCCTCCCAGTCTATCCCCCTGGTTTCTTCACTCCGATACTTAGGTGTTGTCCTTGACTCTGCCCTTACTTTCAAAGATCACATTTCCTCAGTTGTTCAACGTTCCTTCTTTTCTCTTCGCCAGCTTAGAGCAGTTCGTCCCTTCCTTTCTACTCCTGCTCTGACCACCCTTCTGCTTACCCTTGTGTTGTCCCGTCTTGATTATTGTAATGTCTCCTTTGCTGGTTTACCCAAGTCCCAACTGTCTCGTCTCCAACGCGTTCAAAACGCTGCTATCCGTCTGTTGTCCCATGCCTCTCGGTTTGATCATGTTACACCCCTTCTCTATCAACATCACTGGTTACCTATTTCTTTCCGCATTCGGTTTTAAACTTCTAATTCTTGCACATCGAACAATTTACACTGGCACTCCCCTCTATCTAGCAAACCAGATACAATTTCATATCCCCCACCGTCTCCTCCGTTCCATGCATATGAATCGCATGGTCCTTCCCTCCCCTTCACATGCTCATCTAGAACAAACCCGCTCCTCTGCCTTCTATTTCCTGGTCCCCAGCCTCTGGAATTCACTCCCCCCTCCCCTCCGTGCAGAAAGCTCATATCAAATTTTCAAAGCCCACCTCAAAACCCATCTCTTCCGCCTTGCGTTCGACCCTCCCCCCTAGCCCACTCCCTCCCCCTTCCCACCACCTCACCTTTTCACAGAATTTGTATGTCTTTCCTCCCCCTCCTTCCCTGTCTGTGCACTTGTATTTATTATTTTTAGTTCATTTCTGTTCTTATCTCCTCTTTCCTTTTCCCCTACTTTTCCTTAATTTGATGGCGTTCCTTTTCTTTTTCCACAGCCAATGCTTGTTTTAATCAACTTGCTTGTTTTTTATATATTGTAAACCGCTCAGACGCCTATGGTATTGAGCGGTATAACAAGTTTTTAATAAACCTAAACCTAATCAACACTGGATATGCTTATGGATATACTGACCTGTCCCCATACACTTACCTCACGAGTGTAGTCAGCAAGAAGATTATAACACCTGGTGATGCGGTCCCAGGCCCTCCTTACGTGCCTGAGGTCCTGCCGCTTGGAGGAGCCAGGGAATAGTTTCCTCTGCCTAGTGCAGATCAGCCCTACAAGGTGTCACAGCTCCCTATGGGTAAAAGCAGGCTTTCTTGAATGAGTCACCATTTTCAGCAATGCCTTGCTCATGCACGCATGCACGTCGCGCATCATTAAGGCATGCTAGCAACATGCCTGTGCCACGGCCGGTACACAGCAAACGGTGGCGCAGTCAATATATATAAAGATCTAAGCTACAGACACAAATTGCAGTGATGTGTCTGATGTTTCTTAATGAAATTTGTTTATTAAGCATCTATCTCAGTGTTGGCACACTGGGGTCTCAAACCCATCACCACTGGCTGTGAGGGCATTGTATTAACCAATGTGCTATGCCTTTTCACATAGCAATGGCTGGCTACACAGTTACACCAGGTCATCTACATACACTTTCTACTCTGCTTACCAGGCTAGTGTACGGACACAGCTAGGGCACTTTACAGGGCACCTTGGTTTGGCCAACTGAGCTGCAGGTATTTTGGGATGTGCACACGGATTTCAGATCTATGTCAGACTGCTACATGCATAGACAGCCGTATCCTCTGACAGTTATACTGACGGACGCACTTTGTATACAGCTCACCAGCTAATCTAGCAACCTGCAGCCCACGCCACTCTTCCAACATAACCACTGCATGCAACTGGCTACACTTTTGGACATATTGTCATGTGGTAACATGCTCTGATGTGATGATAACACACTATATCCTATACATCCTGATACATCAATATACAGACCCACTGGGGTACTGAACCCATGACCTCTCCCACTGAGCTCAGTATATTCACCATTGTCCTGCAACAATATTGGTTGTAATTAAACTATGGCTAGCAACTCAACCAGTGCAGGTCAACAGACACACTGTCTGGTGTGGCTACCAGGATACGTTAGCACCAAGGGTACCCATGATGCAATGCACATACAGATCAGCAGCCTACATCTGCTCACTGGATAGGGGGTTTGCAACTCTGCAGCACATCAACTGGTAGGGGGACCAAGCATGCATGTTACTGTTACAGTGTGCCTACTGACCATGCCATTGTGCGTGTTCTGTGATCACCCTGAGAGTAAAGTCTTGGGGAGAGCACCAGATCCACAGTACTCGGGATGTTTGCAGTAGGTTTTGCTGCAGTTCACCATCCCTGCCAGTGTATGGTGTAATCTTTGCAGACAGCCTTGGAAGTTTTCTATGTACATTCCTATATGCCATTGATGCGTAGCCCATGTGGACCAGGATGCTTGCACCATAATGCATATTGAGTGAGGTTGCCATGGACACTTGTTTTTGGAGCAGGGGTGTGTCTGGACTCACATGAGGATGATATACAAAGCAATCCCACCCTCTGTGGGTCAGGGTAGGGAACATGATCTGGACACAACAGACACACACTATCATTGTTTCCAATAGGGCCAGTTGAGCTAAATGATGACAGACTGTGGGTTCAGAAACCCCTGGCCAATTAAGGAACAGAGAGCTGATGCAGATCTGAACATGGAACTCAACCACTGGCAGTGCAACTGGTCAGCTAAGCTGCCCCCTACCACATTCGGACATTCAACAGCAGAGGGCAGTCAGTGTGCACCTGCTGCAGCCTGCAGGGTGTTACAGCCATACACATGCTAGCTATGGACAGTCTGCTGTCACATACATAGTGAATGTTCCAAAAGGAACACTGCACCCTGATGTGGGATCTAGCACACACACCACAGCACTATGTTAGTGATTGAGCCCCAAAAAAGAAAAAAACATAAATATCATTTGAGAAAAACACTCTATGGTACTATGGGGGAATCTAGCCATGCCGTGGTCACTGCACAGTCAGGGTGAGAGTGACCTTCCAGCATGACACGCTGTGGCCACCCTGTCCGTGCAGGTGGTGGTCGGGCAGTACAATGTCCCAGCCATTGCCCTATACCCTGTGCAGATGCATCCTGCCCAGGCAACCCTGTCCGGCCCATACCCACAGTGCCTTGCTCCTCATTATGCACATTGGCAGGCTTACACTGGAGACAGTGCAAGCAGTGTGGGCTCAGTAAGGTGTAGGCAGCCACAACACACTGGATAGGCATACACACACTCCCACACCTATGCCAGCATTGTGCAAATATAGATGCTTTTAACAGTCCTGGCAACCACACCAGTCCTGGGCACAGTGCAGGCATGGCTATGGTACGCAATACTGTTGGGGTCACTCTCCGGGGTGGTAAACACTGTCAGAAACCAAAACTGAAACACACTCCACAGATATCAGAAAGGTTGCTATGATGCAGCTCTATCAGCAAATTGTGATTAACTTAAGAATTGTTATCTGCCATTAATCATAGCAACCTTTTGATATATGTGTAACGTATCCCCAGGTTTAGGGCGGCATTGCTAAGGTATGCAAGTGCTAGTTTTGGGAGATGCTGCTGCACGCAGGGCCCAACATCCTGACTCTCCATGAGGCTTTGGATAGTGGAGCCTGTGGGTGTGGGTGTTTATGCCCCTGTTGGCCACTGCTCTAGGGCAGAGGTTTCCAACTCCAGTCCTGGTGGGCCAAACACTGTTTGGGTTTTCATGCTGTCCCTAATGAATATGCATGAGATACATTTTCATACCATGGGATGGTGCATACAAATGCAGCACAGGCATATTTATTAGAGAAAGCATGACACCTGAATGGTGTTTGGCCCTCCAGGACTGCAGTAGGGAAACTCTGCTCTAGGTATTGCACATGTTTATGGTGTCTATGCTCTGTAGGGTAAAATATAGGCATTTCAGGCATGCTTATGTTATCTGCAGTAAAGGTTCCGTCTTTATTACCATGGTTTAGTACTGGGTAAAATATGGGGAGAGGGTTGGCAGGAGCCACAGCTGGGACTTGAACTTGTGACCTTCTGCTCATGAACACACTGGCTGTGTGCACTGCACCACACTGTTGCCACAGGGACAGTTTATTCCCTGGGGATACCATGACTGTTTGTCAGACAGACACTGTGTTGCAGTGCACGGCACCCAACTAAACGGGGCTAGGCCATGGTCTGCTGTGGGCAGATGCCACTGCCCCCTCTGCCACCAGCACCCCTCCGCCACCATTCTGCCATGCCATTATGCCGGTGGTGTTGGTGGTGCGCAGTCCCAGGCCATCCAGTATGCTGGTAGGCAGCTGCCTATGGTGTGGCTTCTCGGGTAGGGGTGCCTACATGGACATGCGCACTTCTCCCTGCACACTGCCTGCCAATGTTATGTGCCCTTGGGGGTACCTGCTGGGCAATCTCCCCTGTGACACTGTGGGACACACACTCGTGCCCATGTTGGACCCTCGTCAGTTGATGTCTTGCTGCTTTACATTTTCGGCATCCCTATGTGCCACCTAGGCCTCTGCCTAACACGCACTGTGCCCCAGCTGGACCACAGCATGTGCCGCCTGCAGCCCTCTATATCCCATTTACAGCATCAGTACAGTTGCCTTTTCCTATGTGCTCACTCTGCTGTTACTGCACATGTGCACACCTTAATAAACCTGCCCAATATAGACGTGAAAAAACCCCGATCAGCACTATTTCAATGTGGGATCATTCACTTTGTAGGGGGACAGAGAATAGACCCTTCCAAACATGATAGCTTATTTTTTGAGCTTTGTCAGTGGTGTTGCTTTATGTTTATCATTAATATAACTTTTGGCCAGCTTGGTTATTGGGCTTTTAGATGTGGTTCTGGTCCTTTTATATGTTTATTTGTTTCTTTGTTCCTTGCACATATATCACAACTATCACTTTTCTGGGTTTCCCTGCCTTTGCTGTACATTGCTGACATAAATGGTTTCTCTTTCCTGCAAATGTGCCTTAATGCGAGGGTTTCACTGACGTTAGTTTTCAGACCTTGATTCCACAACGTTAGTGTGTCTGGAGTCTCTCCCCTCCCACTCTCTGCCCATTGACCCCTTCTCTCCGCCCTCTGGGAAGCCTTACTCCACCCTTCAGAGCCGTATTTCACAGCGTTAGTGTGCCTTAACACTGCGGCTGCGTTATCACGCGCTAAGTGACGTTATCGCGCAATAATGTTACACTATCGTGTGATAACATCACTTATCACGTGATAATACCACCGCTGCGATGTTAAGATGGTTTAGTAAACATACCTCTATAACTCATTTTTATTTTGTTATAAAGTGCATTATGGTTCTAGCTTTTTCTTTTTGAAGATATAATTTGCACCCACAGAATCCCTTCCATCAACAGTGGGTGCAGAGCAGAACTAGAACATTCACCCACAGAACTCAATATCTTAAAAAAGAAAATCTGATTCTGGTCATTTCACTAACAAATATTCTCCAGTACCAGGAATATAAAGCCCTACAAAAGTCACCAAAGATCTACAAGGCCAAATCTACCATATCACTACCAGCATAAACCTCCAAAACTCATACAAAAAAAGCAGTACTATAAATACTGCAGCAGGGCCTAGAACATCTAACACCTATTTGAAAAGGTGAACAAGACAAATTGCTACAGTACAGATCCCAGCGTACAGATTTCCTGGTAACAGAACACACAGCCTTGGTCACACACTAGGAACACAGACTCTCACCAAGTAGAGAACATGTGATCACAGCCTAAAGTAAAAATAAAATATTTAAAGAAAAATTAAACTGAAACCCCAAGAAACCAGCCTCTGCATGCAGTGCAACGCCAGATAAGAGATGCATTTCCCCATACTGTGTAAACTATAAAAATAGCACAAAGTCCAATCACTAAATTAAAAATAAAATTATTTTTTCTTCCTTTGTTGTCTGACCATTTTATTCTCTGGTCATGCTGGTCCTGATCTGAGGGTTCTGCTTTCCTGTCTTCTCTTAGCACTCTATCTGCCATTTCTTGTCTTGTCTTTTCTTCACTTCCTTCTTTCAGCCTATTTCCAGTCCCAATGACCCTCCCCAGGTGTCAGCTCCCTTCAAGTCCCAGTCCCCCTCCCTGCCAGCCTCCTCCTTATTACCCGGCCACCTACCAGTCCATTCCCAAAATGTCAGCTACCTCCAGGCCCACCCCCAGGTGTCAGCTCCCTTCTATCCCCCTCTTTCCCCCATGTCAGTTCCCTTCAGCCATCTCAGTTCCCTTCAGCCATCTCCTTCCCCTCCACTCACTTCCCTTTCAGCCATCTCTTTCCCCTCTCTCAATTCCCTTCAGCCATCTCCTTCCCCTCTCTCAGTTCCCTTTCAGCCATCTCTTTCCCCTCTCTCAGTTCCCTTCAGCCATCTCCTTCCCCTCTCTCAGTTCACTTTCAGCCATCTCTTTCCCCTCTCCCTGTTCCCTTCAGCCATCTCTTTCCCCTCTCTCTGTTCCCTTCAGCCATCTCCTTCCCCTCTCTCAGTTCCCTTTCAGCCATCTCCTTCCCCTCTCTCAGTTCCCTTTCAAACATCTCTTTCCCCTCTCCCTGTTCCCTTCAGCCATCTCTTTCCCCTCTCTCAGTTCCCTTCAGCCATCTCCTTCCCCTCTCTCAGATTCCTTTCAGCCATCTCCTTCCCCTCTCTCAGTTCCCTTTCAGCCATCTCTTTCCCCTCTCTCAGTTCCCTTCAGCCATCTCCTTCCCCTCTCTCAGATTCCTTTCAGCCATCTCCTTCCCCTCTCTCAGGTCCCTTCAGCCATCTCCTTCCCCTCTCTCAGTTCCCTTTCAGCCATCTCCTTCCCCTCTCTCTGTTCCCTTCAGCCATCTCTTTCCCCTCTCTCAGCTCCCTTTCAGCCATCTCCTTCCCCTCTCTCAGTTCCCCTTCAGCCATCTCTTTCCCCTCTCTCAGTTCCCTTCAGCCATCTCCTTCCCTTCTCTCAGTTCCCTTTCAGCCATCCCTTTCCCCTCTCTCAGTTCCCTTTCAGCCATTTCCTTCCCCTCTCTCAGTGCCCTTTCAGCCATCTCCTTCCCCTCTGTCAGTTCCCTTTCAGCCATCTCCTTCCCCTCTCTCAGTTCCCTTTCTGCCATCTCTTTCCCCTCTCCCTGTTCCCTTCAGCCATCTCTTTCCCCTCTCAGTTCCCTTCAGCAATCTCCTTCCCCTCTCTCAGTGTCCTTTCAGCCATCTCTTTCCCCTCTCTCAGTTCCCTTCAGCCAGCTCGTTCCCCTCTCTCAGTTCCCTTTCAGCCATCTCCTTCCCCTCTCTCAGTTCCCTTTCAGCCATCTCTTTCCGCTCTCTCTGTTCCCTTCAGCCATCTATTTCCCTTCTCTCAGGTCCCTTCAGCCATCTCCTTCCCCTCTCTCAGTTCCCTTTCAGCCATCTCCTTCCCCTCTCTCAGTTCCCTTCAGCCATCTCTTTCCCCTCTCTCAGTTCCCTTTCAGCCATCTCTTTCCCCTCTCTCAGTTCCCTTTCAGACACCTCTTTCCCCTCTCTCAGTTCCCTTTCAGCCATCTCCTTCTCTTCTCTCAGTGCCTTTTGAGCCATCTTTTTCCTCCTCTGTCAACTCCCTTCCAACCCTCATTTCCCCCTGTCTTAGCTTTCTTGCAGCCCCCATCAGCTTCCTCTCCTTCCCCCCCCCCCCACCCCGTGCAGCTCGTATCTTTTCTATCCCCCCCTGCAGCTCGTATCTTTTCTCTCCTTCCCCCCCTGCAGCTCATATCTCTTCTCTCCTTCCCCCCTCCCCCGTGCAGCTCGTTCCTTTTCCTCTTCTCTTCTTGCCTCCCCGTTGTTAATTCTGCTCTTCGTTTGAAATGACAGGAAATCGGTGCGGAATCTCCCGATGGTAATAAACCTCGGCTGCTTCCGCGTCCTGCTCTAGCATCACTTCTTTTTGGGGGCGGGACACGGCAGCAGCAGAGGTTCCTTACTGCCGTGAGGCTCCGCACTGATTTCCTGTCATTTCATAATGCAGAGCAGAATGAAAGACGGGGGACAGGCAGCAGTTTGTACGCATTTTTTTTTAACTGAAGGCGGAGTGAGGCGGCTCTTTTGGGGGAATTTCTGTTGCCCCCAAAAGTTTGCCGCCTGAGGCCACTGCCTCATTACACCTAATGATAGAGCCGCCTCTGCGTGCAAAGTTAGGCACCTATGGAAGAACAACCAAAACTATGGTTACACCATGCAAGGTTCCACATTAGGAACCACCACCCAGGAAAAAGATTTAGGTATCATCATGGATAACATGTTAAAACCACCCTCCGCCCAGTGTGCAGCGGCAGCCAAGAGAGCAAATAGAATGCTAGGTATCATAAGGAAAGGAATGGAAAATAAAACAAAGGATATTATAATGCCTCTGTATTGTTCCATGGTGAGATCGCAACTTGAATATTGTGTGCAATTCTGGTCACCATATCTTAAAAAGGATATAGCATTATTAGAAAAGGTTCAGAGAAGAGCCACCAAAATGGTAAAGGGGATGGAAGGATACCCATATGAAGAAAGGCTAAAAAGGTTAGGGCTCTTTAACCTGGAAAACAGACGGCTGAGGGGAGATATGATAGAAGTCTATAAATTAATAAACGGAGTGGAACGGGCAAACGTAGATCGATTGTTTACGTTATCAGAATATAGAAAGACTAGGGGACATGCAATGAAGCTACAGGGAAACTATTTAAGACAAATAAGAGAAAATATTTTTTCACTCAACGTATAATCAAACTCTGGAATTTGTTACCGGAGGATGTAGTAAAAGCTGTTAGTGTAGCTGGGTTTAAAAAAGGTTTGGACAAGTTCCTGGAGGAAAGGTCCATAAACCATTATTAAAAAGGGACCCAGGATATCACTGCTTGACCCAATACAAGCATTGTGGAACCTGTGTCTTTTGGGGAGACTGCTAGGTACGTATGACCTAGATTGGCCACTGTTGGAAACAGGATAATGGGCTTGATGGACCTTGGTCTGACCCAGTATGGCATATCTTATGTTTTTATGTTCTTATTTATTTATTCATCTATTTGTTTGTCTTTATTGTTGGGCTCCTTCATCTATCTGTCCCCTTTATTTTTGCACTTTTGTTCAGCTTTCTCAGCTGCTGCTTTTGGGTCTTGACTCACCTGATCTCCTTTTTATTTTCCTTTCATTTCCCCCTTGTTTTATCGCAGCCTACACCTCATGTGTTGTCTGTCTTGACTAGATGGTAAGCTCTATGAGCAGGGACTGTCTCTTACATGTCTGTGCAGCTCTGCGTATGACTTGTAGTGCTATACAAATGCTTAGTAGTAGTAGTAGTATGTCCATATAGTCCCTGTTTATCATCAGACATTATCAATTCGTCGGTAAAATGTTCCCTGATGTGACTGCAGTGATACAGTAGTATACTAACAATCAGTTACATGCATACAGCTGTAGCCTACATGTGAGACATAAGTCATGTATGACATCATGACTGTACAGCTGTACAGATTTGGTGTACAGCTGTACAGTCATAAGTCATGTATGATATCATGACTGTACAGCTTTTGCGCTATCACAATTCTGCAGTATATGCGGACACATCCTACCCCTCGGAGAGCCACCTGTAGGTATCACCTTATGTCCATACATGTCCCATTTGCCCAGTTTGGCTGACACCTGTCTTGACAGGACTACAAAAGGGAGCTGCTACTTCTGGAGAGAGATCTGCAATTGTGAGTATATACTTCTGGGAATTTTTCTGAAGGGAATTCTTTGGATTAAAGCTGATTAATCTGTGAACCCAGTGTATTTGTTAAATCAGTCATGGCCTAGTAGCAGCAGTTTAAGTTTAAATTTAGAACACAGAAGAGAGCTGTCTGGTTAAATTTAGAACCCAGCAGAGAGCTTGTAGTTTAAATGTAATACTCATTCAGGGCCTAGTAGCAGCAAAGTGCTTTTAGATTCAATTTAAAACACAGAAGAGAGCTTTCTGGTTAAATTTAGAGCCCAGCAGAGAGCTTCCAGTTTTAATTTCATACTAAGTCAGAGCCTAGCAGCAGCAAAGAGCTTTAATTTAAGTCAAATCAGAATATAACTTAGCTTAAAAGGCAAAACAGGGTCAGTGTTCTTTGAGCAATAAATAAATTCTTCTAGAGACCTTTACAAAGAGGTCTTCTACCTAGGGGGAAAGAAACCTGTGAAACCTTTTAAATAGGTGTTAAAGCCAGGTGGCAGGTCAAAAGGTCATTTTGAAAGACTCCTATCCAAGCAAGGACTGTTAATCACTCACGAAGTTAGTCACAGCTTACCTTAGAAGCACAGGACAGGGTACTGTCTAGCAGCTCTCTTTTAATAAGTCTTATTTCCTTCCCTACCTCCCCAACACCCACTCACCCCTAGGATAATCGTAGCTTTATAGGTACTTACACATCTTAAAGAGAAGGAGCAACTCTCAGATGCAGCTCTTTATACAAATCAGTCATACATTAAGGAACTAAGATTAATTAAGCTTCAGGTGAACAAGGTATATTAATCATATTAGCTACACTTTTATTAGTATAAGTATCCACAGCAACCCTTAGTAAATAAAGAACTTACAGATCTAAACACAAGCTTACAACTAAGATGCAGAGAGCAGTCCAGCAGCGAGATGGGGGCTTTCCAGTCTTTTGCATTGAGTGTCACATGTATGATTTTCTCCCATTTGGTGAGATCTTACGTGTGCACTAGGTACAAGGAGCTCTTTGCTCACAGGGTACGAGTCCATTCTCTAGAAGCTATAGTAGCAGACTTGGAAGACATAAGAAAGACAGAGAGGTACATAGATGAGACCTACAGGGATATAGTCCTGAAGTCCCACCTCCAGTCTGGCAGCATTGGTGTTACCATGGAGGAGAGAGGTCTCATGACAGGAGAGCATCACCCTGGTGTGACAGGAAGTGATTCTGTAACTAGGACCTGTCCTCCAGGTGATGTAAAACCCTCTCGCACCGAGGAAGTTTCTCCAGGACCATGTGCCCATGAGGGAAGGGTTAGGACAGCCGTTATAGTTGGTGATTCAATCATTAGGCATGTAGATAGATGGGTGGTTGGTGGACATGAGGATTGCCTGGTAACCTAACTGGCTGGTGCGAAGGTAACAGACCTCACGCACCACCTACATAAGGTCTTAGATAGTGCTGGGGAGGAGTCTGCTGTCTTGGTACATGTCGGTACCAATGACATAAGAAAATGTGGCAGGGAGGTTCTGGAGGCTAAATTTAGGCTTTTAGGTAGGAAGTTGAAATCCAGAACTTCCAGGGTAGCGTTCTCTGAAATACTTCCCTTTCCACGCGCAGGACCCAAAAGGCAGGCAGAGCTCCGGATTCTCAATGCGTGGATGAGACAATGGTGCAAGAATGAGGGTTTTGAATTTGTTAGGAACTGGGGAACATTCCGGGGAAAGGAGGGACTCTTCCGAAGGGATAGGCTTCAAATTAACAAGGATGGAAACAGGCTGCTGGCATTAACCTTTAAAAAGGAGATAGACCAGCTTTTAAACTAGATAATAGGGGAAAGCCGACAGTCGCCCAAGAGTGCATGGTTTGGAACAATGTATCCTTGAAGGATACTACCAAAAGCAGAGAGGTTCCAAAAAAGTTTAAAGTAGCACAAATGCCCTTGAGTATGGAGCAGATAGAGCTTAAAGATTCCAAATTACCCATGTCTACCAATAGCCAGATTAATATGAATAAAATACAGTCTCTAAAATGCTTGTATGCAAATGCTAGAAGCCTAAAAAATAAGATGGGAGAGTTAGAATATATAGCACTAAATGAGAGGTTAGATATGATTGGAATCTCAGAGACATGGTGGAAGAAGGACAACCAGTGGGACACTGTGATACCTGGGTACAAACTATATCATAATGATAGAGCTGATCAAATTGGTGGAGGGGTTGTGCTCTATGTTAGAGAGGGCATTGAGTCAGAAAGGATTAAAGTATTTCAGGAAACAAAATTTGCTATAGAATCTCCATGGATTGAAATTCCATGTAAAAAGGGGAAGGCGATGGCAGTGGGGATGTACTATAGTCCGCCTGGTCAGAATGAACAAATGGATGATGAAATGCTGAAAGAAATCAAGGAAGCTAACAAAAGTTACAGCGCAGTAATAATAATGGGTGATTTCAATTACCCCGGTATCGATTGGGTCAGTGTCACGGCAGGACATGCTAGGGAGATAAAGTTCCTAGATGAAATAAATGACTGCTTCTTGGAGCAGCTGGTTCATGAACTGACTAGAGTGGAAGCCATATTGGACCTAGTCCTTAGTGGAACACCAGGTCTGGTGCAAGAGATAAGGGTGTTGGGGCCATTTGGCAATAGTGATCATAGCATGATTGCATTTGATTTAATTAGTGGAGGAGGAATGCTAAAGAAATCCACAGTACTACCTTTTAAATTTTCGAAAGGGAGACTATGATAAAATGAGGAAAATAGTTACAAAAAACTAAAAGGAGCAGTTTATTTATTTATTTATTTCTCTTATATACCGTGCTCTTCGATATCAGTGCGGTTTACATGGAACATAGGAGCATCTTACAGTGGGGGGGTTACACCGCAATTACATAAAACAGGTAACTCAACTTGGATAACAGTCTTAACTATTTACATCTGAATGGCTAACAGAAAAGTATTTACACGTATATACATCTCATTGAGGGAGGTTACATGTGGTCGTGAAGCCTTGTTGTAGGTGGGGGGGGGGGGGTTAGAGTACCTTCTTCCGGGTAGCATTTGAGGAAGAGATAGTGTTTCAGTGCCTTCCTGAATTTGGTTAGGTCCGGGATTGCTCGTATATTAGTTGGAAGAGCATTCCAGCATCTGGGTGCGCAGAGACTGAAGGCCCTGTTTACAGTTGCGTGTGTACAGTGGGTCATTGCTTTGAGGATTATCAAGGTGTTTATTGCAGTAGAGCGTCTGGTTCTATTTGGGGGGGGGGGGTGTGATGTGAGTGAAGCCAGCAAGTGAAAAGGGAGCGAAGGGTTAAAGACTTACCTCAAGCTTGGGTGTTGTAGAAAATACTATCTTGGAAGCCCAGACCGGCTGTATTCCATGCTTTAAGAAAAGTGGAAGGAAGTACGAAAAACTGCCAGCATAGTTTAAAGGTGAGGTCAGAGAGGTTGTTGTTGCCAACAAAGCATCTTTCAAGAAATGGAAAAAAGAGCCAAATGATGAAAACTGGAAACAGCACAAGCACTGGGAAGTTAAATGCAAGGCACTGATAAGGCAGGCAAAGGGAGAATTTGAGAAGAAGCTTGCTGTGGAAGCAAAAACGCATAATAAAGACTTTTTCAAGTACATTCTGTGATGAGGAGAGTATGGCTGAGCCCATGCAATTGAGAGAAAATCAGACATTTACCTTTAAAGAAAGAGACAGGCAAGGAATCAGTAGCTCTCAAACTGCAGGCAGAGGAAAAAAACATGCAGCTACTGAGGACAGGACACACCCAAGCTCTGCTAATCCAAGGGCAGGCTTGGAAATTAATGAGGGACACCTGGGTGAAGGGGAGTGCACGGTAGTTCAGAGACACTCTTATAAACCCAGGGAAATATTGGAGGAAAGGACGGGCAGAGAGAACAGCCAGAGAGAGGGCAACAGGAAAAGGAGTGCCAGGATGAGGCAGCATACGCAGCAGCACGCTGGAAGGAAAGATACAGGAAACCAGCACTCAAGAGAGCTGACCAGGGAGCACGCTGGAGAATTCAGTGGTGAGAGAAGCACCAGAGAAAGGCCCAGAGAGTTCACTGTGGAGGAGAACAGTGGAGACTTCCGGGGGACTCTCAGAGGTGAAAGCCCTAGTCAGAAAGAAAGCCAGGATTGCAGGGAAACTGCAATTGGTTTTAAAACTAGGAGAGCTGTGCCAGAGAGAAATGCTGATAAGGGTCAGGCTGCAGTGCCAACCGTTCCTGAACCAGCTAAAGAGCTGCAACTTCCAAAAAGGTGCGTGAATAAAAGGGTAGCCGAAAGTGCCGTAAGCCAGTTAGAGGCATTGTGTCATTTGATGCAAGAAAAGAATCTCCACGTTCCCGGTGGAAACCCTGTGCATAGCCTCAGTGGAGAAATGTTCTGGAACTTTTAGAGAATATTAAGCCTGAAGTTTTTCATGTTGGCTTAAAGCCAGATTTACCGGACACAGGTCCTGAGGAAATGCGGATAGACTATTATGAATCTGATGAGGGGTCTGGAGATTCAGTAATGGATTGTTCTCTGTGCCAGAAGGCAGAATAAAAAGTTCTTGGATAAAAGAAGGGAAAAGCCTATAACCTGAATGTCCGAGAAGGCAGTGTGGAAACAGGAAGAACTGTGTTTAGCCAGGCATGCTAAAGAACCCTGTTGCTGACGAAAGGATATTTCTCTTGGGTTTGAAGAGAAGAGAAGTGTTGCTTGATTGCTGAATGATTTGAAAACCAGCGACACATGTTAAAAAGCTACATAAAGCAGTTTCATTGTTTGGTTTGATATAAATGCCTATGGATTATTGTTTGGAGAAAAGAATCCTGTTTGTTTTGCATTGAGCCTTAATGCTCTTTAGAAAAAGAAATAAATTCCTGTGTTTTGCCTTGTAAACCCTTGGTCTACGCACTACTTGTTTTTTTCTAAACAACACAACTACAAATCCCAGCAGCCCCGGCGCTGGATGAGGAAGAAAACTCTTTAATTAAAGGACTAACAAGTGCAGCCCTAAGCCATAGGCTGTTGCCTGGGCCAGGGGCCTCCATAGGTGGCGTAGTTTTTCGGATCTTTTTCTACGCATGTGCCAGGATTTACAACCACTCAAGAATTCAACACAAGACAGTGCTAACTGCGGAAGCCCTGCTGAGGATTAAAAGGTGAAGTGCCGCTAAGGTCAAAAAGCCGGAGTCAAGGTGGGCATGGCGGTGGCCTTCATTTCTGCTAAACTGGAGTCTACACCTGCCGCAGGTAACCCGTAGATAAAAAGGGGTTTTAAAGGATACCTGTACAGGGGTGCAGCACTGTTGATATAAACCAGAAAAGAGCAGATATATTTGTTTGTACCGCACTTCGTGGTGTTTTGTCTTTTCTTGTTGCAGCGCAGAAGTTAGCCATGGAATGTAAGGAGCTATTACAGTGGATGGCTGGACAGTTCGAGAAACAGCGTGAAATGTCCATACAAGCTCAGGAGCAAACTGCTGCAGTGATGCAGGCGCAGCAGAAACCTCTTCTGGACATGATGGGAGCATGGCTGGGAGCTCAGGAGAAAGCAGCAGAACCAGCATGGACTACTCCAGGTTCCATAGGAGCTTTGCACACACATGGGCTAGGGTTACAGCCTAGCGAGACATTTTCTTTTGGTCAATTAACTCAGAATGATGATATATATGATTTTCTAGAGGCGTTTGATAGGGTGGCACACATAACCGGATGGCCTAAGTAGCAATGGGCTGTGCGCCTGGCCACTTCGCTTACCGGAGAAGCACTGGCGGCGTACAGGGCCATGCCTGCAGCCTTAGCCAACGATTATGAGGAGCTGAAAAAAGCTATAAGAGACCGCCTAGGCCTAACGCCCATGGTATATCACCGTCTCTTAAGTTATAGTAAATTGAAGCCTGGTGAAACACCGAAAGCTCTCTGCCAAAGAATTAAGAGCTTGGTATTAAAATGGTTAACACCAGAGGCTAGATCCGTAGAATCCATTATAGATAGCATTGTACTGGAACAATTTATGGCCGCAGTCCCGAAGGGCATACAAACCTTCCTGATTTTACAAAACTGCCGGAATACCAATGAACTATAAAGGGGAATTATAAAGATAAGCAAAGAATTAACATCTTGCACCTTGAAATGTCAAATTGCCTGTCATTAATTACATTTTGATTAAGTGAAAACATGGGTCGTTGATGCAAATGTAGCACACATCCTTATTGACACAGTCTGCAGGAATATGCTAAACAAGAGTCTGAGACCTGTTTTCTCTTTATAAAATTTATTCTGAAATCGACTACATGTTATTAAATTAGGTAGATCATAGCCAAAGTTTTTGGTTTGAGGGTTGTACATATATTCTCTATACATAATAGTACCCTCTATGACATGACCACATATTGAGGGAATACCAATGAAGCCACCTTATTGGCCGAGCGCTTTATGGAAGCGGAATTGGCAGGCCAGGTAAAAGGGGATGCTTCTAAAAGGGCAGATTCCATATCATCAGAAAGGAAGGTAAGGCCAAAGGGGGATGAGATGAGAATGTCTATGCCAATGTGTAAAAACTACTCTATACGGAAAAAATGTTTTTCATGTGGTAGTGTGAGACACCTGAAAAGGGATTGTAGAGCGAGGACTGCACTGATAACTGCCCATACCAAAGAGGTGAGGGAAGGTTTCCTTTTGACTGTTGAAGTAGAAGGTATTGTTACAGAAGCTTTGTTAGATTCAGGAGCAGATCAAAGCATGATCTCCAGAAAGCTCTGGCGGGAGATTGAATCTCGCTATAAGCAATTCCTAAACCACCCTGACGGGAAGGTGAAAATCAGGTGTATCCATGGGGCATCATCATTCTATCCCATACACTCCCTGTCCGGGAACTAGCTAGCTAGGAACACACTGGCCGGACTAGGGGGCGGACCGGTAGGATGGGCTACCTAGGTGGGCTCAGAAGGCTCACCTTGGGCTGGAAGGACTGGGGTTTCTAGTCCCACAGGTGCTCCTTGTGGTCTTGGGCAAGCCACTTAACCCTCCATAGCCCATGTTCCCTGTAAAATAGTTATCTCCAATTTATAATGCCCTGTTCAATGTAAACCGCACTGATGCAGAATAGCACGGTATATAAGAGAATGCAAATAAATAAATAAATAAATACACAGAGTGCTAGTGAAGGGTTTAGGCATGAAGAAGAAAATCCCTGTAGCTATTGTGCCCAGGTTACCACACGCCCTTGTATTGGGGAGGGATTGGCCCCAATTCAGGGAGGGCCTGGAAGAGGGGCTACATCAAAAGGTAGGCATGGTATCTACCCGAGCGCAGTCTAAGGCCCTAGAGGGGGAAGAGGAACCCTCAGATGAGATGGTAGAGGATTTACCTTTCTATGAGGACTTAATAACTCCTTCTGTAGGTAAGAGTAAGAAGGGGAGAGGGGAAAAACGCCGGGAGAGGCAGTGTAGGTCCCAGAATAGGGCCGAGGTAGAGGCCAGCCAAGACCTGCCATGGGTCCCGGCTGAACTAGTGGAAAAATTTCCATCCTTTCCCAAGAAGCAGCAAGCAGATCCCGCTCTTTCACGGGACTTCGAGCATGCAAAAAGGGGGTTAGAAACCCTACCTAGGTTTTTGTTAGACGGGGATGTGTTATACCGGGAAAGTGTAGATCCCTGTACAAGGAATATCCGTAAGCAACTTGTAGTCCCTACAACGTTCAAGGCACTAGTTTTAAGACTAGCGCATGACCATCCTGTAGGAGGTCACAAAGGAGTACACGGCACCCTCGACCAGATATTATCTCGCTTTTATTGGCCGGGTATCTTTAAAGAGACTTCGCAGTTTTGTGAGTCGTGTCCTTCATGCCAACAGGTCACCTCGATTCGTCCACCGGAGGTGCCTTTGCTACCTATGTCAGTGATATCTGAGCCCATTCGCCGCCTGGCCATGGATATAGAAGGACCATTGATAAAGACCCCTCGGGGATTTCAGTATATGTTGGTCATAGTGGACCAAGCCACGAGGTTTCCATGGGCCATACCACTACGTAATATATCGGCAAAAAACATAGCCTCCGAAGTAGTGAAGTTATTCTGTGAAGTGGAATTCCCACGTGACGTCCTGACAGATAGGGGCAGTAACTTCATGTCTCGGTATCTAGCTCAAGTATGGGATGCTTTTGGAATCTGTCATGTTAGAACCGCTGCCTATCATCCGCAGTCAAATGGACTGGTGGAGAGGCAAAACCAAACCTTGAAGAAAATGTTGAGGAGGGCTTTAGAGAGTGACATGTCGGATTGGGATATGATGCTTCCTTTTGTTTTGTATGCTTGTAGAGAGCGGAAACAGACATCCTTAGGCATTTCACCGTATGAGTTAATGTATGGGCGGGCACCACGGGGTGTCTTGGATATACTGCGAGAACAGTGGATGGAGCCGGCCGTAGAGGAAGTAGGGGTACCCCAGTTCTTAAGAGGATGGCTACACCGAACCTCCCAAGCGGCGGAGGAAAATTTAAAGACCAGCCAGGCATGTCAGAAAAGTTATTATGATCGGCATACAAGACCTCGCCAACTGGAGATAGGAGATAAAGTAATAGTAATGGTGGCGGGGGCCAGCCCTAAATTTGAAAGTAAATGGAAGGGGCCCTATAGGATAGTAAAACAAGTAGGACCGGTGTCTTACTCCATAGAAAATAGAAGGGGGCGACAGTAGGTCTATCATATCAGTGTATTGAGACCTTGGCATGAGTGAATAGCGTTGGCTCATTTAGCCACAAGAGAACATAGGGCTGAAAAGTGGCAGACAAGCTTTACATTCCCAGCGAGAATTATGAGCTGTGTGGGTACTGCAACGCCAGCCCGTAATATCTTAAGGGGGGGGGGATGTGTGATGAGGAGAGTATGACTGAGTCCATGGAATTGGGAGAAAATCAGACATTTACCTTTAAAGAAAGAGACAGGCAAGGAATCAGTAGCTCTCAAACTGCAGGCAGAGGAAAAAAACACGCAGCTACTGAGGACAGGACACACCCAAGCTCTGCTAATACAAGGGCAGGCTTGGAAATTAATGAGGGACACCTGGGTGAAGGGGTGTGCATGGTAGTTCAGAGACACTCTTATAAACCCAGGGAAATATTGGAGGAAAGGACGGACAGAGAGAACAGCCAGAGAGAGGGCAACAGGAACAGGAGTGCCAGGATGAGGCAGCATACGCAGCAGCACACTGGAAGGAAAGATACAGGAAAGCAGCACTCGAGAGTGCTGACTAGGGAGCACGCTGGAGAATTCAGTGGTGAGAGAAGCACCAGAGAAAGGCCCAGAGAGTTCACTGTGGAGGAGAACGGTGGAGACGTCCGAGGGAATCTCAGAGGTGAAAACCCTAGTCAGAAGGAAAGCCAGGATTGCAGGGAAACTGCAATTGGTTTTAAAACTAGGAGAGCTGTGCCAGAGAGAAATGCTGATAAGGGTCAGGCTGCAGTGCCAACCGTTCCTGAACCAGCTAAAGAGCTGCAGCTTCCAAAAAGGTGCGTGAATAAAAGGGTAGCCGAAAGTGCCGTAAGCCAGTTAGAGGCATTGTGTCATTTGATGCAAGAAAAGAATCTCCACGTTCCCGGTGGAAACTCTGTGCATAGGGAAAAGTCTCAGTGGAGAAAGGTTCTGGAACTTTTACAGAATATTAAGCCTGAAGTTTTTCATGTTGGCTTAAAGCCAGATTTACCGGACACAGGTCCTGAGGAAATGCAGATAGACTATTATGAATCTGATGAGGGGTCTGAAGATTCAGTAATGGATTGTTCTCTGTGCCAGAAGGCAGAATAAAAAGTTCTTGATAAATTGGAGGACTGGGCATCAAAATGGCAGATGGAATTTGGTGTGGACAGGAGCAAAGTTGTGCAACTGGGGAAGAACAACCCAAACTGTGGTTGCACAGTGCAAGGTTCCACATTGGGAACCACCACCCAGGATAAAGATTTGGGCGTCATTGTGGATAACATGTTGAAGCCCTCGGCCCAGTGTGCAGCGGCAGCTAAGAGAGCAAGTAGAATGCTAGGTATCATAAGGAAAGGAATGGAAAATAAAACAAAAGATATCATAATGCCTCTATATCGTTCTATGGTGAGACCGCACCTTGAATATTGTGTGCAGTTCTGGTCGCCGTGTCTTAAAGGGGATATGGAGTTATTGGAAAAGGTTCAGAGAGGAACCACCAAAATGGTAAAGGGGATGGAAAGATACTCCTGTGAGGAAAGGCTAAAAAGGTTGGGGCTCTTTAACCTGGAGAAGAGACGGCTGAGGGGAGATGTGATAGAGGTCTATAAATTAATGAACGGAGTGGAAAGGGTAAACGTAGATCGATTGTTTATGTTATCAGAATATAGAAAGACTAGGGGACATGCAATGAAGCTACAGGGTAAACTATTTAAGACTAATAAAAGAAAATATTTTTTCACTCAACGTGTAATCAAACTCTGGAATTTGTTACCGGAGGATGTGGTAAAGGCTGTGAGTGTAGCTGGGTTTAAGAGGGGTTTGGACGGGTTCCTGGAGGAAAGGTCCATAAACCATTATCAAGAAGGGATCCAGGATATCAATGCTAGATCCAGTACAAGCATTGCGGAACCTGTGTCTTTTGGGGAAACTGCTAGGTACGTATGACCTAGATTGGCCACTGTTGGAAACAGGATACTGGGCTTGATGGACCTTGGTATGACCCATTAAGGTGTATCTTATGTTCTTATGTTCTTGGATAAAAGAAGGGAAAAGCCTATAACCTGAATGTCCTAGAAGGCAGTGTGAAAACAGGGAGAAATGTGTTTAGCCAGGAATGCTAAAGAACCCTGTTGCTGACGAAAGGATACTTCTTTTGGGTTTGTAAACCCTTGGTCTCCACACTACTTGTTTTTTTCTAAACAACACAACTACAAATCCCAGCAGCCCCGGAGCTGGATGAGGAAGAAAACTCTTTAATTAAAGGACTAACAAGTGCAGCTCTAAGCCATAGGCTGTTGCCTGGGCCAGGGGCCTCCACAATTCGTAGCAAAAAACCTATGAGAGAGTCAGTTGGCCCATTAGATGATAGAGGGGTTAAAGGGGCACTAAGCAGCGACAAGGCGATAGCGGAGAGACCGAATGAATTCTTTGCTTCAGTCATTACTGAGGAAGATGTAGGGATGCTACCCATGAATGAAGTAGTATTTAAAGTTGCGGAAGAATTGAAGGAAATATCGACACATCGGGAAGATGTATTACAACTATTTGATAAACTGAATAATAGCAAATCACCTGGACCTGATGATATACATCCAAGGGTGTTGAAAGAACTGAAATATGAGATTGCAGACCTGCTATTACTAATCTGTGAACTATCATTAAAATCATCTGTAATACCTGAAGATTGGAGGATGGCCAACGTAACGCCAATTTTTAAAAAGGGTTCTAGGGGTGATCCGGGCAACTACAGACCGGTGAGCCTGACGTCAGTACCAGGAAAAATGGTAGAAACCATCATAGAGTTCAAAATTGCTGAACATGTAGATAGTCATGGCTTAATGGGAGACAGCCAACATGGCTTAGACAACGAAGATCTTATCTTACTAATCTGTTATTTTTTTTTGAAGGTGTGAATAAACAGGTAGACAAAGGTGACTCAGTTGATATAGTGTATTTGGACTTTCAGAAAGCCTTTGACAAGGTCCCTCATCAGAGACTTTTGGCAAAACTAAAGAGTCATGGGATAGGAGGCAGTGTACTATTGTGGATCAGGGACTGGTTAAAAGATAGAAAGCAGAGGGTAGGGCTAAATGGCCAATTTGCCCAATGGAGAAAGGTGAATAGTGGTGTACCCCAGGGATCTGTGCTGGGTCTGCTGCTTTTGGACATATTCATAAATGACCTGGAAAAGGGAATAACGAGTGAGGTTATCAAATTTGCAGATAACACAAAACTAATTAAAGTAGTTAAAACCCATGAGGATTGTGGAAAATTTCAAGAGGATCTTGATAAATTGGAAGACTGGGCATCGAAATGGCAGATGAAATTTAATGTGGACAAGTGCAAAGTTATGCACCTAGGGAAGAACAACCCAAACTATGGTTACACGATGCAAGGTTCCACATTAGGAACTACCACTCAGGAAAAAGATTTAGGCGTCATTGTGGATACCATGTTAAAACCCTCTGCCCAGTGTGCAGTGGCAGTCAAGAGAGCAAATAGAATGCTAGGTATCATAAGGAAAGGAATAGAAAATAAAACAAAGGACTGGGGTTTCTAGTCCCACAGGTGTTCCTTGTGGTCTTGGACAAGCCACTTAATCCTCCATTGCCCATGTTCCCTGTAAAATAGTTATCTCCAAGTTATAATACCCTGTTCAATGTAATTTCAATTTATTCAATGTAAACCGCCTTGATATCTTGAAAGGCGGTATATAAGAAATGTTAAATAAATAAATAAATATTATAATGCCTCTCTATCGTTCCATGGTACGACCGCATCTTGAATATTGTGTGCAATTCTGGTCACCGTATCTTAAAAAGGATATAGCATTATTAGAAAAGGTTCAGAGAAGAGCCACCAAAATGGTAAAGGGGATGGAAGGATACCCCTATTAAGAAAGGCTAAAAAGGTTAGGGCTCTTTAATCTGGAAAGCTCTGGAATTTGTTACCGGAAGATGTAGTAAAGGCTATTAGTGTAGCTGGGTTTAAAAATGGTTTGGACAAGTTCCTGGAGGAAAGGTCCATAAACCGTTATTGAGAAGGGACCCAGGATATCAATGCTTGACCCAGTACAAGCATTGTGGAACCTATGTCTTTTGGGGAAACTGCTAGGTACTTATGACCTAGATTGGCTACTGTTGGAAACAGGATACTGGGCTTGATGGACCTTGGTCTGACCCAGTATGGCATATCTTATGTTCTTATGTTGTTATCTGCACATTTGTCTGAGGTATTGTATGGTGGCTGGGAGTGGTGTGAGACCCACATGCCTGGTATCAGGCACTGAAACACATTTTCCAACACAGTACAAATATGTTGGAGATGGCACCTATGGCTTATTGTTGCTACCAGCCCATACCTCTGCCTTCAGACCATCCTTCCTTCAGACCATCCATCCTTCCTTCAGACCATCCATCCTCCTCTGTTGGCTGTGTGCAGTCATGTCATCTCATGCAAGCTGCTACACCATTGCCTACATAGTACTCTTTCCCACCATTCAGCTCTTCAAACATGCCTCCCCTATGACTGATCTGCATATCACCACTCCTGCTCCATCCTGCTTTCACTGCACTCCTGCCGGATCGGGGGAGGAATTAGGGCGGACGGTGGGCAGTCACCGGTCCTGGACGTACAAGACCGATTCTAATGTTGGCCCTATATGTCCAAGGCCGTCAACTTGTGCGGGAAAGTTATTCCACCTAGGAGGTGGAATAACTTCCCTGGACGTTTTTTTTCAGCGGGCCCGGGGCACGGATGGGGCAGGGGGGGACCCGAGGACATTCCCCGCAGCTCGACCCTGGCCTTAAGAGGCTGGATCAGGGATCAGGCTGCAGGGAAAGCCTTTAAGCCGGCAACCAGTATCGCAGCTTTACAATGGAGCCGCAGTGCCATGGCTCCATTGTAAAGCCCTGACTGAGTTAGTCAGGCTTTTCCTGTACATGCAGGCCGGCTGAATCATAGTCCCAGCCTGCACATACAGAATCGTGACCCCCCTCTGTACGTCCAGTTCAAACTTGGATCCCAATTTTATATAGAGTGAAGTTCATATTCCTCGTTCATGCATTCAAGCTCATATACATTGGTTAAACAACTCTTATTTAATGCACGTATTCTTGATACTCCAGCACGTCGACTTCTTATCATCTTTGTGCACAGTTGGAATCAACTCAAGACTACAGCTTTTTGCATTTTAGTTCTCCTATTATGGAATGCAACTTCTAAATGTCTCAGAGTTTTAATTAATCAAATTTAAAGTTGGCTTTAAGGCACTATTCTTTCTGCAGGTTTTTGAAGAGTAAAGGCTGGGGCATTCAGGGTGGCGGCCGCAGATAAGACCATTTTAGTAAGCGATTTTATTTTTTAGTTTTTTATATTTTCATTTTATTTTATTTTGTGAACCACTGTGACATTGTTATGAATAGTGCTATAGGAAAAGTGGAATAAACATAAATATATAAAGAATACACATATATGACCAAAATTGAAAACATTAGGATTTACAGCTGCTCTGCAGCTTGGTTTGGCCAGCTCTTTACAGGAGGAATTAAGGGAGTTATCTTCCTTAATCCCCCCCTGGTATATTTCCCTTTCAAATATTGAATTATATAGATATAGCTGCATCTGTTGTTCAATGGTGGCTTACAAAATAGTGCTCATACATGTGTATACTGTGTGTAGGCACTTAAATGGGTGAGTTGTGACATGGCGGCCATGTTTACCCTGTTGATTTTTCATTTTTGCAAAATGGCTGCTTCGGCTCCATGTATTGGCACATTCACGTGCACTGCTGCACCTCCTTTTCCGTATGTTAGAAAAGGCTCCACATTTAGCTGGAATGTCACAATCTCAGCATCTCAATTTTGATCTCCACATCTTTCTAAAATGTGCCTTAAACAGTATTTTTTTCCCCCAGCAGTTATGTACTTTGCAATCAAGAGGCTTAAATGGGGTTATTGACTTCTTCTGTTAGATAATTGAATCTTGCTATCTTTGGGGCATGGCTTGTATTAATGGTAATTATTTAAGGGAATGAATGCTTCATGCCCATGGATCCTGCATTAAATGATCTGTGGTATCTGTGTCAGACAGGTTGTATATTTAGGAGTTATCCTATTTTTCATTCTGTTATATTTCAACTTGATTTCTTTTTTCACAATTAAGAAATTGTTTTGTTCTTTAGTAATTGGTTTATTAACATGTTTTTTTTTTCTGGATTAATTTTTGTGGCTGTTCTGGGACCCTTTTCTTCCAGTCTAGCACCTGCTTTTGGAGGATATGAATTCTGATCAGAAATATAGAAATATGACAGCAGATAAAGACCACATGGCCTTTCTAGTCTGCCCTTCCATATCAGCCACTACAACAGTCCCTTTTTTTTTCCTTTAGAGATCCTCTGTGTTTGTCCCATGCTTTTTGAATTCAGATACTGTCCTCATCTCTGCCACCTCCACTGGAAGACTATTCCACGGATCCACCACACTTTCCGTAAAGAAATATTTCCACATATCACTCCTGAATCTATCCCCTTTCACCCTCATTCTATATCCCCTCATAGCAGAACTTGCTTTCAATTGAAAGAGGCTCTCCTCCTGTGCATTTATGCCACGGAGGTATTTAAACACCTCTATCATATCTCCTCTATCCCGCCTTTCCTCTGAAGTATACATATTAAGATCTTTAAGTCTGTCCTCAAATGCTTTATAACGAAGAGCACTAACCATTTTAGTAGCCACCCTCTGCACCGACTCCAACCTGCTAATATCCTTTGGAAGGTGCGGTCTCCAGAATTGCACACAATACTCCAAATGAGGTCACACCAGAGACATACAGAGGTATTATCACCTCCTTTATTCTGCTGGCCATGCCTCTCCCTATGCACCGAAGCATACTTCTGGCTTTCACCATTGCCTTTTCTACCTGTTTAGCTACTTTAAGACTGTCAGACACAATCATGCCCAGGTCCCGTTCTTCTTTTGTGGACAGAAGTACTTCACCCCACCCCCCACACACACACACACTGTACCACTCCCTTGGATTGTTACAGCCCAAATGCATGACCCTGCATTTTTTAGCATTAAATTCAGCTTCCAAATTCTAGACCATTCTTCAAGTTTAGCTAGATCCCATCTCATGTTATCTACCTCTTCCTGGGTGTCTATTCCATTACAAATTTTGGTATCATCCACAAACAGGCAAACCTTACCCAACAGCCCTTCCACAAGATGTTAAAAAGAATCAGACCAAGGACAGATCCCTGCAGTACACCACTGGTAACCTCCTTCTCCTCAGTGTGAGTTCCATTTACCTATCCCCTTTGTTGCCTCCCACTCAACCAATTTCTAACCCAATCAGTAACTTTAGGGTCTATCCCTATGGTGCTCAGTTTGTTTATAAGTCACCTATGCGGAATAGTGTCAAAGGATTTACTAAAATCCAAGTACACCACATCTAGGGCTCAACCCTTGGTCCAACTCCCTGGTCACCCAGTCAAAAAAATCAGATTTGTCTGACAAGACCTGCCTCTGGTAAACCCATGCTGCCTTGGATCCTACAATCCATTGGACTCCTGAATCCTCACTATTTCCTCTTTTAGCAGCATTTCCAATAATTTTCTCACCACAGATGTTAGACTAACTGGTAGTTTTCAACCTCATCCTTACTTCCGCTTTTGTGTAAAGGGACCTCATGTGCCACTCTCCAGTACTTTGGCACCACTCCCAACTCCAACGAGGCATTGAAAAGGTCAGTCAGTGGAGCTGCTAGAACGTCCCCAAGTTCCCTCAGTATTCTAGGGTGTATCCCATCTGGTCTCATCGCTTTGTCTACATTTAAGTTTAGCTCGCTTCTCATGAACACAGTCTTCTGAAAGTTGTTCAAGATGTCCCTCGCATCTGTTCCTGTTTGTGGGTGTTTTCCGAGGTCCTGCTCCTGGTTCTTCATCTATGAACACAGAACAGAAATATTTGTTGAGCAATTCCACTTTATCATCATCAGCTTCTACATATTCCTCCCCTTCACCCTTGAGTCTGACAATACCACTTTTGCCCTTCCTCTTCATATCTGAAAAGTCATATCCCCCCCATTTTATTGCATTGACAGTTTCTTCTATTTTTTCATATCTTTGCTTTCCTAACTACTTTGCCGGGACTGCAACGTACACGCCACTGCAAGCTCAATACTTAACCAACCCAGCTAGACTCACGACACCATCATGACAAATGTAACCCTCAAATTGTCTTAATGTTGTTAAATATCCTCATGTTAAATATTGTAAAGCACCCACATGTTGAATGTAACCCATTTGTGATGTGATGTAACCACTTTGATTGTAGGATAAGGTGGTATACAATGGGGTATGTTTACTAAAGTGCGGTAATCGTGAATAACGCGCGTAACGTAGGTTAACGATCGTTCGCACGTCAGAACACACGTTATGACGTGCGAACGATCGTTAACCGTACGTTACGCGCGTTAACCGCAGTTAACGATCGTAAACCCCGCGGCGCGTTAAAACAGCGCAGAAGGTGGAGAGTGGGCGGAGAGAAGGGGGTCAATGGGCGGAGAGTGGACAGGGAAAGGATCCCCTCACACTAACGCGCTGAATTTCAGAGCTCAATTCCAACGCGAATGAAAACCTGCCGTTAAAGGCATATTAAAGGGAAGAGAAACAATTTCCGTCAGCAATGTACAGCAAAACCGGGGAAACATACAAAACGTGAGCAGTGTGATACATGTGCACTGAACAAAATAGCAAATAGGAATGGAAAAAGACCACAACAAAACCCTAAAAAACTATAATCCAGCTGGTCAACAGTGATATTAATGGGCAACCATACAAAACACTCCCAGGAAAGCTCCAAAAAAAAGAAATGAGTTTTGGAAAGGTCCACGGAGCGTAGACCCTTCCAAAGATCATTCCCTAATTTTAATTATGAGCGTTCCTGGGAGTGTTTTCTATGGTTGCCCATTAATATCACTATTGGCCAGCTTGGTTATCTTTCTATCCCCTTATTCCAAGGTCATATTCGGGGTTTATGTGCACTTATGTCTCCATACAAGGTGAATGAGCCCACAGTACAAATGTGCAGAGCAGGGTTTCTGACTCTTTCGGCCAGGTGTCCTATCTCCAGGGACTGCACTGTCTCTGTGGCCACAGTGTGGTGCAGCAGACACAGCTAGTACCTGTAGGACCAGAGGGTCACAGGTTCAAAGCCCAGCTGGGGCTACATCCAATCCAGTCCACATATTTTTCCCATAACTGTACCGTGATTGTAATGACAAACCTTTATTGCTGAGAACATACGCATGGTTAATACGCCTATATTTTACCTAGAGCAGAGTCTCCCAAATGCAGTCCTGGAGGGCCACACACCATTAAGGTTCCATGCTGCCGCGAATAAAGATGCCTGTGCTGCATATCTATGCACCACCCCCATGGTATGCAGATGTAGCTCATGTGTATTACTCAGAGACAGCATGAAAACCCGAACAGTGTTTGGCACACCAGGACTGGAGTTGGGAACCGCTGCCGTAAAGCAGCAGCCAACAGGGCCAGACACACCCACCCCCACACCCACAGGCCCTATTGGCTCATGCCTCCTGGAGAGGCAGGACATTGGGCCCTGCGTGCATCTCCCAATGCTACCACATGCATACCCTAGCAATGCCACCCTACACCTGGGTATACGGTACACAGCTCTCAAACATTTGCTATGAGTACTGGCAGATAGCAAGTCCTACGTTAAGCACAGTTTGCTGATTGAGCTCCATCATAACAATCTTTCTGATGTCAGCGGTGTGTGCTACAGGTCAGGTCTCTGACAGTGCTTACCACCCTGGGGAGTGACGCCCAACAGTATTGCGGGCCATATCCATGCCTGTACTGTGCCCAGGACTGGTGTGGTGGGCAGGGCTGCTGAACCCCTCTACAGTAGCACAATGCTGGCATAGGTGTCGGAGTGTGTGTCTGTCTCTACAGTGTGTGGTGGCTGCAAACACCGTCCACAGCCCACACTGCCAGCACTGTTGCCAGTATTGACCTGTCAATGTGCATAATGAGGAGCAAAGTACCATGGGTATAGCCCAGACAGGGTGGCCTGGGCAGGCTGCATCTGCACAGCGCATAGGGCATTGACTGTGCCATATTAGTGCCCGGCCACCACCTACACAGACAGGGTGACCGCTGTATGTCCTGCAGGGAGATCAATCTCACCCTGACTGTGCAGTGACCACAGCATGGCTAGGCATCCCCATAGTGCTATATGGTATTTTTCTTATGTGATAGATATGGGTTTCCTTTTGGGGCCCAGTCACTGATTTATCTGCTTGCTGTGCATGCATCTCCACTGGGCACATGCACTATTCTATTGACTAACTAGCAGACTGTTTGCAGCTGGTATGTGTCTTGATGGAGTGGCTTGCAGCTGGAGAATATCAGATAGTGGTGGGGTGCAGCTTATCATATCCAGGCCTAATGTCTGTCTGCTCTTGTGTTATGGATGTGTACAGAGCTGCATTGACTGCCCTGTGGGGTGTCTGTTACTCAGCAGGACTGGGGTTGATGTTCCCCTCTACTGCCACCTTTGCAGGGAGATAGAATGTGGATCTATTGATAGGAGACCCTGTTTGCCACCCTCAGCCCTGGGGGAGAGGGGTGGTGGTACATGGCCCACCTAGGGGTCCATGGGGGCTACACCTGACTGAAACAGACAGAGATATTCAAGGTGTTTCTGCAGAAACTATCTATCTCACACATTAACACTGCCTTGGACCTCCGCCATGGCCTTTTTCAGCTATGGACGGTGCTGTGGACCTGGTGCTGGGCGCCTCACTGCACCCTCAGGGTGAGCACAGTACCCGCACACTGTGATGGTGTGTAGCTACTCTGTGCCAGTACAACACACGGTCAGTACCCCCTACCAGGCCGAGGTGCTGTGGGGGTGCACATGGTCACTTCCCCCTACCAGGCCGAGGTGCTGTGGGGGTGCATTCCCCATGGTGTGTATCTGTGGACAGCTGATTTGCATGTGCAGTGCATCATGGGTGTGACTGGCACAATCTAACCCTGTGAAAATCCAGCACCTGCTCACAGGCTCTGATAAACCATAGGCCATCACACTTACATCTGTTAGCATAATTCATAGGTGCAAGACACCCTAAAGAGTCTGTAATATAAAGTGCCCACGCTGGTAAAAACATACGTACTCACGCACGATTGTACGCACGCACCAACGCACGTGGCTACGCACACTGTGAGGGTGTGTTTCTGACAACACTACTGAACGTAAAGAAAAACATGCCTCCTCATTCCCTATGTAATGTACAGGGTGATGCCTGGGCCAGCCTTCTGTGTTAGGCAGCGGTCAGTGCAGTAACCATTGTGCTACAGCTCTGTTTCAGTGATTTGTGTCTGTACGCCTTCTTACGATTAACGTGCGGTAACGCACCACAGCGCCCTGTAACGCTGATTCGTTTTTGGAACGCGCGTTAGTGGTAACGATGTACCGCCCATGTCCTTATTTGGGGTTTCTGTCTCTACCGCGGCTCCTAACGCGAATTGCACTAACGCACTTTAGTAAACATACCCCAATATGTCTAAATAAATAAATAACTTCTCTAAGTTTTTCCAAATAAAGATGCCTGTCTTCCTCTCTCTGTGATCTCTTATATTTCCTGAAGGATTCCCTCTTTTTCTTCACCTTTTCAATTACTTCTTTTGAGAACCATAGCAGTCTCCTTTTCCTTTTACATTAATTTACCTTTCTAACAAAAAGGTTTGTTGCCCTTAAAATATTCCCTTTCAGTTTTGCCCACTGGTTTTCTGTATCCCCCAGCTGTTTCCATCCTGTAAGGTATTGTCCCACCTTGGCAAAGTTAGTTTTCTAAAGTCTAAGGGGTATGTTTACTAAACCGCAGTAAAGTTACCAGCAGTAAGGGCAGCGTTGAGGTGCCTGAAGCCATATAAGGTAGGGGGTGTTCCGGTATAAAGGGAGCAATGGGCTGTTTAACGAGTGTTAACTGGGCGCTTGGCCGTTTAATACACATTAACATAGAACTATTTACAGATAATTGGATAGAGTTCAGTACGTCTATTTTTGGGATGCAAGGAGTAGACCAGGGGTGCCTTTGTTATCTCACTTGTATGTGATGAGGTGGGATGCTGTGGGAGAGTGATCTGGGGGGGAGGGGATTGTGGGGTTTGCTCATTGTATTTGTTTTGTGTGCCAAAGTGAAGTGAGACTAGGTGGGTTTTAAGTTGTTCTTGGAACGTTTTGAGGTCATTTATTTCTCTTAGGTGGTCTGGGAGCGCATTCCAGAGGCTAGGGGCAATATGGGAGAATGCTTTGTTGTTGGTTGTCCTCCTTGATTTCCTGAAATCAGGTGGTATTGAAATTTTGTTCTTGTTACAGTCTCGTTGGGTGCGGGAGTTGGTTTCCTTTTTAATGAGCGTGGAGAGGTGAGAGGGGGAGATGTCATTGAGTAATGTGAAGGTTGTGACAAGTATTTTGTAGTTTATGTGGCTTTGGCTGGGGAGCCAGTGGAGCTTGTAGAGTTATGTGTTCTGTTGGGTTGATGTTCATAATTATCCTTGCTGCAGTATGCTGTGCTAATTGGAACTGTCTTAGGGGTATGTTTACTAAACTGCAGTAACGGTAAATAACACGCGTTATGTAACGTTAACGATCGTTAGTGCATCATAACGCGCGTTATGATGCGCTAACCATCGTTAACATTACATAACTTGCATTATGATGCGCTAACGATCGCAACGCCCCGTGGCGCGGTAAAACACCGCAGAAGGTGGAGAGAGGGCGGAGAGAAGGGGTCAGTGGGCAGAGAGTGGGCGGGGAGAGGCTCCCTTCACACTAACATGCTGATCTGAAGAGCTGAATCCAAACGCGAATGAAAACCTGCCGTTAAATGCAGATTAAAGGGGAGAGAAACCATTTCAGTGTCAGCAATGTACAGCCCAGGCAGGGAAACCAGAAAAACGTGATAAGTGTGATACATGTGCACAGAACAAAAGGGCACATAAACACTGAAAATGACCCCAACAAACTGGAAAACAACCATACCCAAGCTGGCCAATAGTGGTATCAATGAGAAACATCAAACCCTCCCCCCCCCCTGAGTAAGCTCCATAGAACAGATATAAATCGTGGAAGGGTCTATAGGCCGTCCCCATACAAGGTGAATGAGCCCACAGTGAAATAGCGCTGCTCAGGGTTTTCCCCAACATCGCACAGGGATCCTATGGCATGCACATGTCCCGCAACATCAGGGCGGGCATGTCGGAACAGCAACTGGACAGATGCCGGAGAAGGGGATACAGAGGGCCGCAGGCGGCACATGCTGTGGTGGAGCTGGGCCACAGTGCGGACTAGGGTGATACCTAGGTAGCCCATACGAATGCTGAAACAGCAGAGCAGCCAGACAGCAACTGATGAAGGCCCAACATGGGCACGAGTGTGTTTCCCACAGTGTCACAGGGGATAGTACCCAACAGCTACCCCCAAGGGCACGGAACATTGGCAGGCGGGGCTGGGGGGGAGCGTGGACGTCTATGCAGGCACCCCTACCCCAGAACCCGCACCATAGGCAGCCACCTACCTGCACACTGGATGGCCTGAGACTGCGCAGCACCAACACCACCAGCAGAAGGGCATGTCAGCATGGTGGCTGAGGGATACTGGTGGTGGAGGGGGCAGTGGCAGCTGCCCAGAGCAGACCGTGGCCTAGCCCTGTGTAGGTGAGTGCCGTGTACTGCAACAGACGGGCCCTGTCTGACGAACAGTTATGGTATCACCAAGGAATGTACCATCTCTGTGATAACATGGTGGTGCAGTGCACAAAACCAGTGTATTCAGAAGCAGAGCACGGACACTATAAACATGCACATTACCCAGAGCAGAGTCTCCCAAATGCAGTCCTGGAGGGCCAGACACCATTCCGGTTCCATGCTGCCTCTGATAAAGATGCCTGTGCTGCATTTCTATGCGCCGCCCGCATGGTATTCAGATGTATCTCATGCATATTCATGAGGGACAGCATGAAAACCCGAACAGTGTTTGGCACCGCAGGACTGGAGTTGGGAACCTCTGACGTAAAGCAGCAGCCAACAGGAGCAGACACACCCGCACCCACAGGCCCCATTATCCAAAGCCTCCTGGAGAGGCAGGACTTTGGGCTCTGCGTGCATCTCCCAATACTAGCACTTGCATACCTTAGTAATGCCACCCTAAACCTGGGAATATGGTACACATCTATCAAAAGGTTGCTATGATTACTGGCAGATAGCAATTCCTAGGTTAGGTACAATTTTCTGAGTGAGCTGCATCATAGCAACCTTTCTGATGTCTGTGGAGTGTGCTACAGGTCTTGTGTCTGACAATGTTTACCAACCTGGGGAGTGACTCCTACAGTATTGCGTACCATAGCCATGCCTCCACTGTGCCCAGGACTGGTGTGGTGGCCTGGGCTTCCCAACACCTCTATAGTTGCACAATGCTGGCATAGGTGTGGGGAGTGTGTGTCTGTCTATCCAGTGTGTGGTGGCTGCCAACACCCTCCACAGCCCACACTGCCAGCACTGTTGCCAGTATTGGCCTGCCAATGTGCATAATGAGGAACAAGGTACCATGGGAATAGCCTGGATAGGGTGGCCTGGCCTGGCCGCATCTTCACAGGGCATAGGGCAATGGCTCGGACATTGTAGTGCCCGGTACCACCTGCATGGACAGGGTGGCCATAGCATGTCCTGCTGGGAGGTCACTCTCACCCTGACTGAGCAGTGACCGTGGCATGGCTAGGTTCCCCCATAGTGCTAGATAGTATTTCTCTCATGTGATGTTTATGGGTTTTCTTTTGGGGTCCAATCACTGATTTATCTGCTTGATGTGTATGCTGACATTCCTGTTCTGGGTACATGCCTTTTCTCCAGGACCATGCACTATGGCAGGGGTAGGGAACCCTGGTCCTGGAAAGCCGCAGACCAGTCAGGTTTTTGGGATATCCCTAATGAATATGCATGAGATATATATGCATTAGAGATATCCTGCCAACCTGACTGGTTTGTGACCCTCCAGGGCTGGATTTGGAGACCCCTGCCTTACACCTCTGTCATTTAAGATTGTGAGTGGGCAAGGTGCAGATGTCCAAGACATCAAAAGGTTAGATAGAATGTGTCACATTCCTCCTCACTTCTCACCACCACCAAAATATTGTCTATTAGACAACTTTTTGGTGGTGGTGAGAATCTTCACCCCCCTTCACCCCCCCCTTCACACACACCCCCCCCTTTCACCCCCCCTCACCCCCCTTCACTCCACACTCCCCCTTCACCCCCCTTCACCCCCCTCTTCACACACCCCCCTTCACACCCCCCCTTACCCCCCTTCACCTCCCCCCCTTACCCCCCTTACCCCCCTTCACCTCCCCCCCTTTACCCCCCCTTCACCTCCCCCCCTTTACCCCCCCCTTCACCCCCCCTTCACCCCCCTCCCTTCACCCCCCCTTCACCCCCCTCCCTTCACCCCCTCCCTTCACCACCCCTTCACCCCCCCTTCACCCCCCCTTCACCCCCCACCCCCTCCCTTCACCACCCCCCCTTCACCCCCCCACCCACCCCCTTCACCCCCCCTACCCACCCCCTTCACCCCCCCTTCACCCCCCCCCTTCAACCCCCCCTTCAACCCCCCCCCTTCAACCCCCCCCCTTCACCCCCCCCCCTTCACCCCCACCCCCCCCTTCACCCCCCCCCCCTTCACCCCCCCCTTCAACCCCCCCCCCTTCACCCCCCCCCTTCAACCCCCCCCCTTCAACCCCCCCCTTCACCCCCCCCCTTCACCCCCCCCTTCACCCCCCCCTTCACCCCCCCCCTTCACCCCCCCCTTCAACCCCCCCCTTCACCCCCCCTTCACCCCCCCCCCCTTCACCCCCCCCTTCACACCCCCCCCCTTCAACCCCCCCTTCACCCCCCCCCCTTCAACCCCCCCCCTTCACCCCCCCCCTTCACCCCCCCCTTCACACACCCCCCCCTTCACCCCCCCCCTTCACACCCCCCCCCTTCACCCCCCCCCCTTCACACCCCCCCCTTCACACCCCCCCCCCTTCACCCCCCCCCTTCACCCCCCCCCCTTCACCCCCCCCCCTTCACCCCCCCCCCTTCACACCCCCCCCCCCGTCACCCCCCCCCTTCAACCCCCCCCCCCCTTCACCCCCCCCTTCACACCCCCCCCCCCCCTTCACCCCCCCCCCCCCCCCCCCCCTTCACCCCCCCCCCTTCACCCACAGCAGGTAACCATGGCACCAACACAGGATATGCACTATTCTGGGTGCATCATCGCCCATAAGGACTATTTTTATTTATTTATTTTTATTTACATTCTCTTATATACCGTGCTATTCTGCATCAGTGCAGTTTACATTGAACAAACTGAAATTACATTGAACAGGGCATTACAACTTGGAGATAACTATTTTACAGGGAACATGACTGAGACATACAGCAGGACACAGATGTATCCTAGGTGTGTCTAACGGAACTACCTATCACACACTGATGGGGACCTGCAGCATGGTATATTTCAGCCATGAAAGGTGCTGTGGACCTGGTGCTGGGCGCCCCACCTTAACCTCAGGGTGGGCACAGTACCCACACAATGTGACTGTCTGTGGCTACTCTGTGGCAGTGCCACACACGGTCTGTTGCCCCTACCAGGCCAAGGTGCTGTGGGGGTGCATACCCAATCTTGTGCCCATCTCTCGACTGCTGATTTGCATGTGCAGTGCATCATGGGTACAGGTGGGTTAACCCTATCCTGGTAACCACAGCAGACAGTTTGTGTGGTGACGTGCAGTCTTTCTGCAGCCAGCCAGGGGACATTATAGGGTGCCTTGGCGGACAGTACACTTTATAATGTGCCCTATGGAGTGCCTTATGCGGCACCTTAGGTTATGCCACCGTGAGGGTGTGTTTGCTGGCAGCACTAATTAAAATACACGTCGAATGCCTCAACAATCACTACTTAAATGTAAAGGGTGCTGCCTCAGCCAGCCTTATGCATTAGGCCCACTGGGGAATCGAACCCATGACCCCTGTACCATCAGTCAGTGTTGTAACCATTGTGCTACAGCTCTGTTGCTGTGCTTGAATGCCTGCGCGCCTTCTTAAGATTAATGCGCGGTAACGTGCCCTGTAGCGCTCGTTCATTTATGGTGCCTTGTAACTCGCGTTCTCGGCGCGTTCTCGGTAACGATGTACCGCCCATGTCCTTATTTGGGATTTCTGTCTCTACCGCAGCTCCTTACGCGAATCACACTAACGCAGTTTAGTAAACATACCCCTTAGTGTTTGTTTGGCAAAGTCGAAATGTGGGGTGATGATTGCTTGGACTAAGGATTTGAAGTCATGTAGGTAGAGTAGGGGGCAGAATAATTTCAGCATTTTGAGTTTATAGAAAATCTTTTTTGTTGTATGTTTTATATGGGATGTCATGTTGAAGGTACGGTCAATGAGCACTCCAAAGTATTTTACTTCGTTTTTAACTAATATGTTTGTGCCTTGTAACTTGATTGATGTTGGGGGGTGAAGCTCTGGTTTCTGGTTACATACATTACCTCAGTTTCTGTGAGATTAATCTTAAGGTTGTGATTTGTGAGCCATTCTGTTATCTATGCAAAGCAGTCAGTAAGTTTTTGAATTGACGGATTTGTGATATTAAATGGGAGATATATCATTATATCATCTGCATATAAATGGTAGTTTATGTGAAATCTTTTAAAGATGGAGCAAATGGGCTGTATATATATATTGAAGAGTATGGCCGAGAGGTCAGAACCTTGTAGCAGGCCTTGTTCTTGTTTGTATTGTTTGGATATTTGGGGGCTTGTTTACAAAGCCACGGTAGCGGTTCGCGATCGTTATCGGAGTTGCAGCCCTACCGCAGCCCTACCGCGGCTTTGTAAACAAGCCCCTTGGTGTTCGATTCTTACTTGTGTTCTGTCGGACAGATATGATGAGAACCATTTTAGGACTGTATCTTTTATGCCTATATGATGGAGTCTGTAGAGCATAATTTGATGGTTTATGCCATCAAAGACCGTGGTGATGTCTAGAAATAAGGGTAGGAACACTTTTTTGGTGTCATCAATACCTCATATCAGTTGATCGAATAGGGTGGTGAGGAGTGTCTCCACTCCATGGAATGGTCAGAAACCATATTGATGTTCATCAAGTGGGGTGAAGGAGTCTATATGGTCTTGAGTTGGATTTGAACAGTTTTTTCTATTATTTTGGCCATGAAGGGGAGGTTTGAGATAGGTCTGTAGGAAGTGGGGAAGTTTTTATCCATTGAGTTGTTTTTTAGGATCGGTCAAATCAGTGCGTGTTTCAAGGAGGATGGTAAGGGACCATACTGGAGGGAGAGGTTGGGAGAATGAACGAAGAGAGTTCTGTTTTTGTTGCTTTTATCCAGTTAACTGGACAAGGGTTGAGGTATGACGTGGTGGTGTTGATCTTGGAAATGATGTTTTTAAGTGTGTCCTTTGACGCAGGGATGAACGTTGACCAGGAGCTTTGTGCCTGGTGGGTTGTGTTTTGGGCATTTTTGGTTAGGTCTTGATGTGTTAATTTCTCCTTGTAGTAGTTAGCTAGGTCCTGCAGTGTAATGGCACTATTGGGAGTAGGCAGTGCAAGGCTCAGTGAGGTGTAGAACACCACAAAACAATGGATAGAATTACACACACACACACCCATACCGAAACACTGTGCAACATTGGGAATGGGTGGCAGTCCTGGCCGCCACTCTGGTCCCAATCTCAGTGTAGGCATTGATAAGGTGTGCCCATTGTGCAGGAGCTAGTAGTAGTGCTCTGGTGCCAACTGCTGCTCTCTGTGCAGGAGCCAACAGCCTGACTCTCCATCCAGCTGTGGATAGTGGAGCCTGTCTGTGTGGTGTTTGTACCCCTGTTGGCCACTGCATTGGGGATCGCACATGTGGGTGGTGTAAAAGCACTACACGATCCACAGATGGGACCCAAACCAGTGACCCTCTGCTCCGCAGTACACTGACTGTGTGTAGTGTACCACGGTGCTGTCACATAAACACCTCTGTCCCTGGGGCCAACATGTTTCCCATCAGACAGACCTTGACATGTTGCACTGCGCACAGTGCACTGGAACAGGGCATAGCCTTGGTCTGCTGCAGGCGGATGCCACTGCTCCCTCCATCACCAACCCCTCCCCCCGCCATGCTGACATACCCATGTGCTGTCAGTGCTGGCAGTGCACAGTCCCAGGCCATCCAATGTGCGGGTAGGCGGGTGCCTAGGGTGTAGGGTCCAGAATGAGGGGCATACATGGGCATCTGTGCATCCCCCCATCACCGCCTGTCAATGTTATGCCCCTTCCACCTGGGGGAGAGACGGCTGGGTGGTGTCAGTTTGGAGGTCTGGAGACTATTGCCTAGAGTGGACCAGGTAAACGTAGGAAGATTGTTTTATACTAGCAGACTGTGGACAGGCTAGGGGACATGCAATGTGGCTACAGTGTACCCAGTTTGGACTACTGGGTGTAAATATGTTCAAGATGATGCATGGTCTAACCCTGCACTGCCTTTCCAGGGGCTGTAGTAAAGGGTGTCATTTAGCTGGGTTTACGAACAGTTTGGGACATATCCTGGGGAAGGTCCATAGACCCTTGTTAGAGTGGTCCCCAGATTTGCACTGCTTGCCCCATTACAGGCATAGTGATTCCTGTGTGATGTTTGGGGTACCTGCTGGGTATGTGTCCCCTGGATAGGACACTGTGGAACACAGAATACTGGGCATGTTTGACCTTGGTCAAATGCTGTCTTGCTGTTTTTCAGTTTCTGTATTCCTATGTGCCACCTAGGTGACTGCCTAGTCTGCCCTATGCCTCAGCTGCCCCCACTGCATGTCCCACCTGCACCTCCCCTTTGCCCCATTTGCACCATCACCATAGTATCCTTTTCTACTTGGGCACTATGCTGTTGCTGCAAATGGAGTACTACTATTGCTTTTCTTGGGCTCCCTATCTGTGCTATAAATTGCTGACACTGAAATGGTCTCTCTCTCTCTCTGCAAAAGTGCATTTACCGACAGGTTTTCACTGGCGGTAAAATACTGGCATTAATGTTACAGTGTTAATGTAGCAGGGGCTTCTCCCAACCCACTCCCCGCCCATTGACACCTACTCTCTGCCTTCTCCCCGCCCTCTGGGACATTTACCTCTGCAGGTAACGTTAACGTGTGTTAACGTTACAGATGCTACATTAGCGCCATTTGGTAAACATACCCCTAAGACCCTCATTTTTAAATGAATTTTATCTGCTCTAGTCCTAATACTGAACCACACCATCTGGTGATCACTGGATGCGAGATGATCTCCCACTATAACATCGGAAACTCTTTCTCTATTGGTAAGCACCAAGTTCAGTATGGCCCCTTCACATGTGGGTTCTGTTACCAGTCGCCTGAATAGTTCTCCCTGTAGAAAATCCAGGATTTCCTTATTTCTGGATGACACCACAGCAGGGATGTGCCAATCAACATCCAGCATATTGAAATCATCTATCAGTAACACTTCTCCTTTCATGGCAATGCTGCGTATGTCTTCCATTAAATCTCCTTCCACTTCTTCTCCCTGTGAGGGGATCTGTATATCACTTCAATGCAAATGCCCTTTCCCTCTATCTAGTTTAACCCACAGTGCCTTCTTGCTCCCTTTTAAACCCTGTATTTCTATAGCTTTAATATTATTTTTTTACATATAGTGCCACTCATTCTCCCCTTCTTCCTACCCTGACCTTTCTGGTATAATTATAAGCTACACTACCAAATATATGCGGATGATATTATGTTCTATACATCTTTCAACACCAAAAATCCAGACCTCTGCAACATCTACAATTGCTTTTCTGACATAGAATGGTGGCTGCAGCACCATAACCTCCTTATCAGTCAGGAAAAAAGTGAAGGCCTTCACATATTCACAGACCCTTCCTTTTCACCGCCAAGCTCACTGAATTTCAATGACCATCACATCAAAGTGAAATCAGAAGTTAAATACCTGGGAATCATCCTAGACTGGAAACTAAACTTCCAATCCCATATAAAGAAAACAACTAACTCAGTCTACCACAAATTAAGAACTCTGAGAAACCTCAGTCACCTCTTGAGCCCAGACCTCTTCCGGACAGTGTGCCAAGCATTAATCACCCCAATCCTCGATTACTCCAACAACATATATCATGGACTCCATAAATATACTCTATACCCCCTCCAAATGGCTCAGAATACAACAGCAAGAATAACCATCGGAGCCCCATGACAATCTCGTATCACCCCCATACTCTTTCATCTCCACTGACTACCCATCCTGGCCAGAATAAGATACAAAGCACTTATCATCTTTAAAATCATACACAACAGTTCAGCTAACTGCCGCCAACTACTTGTCTCAACACCAAAAATCTGACAGACTTCGCAGGCAGAGCTCCCTTAACCTCTTTGCCATCCCCTCAAAGCGAAAAGCAAACAAGCTACCTGTAACCGTGCACTGTCCCTCTTTGCTCAATCAATATGGAACATATTCCCCCCAGCTCTAAGAAGATGCCACGACTTGACAGAATTCCGCAAAAATTTGAAAACATAACTTTTCCAGGACCATTACAACCATTACAAACCAGACATAACTACCAATTTACAACCAACATAAGTGCACCACCCAGCTATTTATTATAGACAATTGGACATATTTACATAATTCAAGCCAGACAGACACATTGTTCCAGTAATGACCATACTACATTGCCCATTGTATATAGCAAGTTTATTTATTTATTTACATTCTCTTATATACCACACTATTCTGCATCAGTGTGGTTTACATTGAACAAACTGAAATTACCTTGAACAGGGCATTATAACTTGGAGATAACTATTTTACAGGGAACATGGGCTATGGAGGGTTAAGTGGCTTGCCCAAGACCACAAGGAGCACCTGTGGGACTAGAAACCCCAGTCCTTCCAGCCCAAGGTTGCTGTCCTCTAGTGGGATTTGAATCCCCAACCTTCCAGCCTGAAGTACCTTGCCCCAACCACTAGGCCACTCCTCCACTCTACTGATGTTGATGTTATAAGTTATTATGTTCTAATGTTTGTGTTACTGTTGCCATCAAATACTTGTGTTCAGTTCTCTGTACAACAGTATGCATTAATACACTGTTAGACTTTGTTAAACGTAAACTGCTTTGAATATTAGAAAGGTAGTATAAAAAAGGAAGAAGTACGATACCTTGGTGTCATACTAAAACGTCAACTTCCAATCACACATAAACCTAACTACGACAAAGGCATACCACAAACTGAACCTCCTCAAAAAGACTCAAACCATTGCTAAAACAAGACCACTTTCGAACAGTCTGCCAAGCCATAATCACACCAATACTGGACTATGGCAACTCACTATATCAAGGACTTCCAAATCAAGTTACACACCCACTTCAAATGGTCCAAAACACAACAGGTTCAATGTAATTTCAGTTTGTTCAATGTAAACCACACTGATGCAGAATAGCGTGGTATATAAGAGAATATAGTAATAATAAATAAATAATAATAACAGCACGAATCATCAGTGGAATAAGCAAGACAGACCACATTACACCAGTACTACACCAACTACACTGGCTACCAATTCAAGCACGTGCCAAGTTCAAAACCATACTAAACATCTTTAAAATCATCCATCATTCCTCAGCAGATGCATTTGAATCACTAATCATAAATGAAGACAACACCCAATTCAGAAGGACCAACAACAGACACTAGAAAAAGCAAGCAATCCATTTCCAAAACAGCATTGTCGTTAGCTGCACCACAACTCTGGAGTTCTCTCCCCAAAGATATATGCACAACTGGAGATATCATGGACTTCCGAAAAAACTTAAAACACTTCTGTTCACAGAACACTATAGCCACATCACATAATCCTACATCCGCACTGGCCCCAAAGGATCCATGATATACTCAAGTGGACATGACAATCTAGTCAGATCTTAACGCACAGGACCCATGTAGATATGTAAATATGTTGAATAGGTTGTATATAGTTCTCCCCTGTTAAATATCTCAAACCAATTATAATGTATCCTGTTCTTGTTTTGAGTTTAATGTAAACCACTTTGATTTCAGGATAAGGCGGTATAAAAAACAGGTTAAATAAATAAATAAATAAAAAGGTAGTATAAAAATTAGTCCAAATAAATAAAGTGAAATAAAATAATTACATCGCAGTCATGGTTGTCTGTGAACCATGTCTCCGTAACCACCACTAAATCCAAGTCAGCCTCCTCCATTAAAGCCTCAACATCTAGGATCTTATTTCCCCATGTTACAGGCATTTATACACTGTTTTCCAGATGTTGCCCCTTTTGCCTATTTCTACTAAGGTATTTAACGTTTCACTTACCTGGGAGTGTTCACTTACCTGGGAGCTTTCTTCATTCATCCCCAATGAATCTAGTATAAAGTCCTCTTCAATAGGTTGGCCAGTCTGCTACTGAAGATGTGTTGACCCTTCTTGGACAGATGGACACCATCTCTGCTCTGCAGCCCTTGGAACATCATCCCATGGTCCAGGAAACCACAATACTCTTGATGACACCATCCACGCAGCTGTGCAATCATCTCTAGTATAAAGACCCATTTTAGGTCATGGAGAGGAGAATTTATTTGTTTATTGTATTTATTTATTTATGTATTTATTTATTTATTTATTTATTTGTTTATTGTAAAGTTTACAACTCAGAATGCCTGTGTTGTATAGTTGACGTTGAATGTAAACCGCACTGATCTGAAAAGCGCGGTATAGAAGAACTGTTAAATAAATAAATAAATAAATTTAGACATCCAGGTTGGCAAATGCACAGTTCTTCTTTTACTTTGTCCATATTTGGCAGCTTGACCCCTAGTGCTATTACCATGAGACTAATGCTAGGGGTCAGGAGGGTGTTGGGATCTGAGGTTTGGTGCTGTCAGCCTTTGCACTTGCCCCTTCAAGCTGGTTCTCATGTGTGCCTCAGGAAAGTTGTAAAGGCAGCCTTGCCAACATTTTGTCTACCATGTGTATTCCCCTTTTAAAATGAGGAGTACACATCTGGATTTTCAGCCCTCCCAAACCACACTCCTGTGGCAGTCTAAAATCTACCATTTGCACATCAAGCCAATCTACACATTTAAAAGCTGCTATTTACATGTAGAGGTGCATTTGAAAAGGAGTGAAGTAGCCTAATGGTTAGAACCTTTGCTTGATAACAAAAAGGCCAGGGTTTGATTCCCATTGGTACACCTTAGGCACATTATGGGGTATGTTTACTAAACTGTATTAGTGTGATTCGCGTTAGGAGCCGCGTTAGTGGAAGAAATGCCAAAAAAGGACATGGGCAGTACATCGTTACCGATAACGCACGTTATAAGGCGCCGCGCAGCAACAATCGTTACAGGGCGCGTTACTGCGCGTTAAGCTTAAGAAGGCGCGCAGACACCCAAATACAGAAACAGAGCTGTAGCACAATGGTTACTACACAGACTGATGGTACAAGGGTCATGGGTTTGATTCCCCAGTGTGCCTAATGAATAAGGCTGGCTGAGGCATCATGTGTAACCCTTTGAAGGCCTACTATAATATTTTAATCCACATTCTGAAGCCGGGTTAATGTTTGCATATGTCAGGAAAATTGTACCCGTCTTATTCAATATGTTCCAATAGTGACGTTCCCTCTGCCATGGTCATGTATTATATACAATTTGATAGGAATATTTAGGCAGAAGTTTGGATCCCGAAAGTTTTGGACTTGGCCTGGAAAGGGTTAAGTATTGGGCTGTGAGGAAGTTTAGTTGTACTTTAATAGTGCTGCCAGCAAACACACCCTCACAGTGGCGTAACCTAAGGTGCCACATAAGGCACCCTAGAAGGCACTCCATAGGGCACATTATAAAGTGCGCTGTCTGCCAAGGCACCCTATAATGTCCCCTATAGGACACCATATAAGGCACCTTATAAGGCGCTTTATAGGGCGCCGTATAAGGCGCCTTATGAGCCACCCTAAGGTGACAGTACCCTGAGGGTGTTTCTGCTGGCAGCACTAATATACAATAAAAATAGACAATGCCTAAGACAGCCCTACCGATGAACCCCACTGTGGGTTTTGAACCCATGACCTCTGGCTCCACAGGTAGTGAAGTAACCAGTGGGCTAGAGCTGCTAACAAACACCTGGCTGGCTACAGGAGGACTGCACGGCACCACACCCACATTCTGCTATGGTTACCAGGATAGGGTCAACCCATCCGTACCCAGGATGCACAGCACATGTAAATCAGCAGTCTACAGATGATCACAAGATGGGGTATGCACCCCACAGCACCTCAGCCTGGTAGGGGGTGCTGACGGTGTGTGTTAGTGGCACAGAGTAGCTACAGACCGTCAAAGTGTGCGGGTCCTGTGCTCACCCTGAGGGAGAGGTATGGTGCCCAGCACCATTCTCACAGCACCTGGCTTTGCTGAGAAAGGCTATGCTGTGGGTCCCCATCAGTGCCAATGTGTGATAGGTAGTCCTTGCAAGCACCCCTAGGATATGCCTGTGTTCATCTGTATGTCACATCTAGCCCTTGTGGACTATGATGTACCCAGAAAAGTGCATACCCTGTGTGGGTGCCATGGTCACATGATGTAAGTGAATGGGGGTGTTGGGACCCACAGGGAGATCACATACCACCACCCAACGCACCCTCTGGGGCTCAGGATCTCCCGCCAACAGATCCACTTTCTACCCCCCTGCAATGGTGGCAGTAAAGGGGACCATCACCCCAGTCCTGCTAGGGATCAAACACCCTACAGGGCAGGCAATGCAGAGCTGTACACATCCATAAAGTAATAGCAGACAGAAGGCCTGGAAATGCACAGCCTCGCCCTCCCCGCCGCCTCCCTCCCCCCCGCCCCGCCCCGCCTCCCTCCCCCCCCGCCCCCCGCCTCTCTCCCCCCCCTGCGCCTCCCGCCTCCCGCCTCCCTCCCCCTGCCCCCCCCCGCCCCCCGCCTCCCTCCCCCCTGCCTCCCTCCCCCGCCTCCCTCCTCCCCCCCCGCCTCCCTCCCCCCCCCCCGATGTACGATTACTGCAGTTTAGTTAACATACCCCTATGTAACCTTCCTTTGCCTCTGAAGAAAGGCCTGGTAATCTCCTTCTGGTCATGCTACCAAGAAAATCCACAAGCTACTAGATCACCCAGAGTCAGTAATGATTCAAAGACAAATTGTAGTTTGCATGCAACTAAAATAACTCCCATCAGGGACAGGCTGAGCCAATCCTGATATTACATTCAAACATACTTTTCTAGTGCAGTCAATGGAAGAAACACCAGTACTGGCTCATCTTCTCCCTGATGACCTGGAGCCATCTGATAACCCTACCATAACGCTCTCCCAGCTACATTTTTGGACTCAGGTTAAAATTATTTTTAAATTTTATGTTCATTATCAATCTTTGTCTCTACGAATGTAGTGATAACTAAATTCAAACTATGGATTAGCATGTATGCCCTTATAACAGTACTCAAGCATTTAGGTTGTCCTTTTAATTGCATTATTTTCTGGAAAGGATGATATAGCCATAGCTCATTCCTATGGCGTGCATCTCCATGTGTGCATTAGAATATAACCAGGACTAGATTAGCTTGTCTTGGAAATAATGGAACCAGTTTGTAAGCCTAGGAATGGCCACAAATGTCTGCAGGCGCTACATGAGTCCCTCCCCCCTCCCCCCTCCCCCCTCCCCCCTCCCCCCCCCCCCCCCCTCAGGAGGATACAGGAAGAAGCCTCCGGGCAGTGGCACCAGATGATCTCAGACATTCCAGCACAAAACAGCAACCCATCCATGACCCCACTCCCCCTTTCCCCGATTAGCTGTAATTTGGTGGTCAATCATTCCCATCCTGCCACATCCCATTGGGCAGCTCCCAATTTACTGCTAAGGGCAGCTAAGGGCTATGAGCAGTTTCTGAAGCCAGAGTTGCTTTTTTTTTTTTTACTTTACTTTCTGCATTTTTCTTGCCCAAAGTATCAGGGCAAATAGCACAAAAAAATTCAACCTATGACCCACAAATGTTTCCCATGGGCTAGGTGAAAAAGTTGCCCAGTTGGGCAGGAAAACCACAGAAATGGCAACACTGCCCCCTAGAATCCTGGACAGGAAGAGCCCTGACGTAAGAGCAGCAAGAAAACCTCTGATGTCATGGCTCTTCCTGTCCCAGGATTCTTCTTCCTGTGTTCAGCCCTCCGGAGAACGGGGAGGAACTCTTTTTCCTCTGGCTTGCTGTCAGCACTGGAGAGGGAACTGTTAATCTTCTGCCCCTCTTCCAATAGGCCTCTTCAGGACTGGACTTCCTTTGCCACACTTCCTGGGGCCTCCCCAGGTAAATGAAAACTTTTTTTTCTTGCTTACGCCCAGCAGGCTGCAGGAAGGAGCGAGAGGCCCAAGGAGCCAGGAGTTCTTCCAAGGCAAGCTGTGCAAAGGAATTCTGAGGTAGGATGAAAACCCCCACTGTTAGAATGCTTGCCCCCATTTACTTTATTGGACCTGAATGATCTGAATCATTCGGAATCCAAAAACAAACCGAATGGCTGATTGAACCAACCATGAATAGTTTTTCTGGGCACAACCCTAGTAACTGCTTTACATTTCCTTCCCCACAAGAATAGTGCTTTAGATCACTTAAGCAGCTACCTAACTTTGACTAATTTTTAATTTGAGCTACAGTACAGATATGACCTTCCCAGGACAAAATCTGTACATTATGACAAGTATTATGACAGGGGACTATTGTAGTTGATATGGAAGGGAAGACTAGATGGGCCATGTGGTCTTTTTCTGCCATCATGTTTCTATCCACATGAGACAACTGGGGTCTGAAGATGAGAGCTTAGAGACAGAGACAGAAAATACAGCCCTGATGTTGGTGAACTGACACAAAACACAGCAATAGATGATGCCTAATTAAATTCCCACTGGCCACCTCTGGAATTGGCTTCCGCTGGGCCATCTTGATGCGCAGTGCAAATCAGTTTTCATTAGAGTTGACATTCATCTACGCTGATGCGTAAATAAGTATGATTTTACATGCCAAATAGTAAACTACACAATCCAACACATTGCTCTACATCTACAAGACTTCTCTGCTCCTGAAATTCAAGGGCAGAACGAAGTCCTCCTGCAGGTCTAAGCTTATTAATAGTATATTATTTTCACCCACAGAGAACGATCCTCATTATGGCAATGCCTGCTTTTGTTTGCAGAGTAACATGTGCGAGACAATATGTGCTTTATGGCATTGATGTGTTCCTGTTTAATAATACGGCTTTGGGTGAATGAAGCAATGATTCGTACAGGGCAAAGTAGGGTGTTCTGCCCCACAGCTTGTATGTGCATGTGTGTATTATATTTTCTAGTGTGCCGACAGCCTGTAAACTAAGGCAAGCAGTGAAAATCTCACTCCCACTGCCGTGCTACCAAATTATCAACAAGGAGTGCTTGGCAGCAACTCTGAGCTCAATGAAACTCTTGTTGTGACAATCATTTGACAAAAATCTCTTAGGGGCATGTTTACTAAACGGGGCACTTTTGCGGGGCGCACCTGAGCGCCCTAAAATGATGCAGTTAAGTGCTCTTAAGCACCCCGTACGCGTGCGCGGCACATTAACGGGTCCCGCACGCGTGCGCCGCAAACACGCACGTTTGCGGGGCGCTCATGTGCGATAGAGGCGTGGAAAGGCGAAATGAGGGCGGAGGAAGGCCCCCGAGGGGCGGAGAGATGGGGTCAATGGGTGGAATGTGGGAGGGGAGAGACCCTCCGCACAGGAGCGTGCCCGAATTTACAAGAAAAAATACCGCCAGTGAAACACACGCGTTAGAGGTGATTTAAAGGGAAGAGAAACCATTTCCGTCAGCAATGTACAGCAACATCGTGGAAACCCAAAAAACGTGAGCAGTGTGAAACATGTGCACAGAACAAACTCGCAAATGTAACATGAAAATAACCACAACCAAGTATGCGAAAATCATAAGTCTGCTGGGAAACACTGCTATTAATGGGCCAACAATAATAAACACTACCAGGAAAGCTCCATAGATTTGAAATGAATATTGTAATGGTCCATGGTCCGTGGACACATTCAATAGCTATTCATTTTAATGGAACTGTCTTGGGAGTGCATATAATGTATTCCATTGATATCACTGATGCACTGTTCGGTTTATTTCTGTGACTGCACCTATTTGGAAGGCATATTTGTGTGTGTCCTGCACCCCTGTCCCCATACAAAGAAAACGTGGCCACAGTAAACCTATGCAGAGCAGGGTGTCAGGCTTGTGCAGCCTAGGTTTCCTATCTCCAGATACTGCACAGTCTCTGTGGGCACAGTGTGGTGCAGCGGACACAGCCAGTGGACTGTATGACGAGAGGTTCACAGGTTCAAATCACAGCTGAGGTTCTGGCAACCCAGTACCCCTATTTTTAACCACCACTTAACAGTGTGAGTTCACACACTGCTGTACTGCATAGAACATAAGCATGGGCACTACACCTTAATTTTACCCCACACCGCACACATACCAGAGCAATGGCCAGTATGTACAGGCGAGTCCCTAAAATTCCGTCCTGGAGTGCCACAACGCAATCAGTTTATATTGGTTTTCCAGATAAGGACTGCAATCCACAGCAGACAGTGCCGTAGGCTTGTTTAGCCTGGCTCCGTACACACCAACAGACATGCACTTGTCAGATGTAAAGTCATGGACTTCCCTCGGAATGCCAGAATATATGTTTAGAAACAGTGGTGCAAGGGTACACAGACAGTGTGTGCAACAACAGAAGGTCACAGGTTCCAATCCTGTCTGTGGCTCCTTGCAACTAGTGCACATAAGTGTAACCCTGAAAAAACCAGGCATTAAAGACTGATACTTTTCTGCTGAGAACCCAAGATATTTTGGCATATGTTTATGTTATCATCAACAGTACCCGAACCACATAAACATGTGCAGCACCTACAGCAGAGTCAAACAAAAGCAGTCCTGGAGTGCCCCACATCATTAAAGGGTAATGCAGACTCCAATATAAGGCCATGTGAACATGTTGGACGGCAGGGGAACTGGTGACACCTGTCCACATCACACCATGGCCTATCTGTTTTTAGGTGGGTGCTGTGTAGTGCAACAGACAGGTTAGTCTGACAAACAGACATGGATGTACCTGGAAATGCACTGTCCTCTGTGTCAAGAAGGTGGTGCAAAGCACAACAGGCACTGCCTGCAGGAGGTGAAGGTCACAAGTTCAAATCACGTGTGTCAGGTCTGCCGAACCAATCCCCGCAATTGTCACATCCCCTAATTTTTCTCAAAAAACAAACCACCTGTAGTGGGAAAAGTGAAAACAGGGACAGTACATGTATATTGTCTCTCAAGGTGGACACACTAAGAGAGAAATGTGCATCACATAGATCAGATTTCCTCAAATGCAGTCCTGGAGGGCCACAATTTATTCACATGTTATGATGTCTTAAATAAAGATGTCTCTGTTCATCTGCATGTGCCGGTCCATGGTATGCAGATATATCTCATGCATATATCTGACGCACATTTGTGAAAATGTAGCAGTGTCCTGTTACAACAGGACTGGAGTTGGGGACCTGTGCCAGAGATTACCGATCAACAGGAGGCGAAATTGACCAGACACACAGGCTTCAGGACCCAAAGCCAATTGGACAGTCATGATAGTGTGCGTTGGCGTCCATATCATAAATCTAGTATGTGCGCACTGTTGCTCTGTCACCCTAATCCTTGAAATACACCTCTCCTATAGCAACATGTTGATCTGATCAGTGGCAGATATCAATGTCTACGTACACCACAATATGGTTATTGAGTTGTTTCACACCAATATGTCTGATGTTTGTGGAGTGTGTCTCAGGTCTGTTGTTTGACGATGTTCCCCACCATGGGGTGTGACAGGAGCACTATTTCATCGCCTAGCCATGCATGCACTGGGTCCACGACTGCTTGATTTGGCATAGACTGGAAAAACTATCTATATAGCACAGTGATGGCATAGCTGTGGGATTGTGTGGCTGTACATCCAGTGTGTGATGTATGCAACACCTTACTCAGCGCACAATGTTTGTACTGTGTGCAGTGTTAGCTTGCCATTGTGCTAATGAGGTGCTAGGTATTGTGGGTCATACCCCCGACAGGCTGGTCTCCGGCAGGATGCCATGAGGACAGAACGTAGGGCAATGTAAGTGAAATTGCAGTGTGTGGTCATCAGTAGCATGGACAAGGTAGCCCAAGCATGTCCTCCTGGAAGGTCAGTCTCACCCTGACTGAGTAGTTACCATAGCATGGCTAGGTCAGCTGTAGTGGCAACAACATCTTTTTGCAAGTGATATCTATGGGTTGCCTTTTGGAGCCCAATCACGAACGTAACTGCTCGGTGAGTGTGCAGACGTCCCAGTTTGGGTTTGCACACATTGTCACCAGTAGTATGCAGTATGGATAAGCTATCAGACTGCTTGCACCTAGTATGTGTAAGGGTGCCACACTTTGAAGGGTGTAGCAGCTGCAGCTTATCTGTGTTTGCTGCTGGACAATGTCAGATAGTGGTGGTGGTCTACTGAGCATGTCCAGGCATGCCATCTGTCTGCTGTCACCTTATTGATGGTCACATAAATGCATGCCCCATGCTGTAAGTTGTATTTTCCTCTGCTGGACAGAGGTTATCACTTCCCACCAGCAGCACCATTGCAGTGATGATCTGAATGTTACGTTTGGGTGTTGTCACATAATCCGTCTGTCCTAACACACTTCTCCCCCTCCCATAAACTAATGTGGCGATGACCAATGGCCACCACACAGGATATGACTGATGTGGTTGCAGCAAATTGCTTAAAGGGCTACACATCACAGGGAAATAACAGATGCACAGAAGTGTAAGTGTATGTGCATCAACAAGTGCTACTCATCAGACACTGCGACTGATGTGGACTCACACCATAGGCTATCTTAGCTGAGCCAGGTGCTGTGGTCATGGTTCTGGGTCTCCCCTCTCACATTCAGGGTGAGCACAGGAGCCGCACAATGTGATGTCCAAGACTAACTCTGTGTCATTAACCTACACGCTCATTAATCATGTACATACTGAGGTGTTTCAGTGGCTGCATAAACCATAGTGCTTATATTTGTAGACTGCTTATTTAAATGTGCAGTGCATCATGGGTATGTTGTGATTGAAGTCTATCGTGGTAAAAGAAAGCAAACAGGTCATGTGTTGGCCCATACTCAAACTGTAGCCAGCCAGGGGTGTGTTAGCAGCTATGGCAGTGGTTCTGAAGCAGTCCTCCGTGAAAGTCTAGCCATGACATGTGTTTATGTTAGTACAAATGAAGATGCATGAGATATATATGCATTACAGATGTCTTGCCAAACGGAGTGGAGTGTGGCCCTCCAGGGCTGGCCATCAACAACCCTGACAAACATCTCTGTCATTAACGTTTATGTAAGTGGGCAAGGTGCGGATGTGCAAGACATCAAAATGTTCACATAAACTGTGTAACATGCTTCTCTGCCTCTCACCACCACCAACATCTTATAGATTATAGAACTGCATGGTGGTCATGAGAATTGAGTACGTATGTCACAGTGAGTAGAATATGCTTTTCATGTCACTCTGACATCTGCACTTTGTACAGTCCACACCACCTAAATGACAGAGGTGTAAGACAGGGGTCTAAAAATACAGACCTGTAGGGCCACAAATCTGTGAGGTTGCCAGGGTAGCTCTGATGCCTATAGATCTCATGCATATTAATTAGGGCTATACTGATCAGCAGACTGGCCTAGGGGTTCAAGGAGGAGTGTCTCTCATACACAGAGCTATGGAGGTTTCGCCCCCTGTGATGTCACAACGTGTACAGACATAGGTAATGCCCCTGATTCTACAGTGGTCTAATCTAATATGGCTCTCTGAGGCCTCTTCCCTTTGTAATGTCATTTGGTGGTGCCACCAACAACACCCTCAATGCTGTACCATGAAGGTCCCTCAAAAGTACCTTACAAGGTTCGTTATTTGAACATTAGAAGGTGCTGTTGTGGACACTGCACCTCATATTGTCCTCTCTGAAGTGACTCATAGGGTACCTGATGTGCCACACTAGGTTATTGCAATGTCACAGTGTGTTTCTGCAAAAAAACAAATCCAAAACGCAAAGGCCACAAAAAACCACTGTTGATAGTAGATAGTAATGTGCCAGCAAGTTATATAGATTAGGCTGATGGTGTGAAGGCAAACACGACGTCTGTAACATAGGTAGGTATGACAGTGAATGTGGTCGCACACCCCAGCCAATCACTCCGTATGTCAGCACATCCCCCTAACATGTCCCTCCATGTCCATCGCCTGGCAATCTCTACAAGCTCAATATGTGTGCATTGCAACCAACTGTGGATGTAGCATGTGCCGATGGAAACCCCCCCCCCCCCACGCCATCACATACATCCTGTATGGGTTGACATTGAGATGGAGTAGTGAATATCATCTATTGCGACACATATCCCCAGCTCACCAGGGTGCCTGATAGGCCAATCTGATGGTCCCTCAAAACACCTTGTTGAAGTAGCAGTTGTAGTGGCAGTCAGTGCAATGTGAAAGGCGTAGCACATCACATCAAAACAAATGCCTAGACCTAGTGTGCAAGTGATGATAAGTTCAAGTCCCAAATGTGTCAACACCATGAGGTCATGAAATAGTTATGTGTTTTATATAAGAGACACACAGCACTGTATATTGCAGTTGTTGTGCGCATGTGCGCAACTCGTTCCGCAAAACAATGTGCGGGGCGAAGTTGAACGTCATATGTGTATAAATTGCGCCAGTTGCGGGACGCTGTGGGACGAAATATTTATAAAACATGCAGCAGATGCGAGCGCAATGAGACGTGTTACGTCGCCAAGGTGCGCCAATCTCTGGGGCGCAGTTGGACGTCATACGTCGCTAACTGCGCCACTTGCGGGGCACAGTTTGCACGTAAAACATTGGAAATGTGTGGCATTTGCGGGGCGCATGCGCGTCAATGCCGCTGCGTGCAATTTCGTGATAATATCTCAAAATGGCGTCCAGAACAAGAAAGCCTGCATTCACTCCTCGGGAGCTCCCGCACCCTGTCTCGCCTGATTGCCACAAGGCAGGAGAAGCTGTTCCCCGTGCAAAACAGGTACAGGGACAGCAGAAAGGTCCGCAGGGCTGGGAACGGCTACAGAGACGCTTCAATATAGAAGCTGACTTCCCAAGGGAGGTAAGTGGATGGGGACAGGTCATTAGAAATGACATATATATCTAGAGGCTGTGTGCATTGCAGATCCGCCTGCTGTTGGGGTCAGGTATTGTGTGTTCAGTAATGTGCTGCAGCTGAACATACATCCCATATTGTCTTTGTATAATATGTGACAGGTTTGACCTGTACCCAGGTGGTGATGGATATGGTCACACAGGCTCATGATGCTAGCCCTATTTACCTGGCATTTGCTGCTGTGGACGTGCCAACACATACTGTAAGAAAGCAAACCAATAGATCAGCTTACTTATATCCAAATCACATCATATGAATATGGTGAAATGTGTAGCTGCAGAAAATAACCTTTCCGTCCACAGAAAGGGTATGTGAAGCAAGCATTCATGGTATGTCAATCACCCAGGTGATCTGGTTGTTTTTGCCAATGTTGTGCAATATGCCCCCCTATCCCCAGTGGTCCTGAGAGCTCACCACAGTGGTCTATCAGTCACCCTGGAGATACGGTTGTGTGTGCTCAAGCACTGTAATACATACACCCGTAATCACCAGGGGACTAGAGAGTGCCATCACACTGGCTCAACCTGTTCATCATGGTGATATTGGTCTGTGTGCTGTCCAAGTTACAAAACAATATCCCTCATCCCCAGGGTTGTGTGCTGTAAGTATCATCACAGTGGACCCTGTCATGTATCCTGGCGATATGGTTACGTGTGCTGAAAACAGTTCATTACATCTACCCTATTTCCAGGGGTCCTGAAAGGCCATCCCAGTGGGCCTTTCATGTATCCTGGAAAGCTATGGTTTCTGTGTGCTCCAAAACAGTTCATTACATCTTCCCTATTTCCAGGATCCTGAAAAGGCCATCCAGTGGCCCTTTCATGTATCCTGGAGCTATGGGGATGTGTTCGCTTACAGTTTAAAATATCTTCCCTCCCCTAGTGCCAGGAGTCGCTGAAAGGCCATCCCAGTGGCCTTCATGTACCTGGAGCTATGGGTGATGTGTGCTCAAACAGTTTAAAAATATCTCCCCTAGTTGTTCCACAGTCCTGAAAGGCCATCCCAGGTGGCCTTTCATGTATCCTGGAGCGATGGTGATGTGGTGCTGAAACAGTTTAAAGAATATCTCCCTAGTTCCATGGAGGTCCCCTGAAAGGCCATCCCAGTGGCCTTTCATGTCTCCTGGAGCTATGGTTCTGTGTGCTGAAAAAAGTTCATTACATCTACACCTATTTCCAGGACCCTCAAAGGCCCTCCCAGTGGCCCTTTCACCCATCCTGGGAGGATATGGTTGTGTGTGCACTAAGATGAATGTAAGAGATCTCCTCCCTATCCCCAGGAGTTATGTGAGGCCATCACGGTCGGCTATTTCACGTCACCCTGTTGATATGGTGTGTGGGTGAATAAGAGTTTAATAGAGCATCCCTTTCCCCAGGAGTTAAGTGATAGGCAATCACAGGTGGTCTATCACGCCACCCTGTGTGATATGGTTGTGTGGTGCTGAACCAGTTTCAATACATTCTCCCTATCTCCAGGAGTCCTATGACCTGGTGGAAGGTCCACTTGTCTATGATCCCACTGGCAATGGATATGCAGCTGATGATGTGTTGCACACACGCGCAACCCCCATGGGGGCCGTACGCCACATTGACATTGGGTGTGTATCGCAGAGTCACATGTTGGGGTAGTTTATGCACTGTAAGTGCCCCCTCTCACATAGTCCTGTGAGGGTCCTACTATCCTCATCACATCACACATGGTCGTTGCATATATCATCACGATGAAAAGCTATGGGCAAAATGTTGATGTGTGAGTGGTATAGGTACAAGCACTCCCCATGGACCTAGGCAAGCAGATATTCCCAAAGGCCGTAACAAGCCTAGTCCCCCTCACTTTAAGCATAGTAGGTTAGGTTACCCATCCTCAACACCTCCTACCAACAATCCATGACCTTTGTTAGCAGGTGAACAGAAACTGCTGTTGTAGGAAAGCTACAGTCACCTCTTGTTGTTGGACACCACAGACACACAAGCAGCCACATGATCAACAGGTGGCAATTGCGTAGTGGTGTTTGTTTGGGGTCTTCCATGGTTTATCGAAATACACCTGCTGTTCATCAATACAGGGTACATAGTGTCATAGTGCCATTTCCACAAGATATATGGCCAGCCGACATGGGCACGTGAAGCTCAGATAAGGGCACCTGCAGTGTTGTGTACTTTTGTTTTAGGCTAAGCTCTACCAAACATACCATACATACTAAACACCAACTGACTCTCACCACAGGATGGATGCCTCCAACAATGGTTGGAGTTACAGACCCTCCCACCGCAACAGACATGAATCAGTGTGTTGTAACCCTTTCCTGCCCTCCTCATCCCACTGTTTCCCACATGTGTGACTTAGCGCATGTTTGTTAGCTGCTGAGAGCATAGTTTCATTGCCGGTAACGGTGTTTGGTCGCCAGACACAGCAGGATACACAAATTAAAACCAAACTCCCTGTCCCCCTTGGGTTCTGTCCTGTCGCCTTCAACACTGCTCCATGTATCCCTTCACCCGCTCCTGGTGTGCCAAAAAACGATACACAACAAGAGATGCAAATATTGGACAGCAAGTAGCCCTCACGCAAGCCCATGGCATTGCTCTCCAGAGGACTGAGCATATGTGACGATGACCAACATTGGTGAGTTAGGCTCGGCCCTTTGGTAATGGTGTTGGTCCACAGTGTTATAACACATTTCCATGTGCCCCATGTTGATCCCCTGTGACAAGGTGTTGAAACTATGCTATACATGAAACACACATCAGTTGTTAGCTGAAAGTGTCCAGACCCAGTACTCCACTGTTTCTATGTGTCTGTTGCCCACACACCAGACGTAAGTGCTCACCTCATCGCCGTCCCACCCATATTTTCTCACACACACACAGGTCGAGGATCGCGCAAGAAAGGGAGGGAGCTGCGCCTGCACCATGGCGCATACTTGAGCGCGTGCGAATGCTGAATCGATCATCATCCCATTGGTGGATGGTGCTATTGATGACAGCTGGCTGCCCCACCATCAGAGTCACAGTGGCCCATCATTGTGCCTTGTAACCTGCATGGGTACCTGTGATGTTTCACACACATCTACATGTGGCTGGATGACTGTACATCTTCCACATCTCATGATTTAGACAGTGACGAAGACACCCCGTACCTCTGCCTATGCCCTCCGAAGCACCACCTCCGCGCGCGCTGCCGTGAGGTTGGTATCCTTGTACACCAGTTGGGGGATGGAGGATGCAGAGGGTCCTGCAGACGACAAACCCTAACAGATGCGTAGGAGGTTCATGGGGGTGCTGGGACGGAAGGTGTGGGTGGCCAGTGGTCACACGTGGGGTGAGTGCGCAGGTGATGTGGGTTGGGGAGGTGGTGGGGGGTGTTGTGGGGGTTTTTGAGGAGTTCAGGGTGTGGGGAAGAGTGGCCCATGTGTCTGTGGAGAGTAGACATATAGTACCAGTGCAGCACAGGGCACTTTGGCTCCCGCCCTCAAGGGCAGTGTGCCTCCACCTCCAGGCCCCATCAACACAGTGCATCAGATGCCACCACACAAACACCAGGAACAATGTTGTGTGTGTGGGTGTCAGATGGTTTTGTACATCTGTGTGAGGCTCTGGATGCACTGGCAGCACGTGTGCCACCGGTTGGATGCAGCCTGCGGACTGAACTTGATGGCGGGAGCCAGTGAGAGGGTGGTTTGGCTGACTTGGATCATGCTGCCATGTCAGCAGCCACCGCCCTGAATGGCGTCCACAGGCATCATTTGATGTTGCCTGTGACGTTCACACACATGTTCCCTGTGCTCCCCTGTCCGCCATCACGGGGCAGGCTGAGGGTGAGTGGGGTCATGTGGGGGTTCGGGGTTAGTGTGTGGGAGTGTGTGTTTATTGCGCGGTTGTGGTGTGTGCTGGGGTGGTAGGGTTTGATTTGGTTTTGGGTGCTTGCATTTTCCTCCTACCCTAGATATGTATTATAGTATTTATTTTGGTGTGTAAAACATATTAAAGTATTTTTTTTTTCTGCACTCCTGTAATGGTCACGTGTCTCACGTAGCATATGCCTATAGATGCCAGCATGTCATATTTTTAGTCCTCCACATACAGTCCTGACAGGGTAAACATGTCTGTGTGGATACCTCAATTTGGCAGCCACATGCGTTGTGTCGGGAAACTCAGGTGGTGTCATGTGTGTGATTCATGGGTGCTGCAATTACATGTTACCCGGTATTGGCTGCCCCACAGACGTACTTGCAAGGGATGCATATACTTACCCAATGTTCTCACATATCTGAGCCGGCAAATATGCTGCTCACACATGTCCTTCCTCTGTAAACAGTGCATCCCCTAGTGGTGGGTTTGGGGGTGCAATGTGACCCCTTATAGAGTTGAGGGCCCAGGTCACACATATGCGACCAATGTGTCCTGTATGACGGGTTGCATATGTGATAGTGTATGGAACATACAGGCCATTTTTAACACCAGTACCCCTGTGTCCACATCAAGGGTTGGTGGACCGTGGTTCTGTAGACGCCCAGGGCACGTCATGGTGTTGGGAAATATTCCTAATGAGTGGTGGCAGAGATATATATCGAATTGGAGATAGCCTGTCAGCGTGACTGAAGTTTCGGCCCTACCA